>VDFB02058242.1:315108750-315125040 GCA_007258455.2 Sequoia sempervirens | reverse complement strand
GAGAGATAGAGGGTAGAGGGTAGAGGGTATAATGGTTAAGGGTAGAGGGTAGAGGGTAGAGGGGAGAGAGATATAATTAGGGTTTAAGGGTTGAAGGTATAAGGGTTAAGGGTAGAGGGTAGAGGGGAGAGAGATAAATGGTAGAGAGATACATTGCCCCTACCTTCTCAACCCTACTGCATTGGAAAGCTAGGGTATCACTATGAGACCCCATTTTTTTGAGGCATACACTACCCCTACCTTCTCAACCCTACCACATTGGAAAGCTAGTGAAGCGAGCTAGCTTGCCAATGCTCCACTAGCTTGCTAATTCCATAGAGTTGAGAAGGTAGGGTAGTGTATACCTCATAGAAATGGCGTCTCGCAGTGATTTTTATGAGGCATACACTGCCCCTACCTTCTCAACCCTACTGCATTGGTAGGCTAGTGAGTGAGTTGGCTTTCCAATGCTCCACTAGCTTGCCAAGGAATTTGAATTCACATGCCTTGTCCATACTTCCATTTTGATCTTATCATGTAATCATGGCATGGACTTGCACCACCTTTGTCTATGCTAGAAATACTCTTCTACAAGATGATTGTAAGTATTTTTTATGAAGCCTTGAATGACATATATTTAATTTATTTGAATGGATACATTTTTTAGGAGCTAATATTCATCTTTTTACCATGCTACAAGTAAAATTATCTGCCATGCCAAAGAAAAAAACAAGCAAAAAGATAACAAACAAAGAGTATGAAACCTTCAAAGCAAAGGAGAGAGAATGGGTGGTGACATATGGTGAAAAGAAGAAATTGGATACAATTGACGAAAATAAACCAATTGAAGAGGAACCTCAACCATCAAAAAGAGAAAGAGGATTAGCAGCACAAAGGGCATGAATGCAAAAGCATTGTGGTAGAACAGATTCAAATACAATAGTTAGAGACACTTCATCTACCACAAGTGAATACGAAGGGATACCATTAAGTACAAGAAAATATGGAGGGACACCATCTACCACAAGTGAATATGGAGGGACACCATCTACTGCAAGTGAATATGGTTGGACACTATCCACTGTATCTCAAGTTGAGAGTACATCATCACTTGAATTTGATCAAGAAGGTATGCCATCATCCCCACATGAACCTCAAGGTATGTCTTCTACTCCACCCTCGATGGAAAGTACACAATCTAGCCCACCTCAATTAAATATTGATGAAATTCCTAATGTTGAGATGTATGTACCTAGGAGAACACCACCTAAAATTTTGCATAGAAAGCCAAAGTATTTGATTAATATTGATGAGGATATTTTTCAATTCAACATCCTTATTTTGATGATCTTGAAAAATCTCAATTATTATTTTAAGCAATTACAAAAGTGTGTGTGAAGCTTGGTGAGGTAATTTCAAGTTATTCACTTGAAGTTAACCTTATCATGAACACCTATGATGTAGACATTATATAGCATCTCGAATTTTAAGTTATTTTATTCATGAGAGGTGTTGTGAGCAATAGGTATCTTTGTACTCCCAGTGAAGATGTATGACTAGGAGTGACTAAGTTGAGAGACTGGCATGCCTATCTATAAGTGTCTTCCATTTATTTTCATTTCATTTCCATTTTGGATGCTCTTTATTTTTCTTCTTTTACTTTTCTTATTTGTAAGTAAACTACTAAAAATTGATTGGTCTCTCGTTGTAGAAAATGTTGATTTATGAGCCATCAAAAAGAATCACAGCCAAAAAAGCAATGCAACATCCTTATTTTGATGACCTTGACAAATCTCGATTTTGATTTGAAGCCATTATAAAAGAGTGTGTGAAGCTTAGCGAGGGAATCTCAAGTAACTCATTTAAAGTTAACCTCATAATGAGCACCTATGATGTATACATTAAAAGAGAATCTTGAATGTATGAATGACATTGTAAAAGATTTGTGAGAATAGAGTACCTAAGGCATTGTAATGAGATTTACTTGTAATGAGATATACTCAAATATTCAAATTTTGGAGTTCATGTTTGGTGTAGGAGAACCTTGTTCTCTAAATGCCTTCAATAGGAAAATTTGAAAAATTTGAATTTTCAAATGTAAACAATGTGAAAATGGTCATGTGAAGGTCATATGTAATGTATTCAAAGTCTCAAATAGGTCATTGGGTGATTAGAGAAGTGATATTGCACAAAAGTTGTCATCTGGTGTAAAAATACAAAACTTGCATTAGTTGCGCAATTGCAAAATTAGTAAATAAAGGATGATGTTTTCTATATTTGCAACACTTTTCTTTTTTTGTTTCAAGCTTGTTCAGATTGTACAACACCTTATACTTTGATTGTTGATTAGTTTTCTTCAGAGCAAGGAGTTAGGTAACTTTTGAAAATACTTTGAAGTCTTTTAATTAGATTTGAGGAAATAAGAACAATTTTATCATAACTTCTCAAATGACTTCACAAAGAAATGACTAATCTAGATACCCATTATTGAGTTACAACACATACTTCAAAATCAATAGTGACTGTATTGGAACATGTGCATCAAAAATGACCTTCGTTATATTAATTAGGCTAACTAGGCCTAATTTACAAAGGAGCATACCTTTAAACATTCAAAAACCCCCTAAATTTGTTGGGGCAACAATTCTCATGTATCCAAACCCTCAAATCTGCAATTTGTCTCAGGAGAAACTCACTCCACCATGTCAAACCATAAAACCCTTATTTTATGCTAGTATGAGGAGGGTTTATTGAAAAGAATGGTTCCACACCTTACCAGAACATGCCACCACCTTAGACCTTCTTAAAATCACCTGCACAAACTCAAAATACAATCACCCAACCTCTACATACAATATTTTATCAAACCCTAGGGTGAAACCTCATTTTTCATGCCCTTTTCCATCAAAATCTACAAGAGAAGAAACTCAGATACGATGATGCTTAGAAAATTCTCATCTAACCCTATGGGATCACATTGAGACCCTCTACAAAAACTCTTTCAATTTTCACTATCTTGAAGTGGTTTTCCCGTGGTGGTAGATTTTCACTTGATGGAAAAAATGCCAAATGCAAGCAATGCAAAGTTGCAAAGTGGTGAAAATTTCATTATGTGACTCATGTGACCACACAAACTATTCCAACACATCCAAATAGGTATTTTTATGCTATGCATGGTCCTCTTTTGCACCTAAACACATGGAATTGCTTCGAGCTACGTTCAACCAGATCGATCCCTTAAGAGTCCAAAGTGCAAAATGGTTGTAAACTTCAGCATGTTGTTACTTGGATACCATGAGACTTAGAAAATTTTCATCTAATCCTATGGGATCATGTTGGGTCCCTCTACGATAACCTCTTTCATTTTTTGTTATCTTGGAGTGGTTTTCCTGTGGTGGAAAATTTTCACTTGATGAAAAAACTGTCAAATGCAAGTAGTGCAAAGTGGTGCAACTTTTGTTTTGCAACTCGTGTGACAACACAAACTGTTCCAATGCATCTGAATAGGTATATTTATGCTAGGAATGGTTCTCTTTCACACCCAAAAACGCGGAATCATTTTAAGCTATGTTCAACCAGATTGATCTCTTAAGAGTCCAAAGTGCAAAATGGTTGCAAACTTCAGCATGTTGTTACTCAGATACCATGATTCTTAAAAAATTCTCATCTAAGCCTATAGGAACATGTTGGACCCCTCTACAAAAACCTCTCTTTTTTTCGCTATCTCAGAGTGGTTTTCCTGTGGTGGTAGATTTTCACTTGATGGAAAAAATGTCAAATGCAAGCAATGCAAATTTGCAAAGTGGTGCAACTTTTGTTTTGTAACTCATGTGACCACACAGACTATTCCAACACATCCAAATAGGTATGTTTACACTAGGGATGCTCCTCTTTCACAACCAAACATGCAGAATCGCTTCAAGCTACGTTCAACTAGATTGATACCTTAAGAGTCCAAAGTGCAAAATGGTGCAAACCTCAGCATGTTGTTACTCAAATATCGTGATGCTTAGAAACTTCTTGTCTGATCCTATGGGATCATGTTGGGCCCCTGTATAATAACCTCTCAGTTTTCACTATCTCAGAGGCATTTTCCCATGGTGGAAAATTTTCACTTGATGGAAAAAGTGTCAAATGCAAGTAGTGCAAAGTTGCAAAGTGGTGTAACCTTTGTTCTGCAACTTGTGTGACCACACAGGCTGTTCCAACGCATCTGAATAGGTATTTTTATGCTAGGAATGGTCCTCTTTCACATTTGAACATGTGGAAACGCTTGAGCTACGTTCAACCGGATTGATCCCTTAAGAATTCAAAGTGCAAAATGGCTGCAAACTTCAGCATGTTGTTACTTAGATACCGTGATTCTTAGAAACTTCTCGTCTAATCCTATGAGACTGCATTGGGCCCCTCTACAAAAATATCTCTCGGTTTTTTCTATCTTAGAGTGGTTTTCCAATGGTCGCAGATTTTCACTTGATGGAAAAAGTGTCAAATGCAAGAAGTGCAAAGTTGCAAAGTGGTGCAACTTTTGTTCTGCAACTTGTGTGACTAGACAGACTGTTCCAATGCAGCCAAATAGGTATGTTTACACTAGGCATGGTCCTCTTTCACACCCAAACACGTGGAATCGCTTCGAGCTATGTTCAACTGGATCAATCCCTTAAGAGTCCAAAGTGCAAAATGGTGCAAACTTCAACATATTGTTACTTAGATTCTGTGACACTTAGAAAATTCTTGTCTGATCCTATAAGATTACATTGGTCCCTTGTACAATAGCCTCTTTTGGTTTTCACTATCTCAGAGGTATTTTCTTGTGTTGACGAAATTTCACTTGGGGAAAAAGTTGTCAAATGCAAGTAGTTGAAAGTTGCAAAGTGGTGCAAATTTTGTTCTGCAACTTGTGTGACAAAACAAACTATTCCAACGCATCTAAATAGGTGGGTTTGAGCAAGAAGCTGGATCCACATTTAGAGGAAATGTCATTTTTTAGCTTTAAAACAAATACCCATTCATTTTTTAAAATAGGTACCCATTTTGAAGTGTACTTGTTCCAAAAGGTTTGAAACTCACAAGAGATGTTTTTAATTTTTATTTAGGCTTATTAAATACATGGCAACCCAACACCTAGGCTTAGACCTACAAGTACAAGGTCAGGGAAATTTTGAAAGAAAAAACTAACTTTGGGAATATAACTGATGGATTTTTTTCTAAATCAATCTATAAAATTAAAACCCATTAGAGAACACAATGTCTAATTTTCAAATATATAATTTTTATTAAGATTGGATTATATTTGTTATTTTTTAATTAATTTCTAAGAAAACTAGTCCTTAAAATTGAAATATCAAGGTTTTTAATTTTTTAATAACTTTTTTTGGTTAAGTTTCTTGTAAAATAAATTATATGGCATCAATCTTCAGACAATTCTTTATATAATGAAAATAAAAAGATTCAAAAAATATTTATTTTAGGTCAAATTATGTTGTCTGTACACGTTGATTTTTAAAAACAACAATTAAAGCTAATAAAAATTCAATAAAAAAATATTTAAAAAAAAATACAAAAAAAATCCTCATCAATCTTCATGTTGTTAGCTCTCTTTCTCCAAAAGGAATTAGCAAGTTACACATGCATGGTCTGGTAGAAAAACAGGGACTGTTAAAAAGTGGTTTTTATACATCCCTATCAAAATTTAATTTCTATAATCTGGGTATTTGAATAAATTACATATTTGGAAACTAGTTTCAAAATAATTAATTTCATATTACTGACTTTTTTAAGATTCATTGTGTAAGTGCCTCAAATTTTTAGTCCAAGTGTGATAAATTCTAAAAAATAGCAAAAACACTTCCACTTTTTGAGCTTTTCATGGACCCAACTTCTTGCATCACTCCAGGTATTTTTATGCTAGGTATGGTCCTCTTTCATACCCAAACATGTGGAATCACCCTGAGCTACATTCAACCAGATCGATCTCTTAAAAGTCCAAAGTGTAAAATGGCTACAAACTTCAACATGTTACTCAGATACCATAATGCTTAAAAACTTCTCGTTTGATCATATGGGATCATGTTGGCCCCCTCTACAATAACCTCTCTCAGTTATTATTATCTCAAAGTGGATTTCCCATGGCAACAAATATTTACTTGATGGAAAAAGTGTCAACTACAAGCAATGCAAAGTTGTAAAGTGTTGCAACTTTCATTCTACAAATCATATGACCACATGGACTATTCCAATGCATTCGAATAGGTATTTTTATGCTAGACATGGTCCTTTTTCACACCCAAACATGCAGAATCACTTTTAGCTACATTCAACTGGATCGATCCCTTAAGAGTCCAAAGTGCAAAATAGCTGCAAACTTCAACATGATTCTACTCAAATACCATGACACTTAGAAAATTCTTGTCTTATCCTATAGGATCATGTTGGGCCCCTTTACAATAACCTCTCTCATTTTTCACTATCTCGAAGGCATTTTCCAATGGTGGCCAATTTTCACTTGGAAAAAAGTTGTCAAATGCAAGTAGTTGAAAGTTGGAAAGTGGTGCAAATTTCTTTCTACAACTCATGTGACCAAAAAGATTGTTTGAACACATTCAGATGGGTATGTTTACACTAGGAATGGTCTTCTTTCACACCAAAAAAAATGGAATCACTCTGAGCTACATTCAATCGGCTTGATCCCTTAAGGGTCCAAAGTGCAAAACGAAGGAAAACTTTGACAGGCTATTACTCAGAAACCATGATGGTTACAAACTCTTTGTCTAAGCCTACAGGATCATGTTGGACCCCTCTACAATAACCTCTCTCAATTTTTGTTATCTTAGAGTCATTTTCCTGTGGTGTCCATTTTTCACTTGATGGAAAAAGTATCAAATGCAAGCAGTGTAAAATTGCAAAGTGGTGCAACTTTCATTTTGCAATTCGTGTGACCAAACAAACTACTCTAATGCATCCTGATAGGTAGGTTTAGACTAGGCATGGTCCTCTTTCACACCTAAACATTGCTCTGAGCTATGTTCAACCAACTTAATCCCTTATGATGGCATGCAAAACAATCAAAAAAGAAGCATACAACGATAGTTGAGAAGTCCGAGTTTTCCACACAGAAAATGTATGATCATTGGTGCAAAGCACCTTGTTCCTCCATTTGATGAAGAAAGTCTAGTTTAGTGGTTTTAGTCATGATAATGTCAAATAAGGTCGTGATAGGCCATTTTGTAATCTTTCTTTTAGTTTTGAGTTAGTGTGGGGTCATTTGAGTCAATTATGTAAGTACAATAGGGAGTACAAATAAGAAAATAGCATTGGTAAAGGAATTGTAAGAGATTACTAATGTTTCTTCTCTTGAAAATTCAAAATTTAGGCCTTAAAATCAAGGCTATACAAGGTCAAAAGAACAAATTGCTTGAGAATAAGCTACAATAGGTTGGAAATAGGGTGAGGTTGTCGAGTTTGATGTGTTCAAAAGGTCTACAAAGACAATGGAGATCAAAATTATGTTATGGCATGATGCCCTAGTTGGGAAAAGAGGGGTTTTGAATGAAAAAGAGAGGTTTGAGGGAGTAAAAGTGGGTAAAGTCATGGGGAAACATAATTTGGTGGTCAATTAAGTTTGTACAGATAGAATGAAGAGTGTTGGAAGAGGTTTTGAGGTTGTATAAGGTCTGGATATGGGTTTTTCAATAAACCCTAGTGAAATTTGAGAAAAGTGAGGGTTTAGAGGATAGTGGGGTTAGAGGGCCAATCACACCCTAAAAATTATGGATTTTGTGGATTTGTAGACTAGTAAATGCTTCCCAATGGTGTTTTTCAATTGGAATAGTGATTGAGATGGTGTTGCTTTGTTAAATAGACCTATTTGGGGGTCTAGGACAACGTTGAGTCCATTTCTTATTTGTATTATAAATTATAACTTGATTTCTCTTGAGTCCATTTGCTATACAAGAAATAATATTGAAAAAAGTTGGCATATAAATCTTTCAACATGTTTATATGGCGATGGATCAAGAACATAAAAATTCATTTTGCACTATCAAAATTATGATGTGAGAATGTTTAAAGACTAATCGAGATAAATGTTTGTATGATAATGTGTGAAGAAGTTAACTACTTCTTCTACTTTGAATATTATGTTTTGCAAGTGTTGTGAAGATTATGTATCATTTTCTTAATTGAGTTGTTCCAATCAAAGGATTAAATATATTGGAATTTTTTTATGAATCATTTCATGGAATACCAATTGAAAACATGTTTTTTGCTTTTACATAAAGTTTTTTAGCATCAATCAATTAATATTCAAGACAAACCATGAAGGACAACAATGATCAATTCTTTAGAGCTAACCAATTAATAAGTATACACGTGAATAATTCAAGCATGTACATGTGAATAAGGGAAGCACAAGTACTCAAAAACACGTAATCCTTGAAGTATACACATGAATATATAGTATACAAAAATTAATACAAAGTATATGCACGAATACAAGGTATATGCATGAAAACATGTAAGTCACAAAGTATACACATAAGTTGTAAAGTATACACTTGAATACACATAACTCATATCTAATGAACCATGAATTTATAATAAAAATATGGACACCATCGATGAAAAAATATTTGTATTAACCAAATAGCCATGTATGCATAGATCAATATATGTTGATATAAGTATAAAACACAGCTACAAAATAGCCATATAGGCTTACGAGAATGCCATATAGGCATACAATGTCAAATATATTCAATACAAAATATGTACAAAACTGCTATGTAGGCATACAACAAAGGGCTCCAGAATCAAAATTCATTGCTCTCCATGCTCTGGAAATAAATTCTTTCCCCTTTGCTTGTCGATCAGATGGCGATAGGTCTATGACTTGTTTGTATTGCACTCAAGGAGTGCTCCTGCTACTCCTCCTAGTGTTTAGTTCTTGGTGAAGTTTTAACTGTTACAATAAGAAGTAAAGACATTAATATATAGAAATTACATTATAAAAAATGATATATTTAACAAAATAATCACTTACCTCCATCTCATGATCACTCTCCATGAGGTAAATATTCACATGCCCATGTTGAGGCATACTCAAGCCTGTATAAACCATCCAAATAGAAATTAAACTATGAATAAATAATGGTTTGATTTTTCACTAACTAACATCTATAACAATGAATGCAAATTGAAATTTAGTAATTTTCCTCATACCTCCCCTGTCAGAGCCATTGAGGATTCTATAGCAGATGAAACATTGATCTCAATTTCCCTCATCACATTTTGAAGTGTTTCTGCTTACAACATCTAAAAATAAAACAAAAAATTATTCAATCACAAAAACTACAATAGAGATCCATGTCATGACTTATAATGTATGAGATAATGAACAAAATTTTGAGTACTTATTAGACTATATATTTCTAACAATCGTGCTTACTATTTTCCCTATCCATATCCTGTTTGAAAGCATATTTTTTTAGGCTTTTACCCATAGCAACAAGACGGTGAACCGTTTAATAAAATCCTTTCATAGACATGTATGATAATTGTGGTGGCATAGAGAAGGCACTGAACTATTTGAAAAAAGGCTACAAAGAAATGGGGTCTCGTGGTGATGGAATGCCATTACAAACAAATGCACGTCATGGCATTCCATGACCATAAGACTGCATTTCTTTCAGGCATTTTTTCAAACAATTCATTGCCTTCTTTATGGTATTATTGATTACTATTATTCTTTGATAGAAATTTTTCCAAGCATCCATAGTTTGTTGGAAAGCACCTATGTTAGGCTTTTAGCCATAGCAGCAAGGAAGTGAGTAGTTTGATAAAATGCTTTGGTACACATGTATGGAAAATGTGGAATCATAGAAAAGGTGGTGAGCTGTTTGAAGAAATGCCTTGAAGAAATGTGGTCTCACGGTGATTGAATGGCATTCCATCACCATGAAACTGCATTTCTTTGAGGCATTTTTTAAAACTACTAACTGCCATGTCTATGTTGTTGCTTACTATTATGCTTTGATAGATTTTTTCCAAGCATCCATAGTTTGTTGGAAAGCACCTTTTTTAAGCTTTTATCCATAGTAGTGAGGAAATAAACTGTTTGATAAAATGATTTGGAAGACATGTATGGAAAATGTGGTAGCATAGAAAAGGTGGGGAACTATTTGAAAAAGTGCCTTAAAGAAATTAGGTCTCATGGTGATGGACATCACCATGAGACTGCATTTCTTTGAGGATTTTTTTCAAAAAACTCATTACCTTGTCTCTGTTATTGCTTACTATTATTATTTCATATATTCCTTCCAAGCATCCATAACATAGATAAGGCAGTGAATTATTTGAAAAGATGCTAAGTAATAAAAAGTGGTCTCATGGAATGCCATGACAAGCAAATGCAATTGGAAGCTACTCCTAGAATTATTACTTATGCTATGTGAAGTAATTGCATCACTGCTTATGTTGACTTTCTAAACAACTATATTGTAGTTGAAATTTTTTCATCTATCAACATCTAGTTATTAGTTATGGAATGTGAAGTAATGCTTTGAGTTTGAATGATGTGCAATGTAATGTAATGGGTATGTGCAAGATCATGATGGGCCAAAAAGTGGCAATATGATGGGTATTTGTAGGGTATGTGGCTGACGACTTTTTTCTTACCCAAAATTGATGAAATGAAAAGGGTTTTTAAAGGATATTCTTAGCTTTCCAACAATATAAATTATGCTTTACTTTGAATTTAATAAATAATTATTATTCATTTTCTACTTGAATTACGACTAAAGTGCTGATTGATAGACTGATTGAAAAACATCTATAGCTTTCAAATGGTATCACATTTTTTGAAACCAAAACATGCATCACATTCTATGCATTGCATACTATAGGATTAAAAAAAGAAAAAAATAATTTCATGAAGTTTTGACCAAGTTAAGGTGATTGAGACACGAGGATTTTATATTTTTTAAAAGTTGTAATAAAAATTCATAATTAATTATTTACTTGGAAAAAATTACAAAAAATATGCATCACATTTGGACATGAGTCCTCTACTTATTTCTAAAATATTATCATTTTATTGTTGTTAGGGTGGTCGACATACACCTACTTATTTTTTTTCCCTGAAATTTAAGTACCTACTTGCATTGAAATTTCAAATTTTCACCAAATAGATTTAAAAATAAAAAATAAACCTAGTAGTTTAGAAACTACATTCAATTTTCTATAGATTCTATTCTTACATATTTTTGAAATAATATAGATAACTTATTCAAATTTTACGTCAAGTTGCCTAACTCTGATTTTTCTGAATTTTTTTCCACTTAAGGGCCTATTTTTTCCATGATGATCCTGCACATACCCTAATCAACGATATGAATATAAACTACACAAATCTATTAAATACAATTCATTAGAACTAAACTCTTTATTCTATTACCTGCGTGTAGGTTTGAGTAAATCCATTGGCACTGGGAGGTATTCCCTCAAAACCTCCAATATTAGCTTATTCAACATCCAAAATCACATATTAAAATACCATTCATGAAACAATGCTATTAACATGTAATAAATTTATAATTGTTTACTAGTTACATACCCACCGATAGGTGTACTACAAAAATAAGTAGGTGGAGGGCCGGTGTATCTATTCTCAACACTGTGACCCTACAATTTATTAAAATCATAAAACTAAATTAGTTAATCTTACATTTCAAAATCAAAATTTAATAAATTAAATTCAATGAACATGCTAACTTTTACCTAAGTATTAACGCCATATGCCTCATGCAAAATGTCAGCTACCCTCTCCATCTCCATAGTTATAGATGGATCCTATGTAACAACCTCCTGAGTGTCAGTGGGGTCATATAAAGAAGTTTCCTCATAAGATTGACACACATGGGTTCGAAGGCCACCACTCGAAGACTCCCTTGAATGGAATTGTAGAATAGGGATAGCATGCTAGATGACACTTTGGGTCAAATTGTTGATCTCTTGCAATGTCTCTATGTCAACATTCTCCTTTGTGATGGAAGGGATAACAACATGCTCATGAGGCGGCCTAGCGAGAGGTCATCTCCCTTGCCATGTAGGATTTGTCCATGCACTGGGTTAATCCTGAGCCGACCCACCACCTCTCCCCTGGAAGTCCCTCATATTAAAATAATTTGGGATTTTGTTCAATATGAACTCATAGTATAGCTTCCTAAGGAAATACTGCGGGACTTCACAATTGTTGCACGGTGGGTAATCAAAAACCATGTACCACCTATCATAAAAAAATTTCTAATCTGTTTGTGGTAGCACCAATGAATAGGAAGCCTCTTTGCATTGATGGTAAGATTTTGATGTGTGCGTGGGTTAGTGAATAATGAGCACAAATCACCTTTTGTAATTTTTAAATCCTTTACATCTTTATATGATAAGTTATCCACATAATAAGACTTAGATGCTTGCCTCCTATCTTGCCATCTAGTTATTTGTTTTCTAATTGAATCTACATTTTTTAACATATCTTTCAATGAAGTTTCCAAGGTCATTCTTTCTATGGTTGAACCATTTGGATCGCTCAACCTACTGATTAAATCCTCAAGTTGTTTTTTGTTGTTCTCAATTTCACTCATTAAATTTTGTTGAGTGCCAGGAGGGTGTTGAGGGATTTATGGAGGAGGTTGTTGTTGTGGTTGATTTTTTTGTTGAGGATTTTGTTGCTCTACTTGTTGAGGATTTGTAGGTTGATTTTCATCTCCTACAAATTCAAAAAAATAAATATCAAATACAATCTAAAACTAACAAATTCAACCTAAAACTAAGAAATTCAAAACAAAAAGAAAAAATCCTTACCTCTCACACCTCCTCATCGATGTGGTAGCATCCTCGCAATGAAATGTAAACCATTGATGAATATTTTTGCACAATACCCCCTCCTAGAACGTGAACATGAAAAATAGGGGTTTTGGCCATGGGAAAAAGAAAAAAACATAGTTGAAATGCAAGAATGAATTTGTTTTACTACTTTTTTGGTTTTAACAAGTCATAACACAAGTGTGTTATAATGCGCTCACATTATGGGCTTGTTGTGGTTAAGCCTCAGGCTCAGCACACCAAGCCATAACACGAGCGAATTATAACACGCTTGTAGTATGAGTTTTCATAACTTTTTTAAAAAATTGTCCATAAACTAGCTACCCATGCTCATGCACCTGACCAATTGGAAAGCACAATAATTTCAAACATTCAAAGATACTTTCCCACTTGGAACAGTTCTATCAGTAGTTTACTTTGCAAAAAATTTCTCTTTTTTACATCAAAAGGAGATTCAATTAGAATATTACTTTTCAAAGCAGATCACTATTATGGTTCATGTGTGTTATCGACATGAACAATTAGAATTCGATGGCGTTGAGAGTGCAAATGAACAATGAGCCATTAAGAAAGAATATCACTTTTATATTAGTGATGATAAAGAGCATGACACACTTTCTGTACAACATTGCTTTACAATTTTTTTTCAGAATTTGAGAAGTATGGGTGCAAAATTTGAAAAGCATTTTGTATGGTCAAATGGATGTGTGACACAATTCAAATCATCACAACCATTTTATGCACAATTCGGAAATAATAAAATTTACAACATACCACATCTTTGGAGTTTTTTTTAGAGTGGGCATGGAAAGGGTGAGCATGATAGAGCAGGAGCTTACATCAAACGTGCTTTAAGAAATAACCAAATGAGTTATTCAGAAGATCATATAGACAATGCACATGATGTTGAATGGTTTAAGAAACATTTTGCATCAAATGAGGTTGACACATCTTAAAGAAAAAACTAAAACATTCCACATAGAGTTGTTTTCAGAGATATCAGGTATGTATAAATTACATTTTCAAAAATTTGAATTTATTTAAATTTAAAATTTATATATATGTGCATATGTGTTCACATAAGTTTTTTTTTGTACATGTATCTAGGTGTGGACAGAAGATCGATGCATGGATGTAAGAGGGTAGAAAAAACAAGATCTTTGCATTGTGTTATGAGTTTAGGTACTCACCTTGGATGGACATTATACAAAAGGGATTACTCTTGTTTTTGCAATGAATGCATTGCGGGAAACTCTGATCATGCATGCAACAACAAAGAACTTGGATAAGTTGGTAAATGGGATATGGTGCCAATAGTTGTTTCAAAAACATACGATGAAAATGAGGAAGAAATATTTGAAGACATTCCTTTGATTTCAATTGATTATGACCATATTTCAGGATTGGTTAGAAAAGGTACATGTGTAAGTTTTCAATAATTTAAATATTCTACATATAGTTAATGATCTTTAAAGTCTAGAGACATTTCAAATTTTTTTAGAAATTTTTTGTATAAATTTGGTGTACAAGAGATGTTTTTGCAGTCAAGTAGAGCCTGGAAACATAGAAGGTGTTAGCTATTATTTATTTTGTTGTACAAAAGAGAGGAATAAGCTAACACAACCTGAAACAAGTGATGGAATATTATTTCCCATGGGTGAGTTTGAATTTAAAATTGTATATATACATTGTGTTCACATGTGCACATTACATTAAAAACATTAAATATATATTGTACAAACCTTGAGCACAAAAATGTTATACATGTTCACATGTCTTACCTCAAGTTCATGTTTACTATGCAAGTTTTTTTATAGTGCAAGGGATATATCTAAAACAAGTCAAAGTTGTTCAAAATGGGATTCATTTTGTTGACTATCAACCTAATAACAAGGTATATCAATATAGTCACCTAATAATTGCTACCACCCTACATCTTCATGCAGTTCCACATGCACGTGGACGTAAAAAATGGAGACTAGATAGTGATCATAAAAAAAAAACATGTTATTGAAGAGCGGGTTGAACCAAAATGTTTGAGTTAGATTATATCCATGATTTTAAAGTTCACTTGTACATGTATACATGTTCAAGTGAGAACTTATAGTAACTTGTACATAGTTGTAAATCATTTTGTGTAAATTCTAATTATATATACATATTTGTTCCATGAAATTTTTAAGTTCAAGAATCTTTGATTTCATTTGAAAGTTCAACTACACTTATAGCATCATCTATCACTTGTCTTGCTTGCATGTAAACTCATATATATGCTTTCAATACTTGTTTGAAACCTAGTGAAGTTTTTTAAAATAATTTTTCCTAAATTACAATAATGTACAACTTATATTTGTTCCATGTAATTCTTAAGTTCAAAAATCTTTGATTTCATTTGAAATTTCAACTACACTTATAGCTAGAAAAGTTATTATAGAGGGGGAGACAATTCTATAGAGAGAGAGGTGTATATGCTAGCATTTTCACCTAAAGGAGGTTCAAGGAATATGTTGATAGAAAACTAAATGTATGTTAATATGTTAGAGAGTATGTGTTTTGGATGTGCTGCAAACTCTAGTTGCATGTGGTGAATTAAACAATTAATAATAAGTGTTAAATAATGGAATGAAATAAATTTAGACATATCTAGATTTTTTATATGGGAAAGAAAAACCATCATGAAATGCAATATTTTCATTATTAAGAAGTATGATTATATCATTGACGTTTGTTCTACATGATCATAATCAAGTTTGTTATAAGATATAAAACATAAAGAACCAAAATTTGTATGCCATGTAGAAAGAGAATTATAAGAAAAAATAATGTCATCATCTATAAATAGATCTTATGAAGGAAATGTGCTTATAGTCAATGTATCATTAGAGACAAAAAAATTTACTATCATTTCATATAAGAGATATTTAACATGTGATGATCATGGAGTGGTGAAATAAAAATTTCCAACAAAGTGGGAAAGGTGATAATCAAATACCTAAAGAAATGAAAAGGATACATGGTTATTCCATTTCAACAATCCAAGGATGACATGTGTCCTTGGAAAGTTATACTCAAGGTACCCTTAACCCTCTACCCTATACCCTTAACCCTTAAACCATATACCCTCAACCCAATACTCTTTACCCTCTACCCTAAACCCTCTATCCTCAACCCTAAACCCTCAACCCTAAACCCTTAAAACCTAAACCCTTAAACCTTCTACCCTCTAACCTTAAACCTCTACCCTCTATCTCTCTTCCACTCCCTCCCTCTCTCTCTCTCTCTCAAGTCTCTCCCTCCTACCCCCTCTCCCTCTCCCAAGTCTCTCTATTTCACTCACTCACTCCTTCTATCTTGAGCTTTCCTCTCCCCTCTACCCTTAAACCCTCTACCATATAATCTTAACCCTCTACCCTCTATATCTATCTCCCACTC
>VDFB02058242.1:314796366-315099866 GCA_007258455.2 Sequoia sempervirens | reverse complement strand
CTTGGAATGAAAAAATAAATTAATTTATCAGTTTTCAATTTATTATTTTTTAATGTATAATATAATATATTTATATTTATTCTATATTTTTTATATACATGTATGGTTAGTAATATAATAAAATATTATGTTATATTATATAATATAATTGTAAAACTCCAATGTCTATATTTATAGTATTTTTATTTTATTTTTTTAATTATTTAAAATATATTTTTTTAAAAATAATTAGTTAAAGAGCTATTTTATTTACTTTTAGAATTATTTTAACTTATTTTATTTGCACTAGCTTATTTTATTTGCACTTATCAAGTGTTATTTTTTGAAAAAAACTATTTTGATATTTACAAGTACATCTTTTATGTTAACATCCAGATTTAAAACTAACTATTAAAAGATGTATACAAATGTTAAACATAAAAGATTATTAATTTTGAAAGTACAAATACTAGCATATATATATATATATATTTCATAATCTATATAAATTAAGCCGAGAGATATTTTTTTGAAGATATTTATTTAAAATATAATATAGCATAAATATCATTTTTTTTAATTATTATGAATTTTTCTTCTTAGATAGAGTGTAGACACAAGTTTATCAATTACAAAATTAAAAAAAGAAGACAAGAATTCAAAATATTATATGAACATAATAAAATATAATATAAATAGTATAAGAAATAATAAAAAAATATTAATTAATAAAAATATTTTAAATTATATAAAATAAATAAATAATAATAAAGTATTAATCACTAAAATATATTATTGATAAAACATTTAAATTATAAAAGAAAACTAAATAATAATAATATAAATATAAATATAATAAATATATATTATAAATATGATATAAGATAAAAAAAAATCAAATAAAATATAATATAATATAATTATAATTATAGATTGATAATTACTAATATATATTTTTAAAATGATCTATATAAAATGTTGTTAAGAGATATCTTCTAAAATTGTAGGTGTATATTTAAAGTCTATTTTACACATTTTAAGATATATAATTGAATTTATTTTTGGATTCAAAACTTTGATTCAAAAATTCTAACACCAAAAGCAATAATGTCAAGCTTCTTTATGTTTATTACAATAATATTATCTCATCTTTCATGTCAAAATATAGACTTATTAGGTTTTGTCCCACACAAGCTTGAAAACAATTATGATGTCATAACATGAGAGGAGAATGGAGAGATGGTCCATGTTAGGATTCCTCATCCAAGAGGCACTTGGAGAAATTATGGAAGCTAACAATTTGACAAAAGAAGTGGCTCAACTTGTTTCAAATTCAATTGAGAACAAACCTACATAATCTCCTAAATATCTTACAGTAATCTATATAAATTTAACACTAAAATATTTTTTTTTGAAACACTTATTAAATATTTTTTATTTATATTAAAATATAATAATTTAATATTATTAATATATAATAATATAATATACCTATCAAAAAATATATAATAATATAATATTAATATTATACTAATATTTTTATATAATATTATTGTAATATATTTATTATTAATATTAGTATTATATTTGTAATATTAAAATTATTATATTATTCTTATTATTATTATTATTATTATCATGCAAAGATATATCATGAAAATAAAAAATTATCAATGCAAGTTGTAAGCAAAGAGAGATATTCACAAAATATAGGTCAATGGTTTTCCTTTGATGATGTGCATTTGAGGATATACTTTTTCCCCACATTCCTACATATTCGAAGCTGGAGAAACCATCTTACTTTAATTATTTATTGATTGCATCAAAGAGAAACTAACATATTTCTATTTTGAGGTAAGGACCTTTTGTGACAATGATTTTTCATACTAATGGCATAAATTAAATAAATAAATAAATAAATAAATAATTATTCCAAGTAACTAAGTACATTAAGCAGCTATAGGTCTCAATTAAAAAGCAAATCATGTTTATGAAAAAAAAAAAGCAAAATTTGTTGTGGTAGTCAATGTGATACTGCAAGAAATGGCATTGAAAAAAATTAATAAACTTATTATTTTATTAAAAGTGGACATTTGGAAAAAACTTTAATCTACTCATCAACTTAATCCAACTAATCCATTACAGTAATCATGATTGGTGGCTAACCCATTGTAATATAGTAAAAAAAATTGAAATAACCTAACTAAATGCTTGCATCACTTAGATTCAAAGAGGTTTGATACTACTTGGCTTTATCTTGCAATGCACAAACCCTTAAATGTATTTCCATTCACAAAAACCCACATAATGCATTGAAAAGACTTATATTAACACTTGGTTGATTAATTAGACTGACATGTGTGCCTAGAAGTTATCCTTTAACTCTATGAAAAGATCAATCAAACATGGGTTATCCTTAACTCTATGAAAAGATCAATCAAACATGGGAGACAACAACTGCCATTAATAGATACAAACAATTTTAACATTAATTTTCTAAGTGTATATAATGACAATAATGATAAGACTCATAATTAGACTTTGTTGATGCTTTTAGATAGATTCTTACACTTGATTACATTATTATTTACAAGAAATCAATGTTAGATTGGCTCAAAGGCTCCAACAACAATTTGACGTACAATAAAGACCAATGTATAAAGAACCAAAAAAAAAAATACAAATAATAGAAGAATCTAACACCTAACACAATCTAAGCCCAAGAACTTTATTTGCAACAACACAAAGGTATATAGAATTATGCCACCAATATATCTGTTTTCCTCTTATATTTTCATTCTAGCAAAGTCAAAAGTAATTTTTCTAAATATTTAATAATAATTAACCAAACAGTGAAATTATTTTTACTAAACATGAAATTCATTTGAAGTAAGATAGTTTGTCTCTCATTGGTAAATAGTTTGGTCAGTGCAATAGGAGAGAGTGGCCTATAGTGGAGCACCCTAACTTCACATTTCTCAAAATCTTATGTGGAAATTTCAAATCACTCCCAGTTTTGTACAAATGTTTATTTGGCAACTCACATGCTTCTATATTTTGTTTTAGGGCCACATCATCAAATATGATGCCACATCAGCTTGCTTTTTGTTGAGGTATCCAAAAAGGCCCAAAAATAAAGTGAGACCAATAGTGGTGCACTAAGTCATGTTTTATTGGTGCGCTGATGTGGCATCACATGATTTGTCAATTTATGTACTTTATGGATAAAAAGTGTTTTGTAATTGGTATTAAGGTGCTCCACTATGGGGCATACTAAGGACTACTTCTATCCCCACTATTGGACCCCGCTCCACTATGGGCCCCTCTCCCTTACTCCCAACACATTTTGCAAGAACTCATCTACCTGTAAGTGGAAACCCCTATAAAATACCTCTAAAAATTTCTACATAATACTATCATATCTGCTCCATTAATGTTCTGAGGTTCTAAATTTCAAAGTATGCATCCAATTTCTATCACCATTCAAACCCAAAGTGGACAAAAGAAAACTCACTTCTACACATACAAATAAAATAGTGAAATATTACAACTGCCCATGCTTTGTTTGACCTTTAATCACTTCCTCAATAACTGTTGTGTCATGCTCTCAACATGGATAAGAGTAAGAAGAAAAAGAAATGAGTAGCTGTGAATACATTTTGATACATAAATCCTCTCCTACGTAGCTGCAAAAAAAAGTATTTTAACTTCTCATTTTTAAAACTGACATTCACCTCATACACCTTACGTGCCATTTACCTCATGAGCATGCTTTGTTTGCTACTAGATAAACATATCTATCATCCACTGTGGCACCCAATTTTGAGTATTTTCTGGCATCTAAAATATTAAACGAGAACCATAATAAAGGCACCTCCTTTCTACACTCGGTCTTCAAAAGCTTAGAGACAGGCTAAAACATGGCATCTCATTTTGAATCCCAAATATTTTGTTTCATTTTTATTGTTGCATATTCAAAGTTGCTAATGCATTTTCCTCTATACCCACAAATGGCATTTGGCTATTGCTAGAAAATTCCTTCACCTCTAAAACCCACGCCCTCACAAATATTTATAACCAGTAAAACACATGCATTGTTCGACACAATCAAAATTTGTTTTGCACTATGACTCCAAATGCTACTTAGTGTCTATAGGAGGAATCCATAGTATAATAAATGACTGATTCCTCAAATTTTAACAAAATAAGGAAAATTGTGTAAAAATGTGCTCCTAGTAGCCATCCCAACTTCTTCTTTTGTTTCTCCCCCCTTCAAGAATAATCAAGAGGTCAAAATCACAAATGCCTCCATGAAAAGGAAATTCACTACCTTTTGTAAAGGATCTAAAATCTTTTAAGAATTACCGATTACCCTTCCAACAAAGAAGAGAAGTCTGGGGTTTGCATGGTTGCTGACTCTCCATCAGTGAGAAAATATTTATCATTTTTTTAGGCCTACCAACCTAGCACTTCAAAGCCAACAAAAAAATCACCAATGTCTTCAATCATTGTTTTTTAATGTATAATATAATATATTTATATTTATTCTATATTTTTTATATACATGTATGGTTAGTAATATAATAAAATATTATGTTATATTATATAATATAATTATAAAACCCCAATGTCTATATTTATAGTATTTTTATTTTATTTTTTTAATTATTTAAAATATATATTTTTTAAAATAATTAGTTAAAGAGTTATTTTATTTACTTTTAGAATTATTTTAACTTATTTTATTTGCACTTATCAAGTGTTATTTTTGAAAAAAACTATTATGATATTTACAAATACATCTTTTATGTTAACATCCAGATTTAAAACTAACTATTAAAAGATGTATACAAATGTTAAACATAAAAGATTATTAATTTTGAAAGTGCAAATACTATAAGCAAAATAAAATAACTATTAAAAGATGTATAAAATGAACTATTAAAAGATGTACACAAGATGTAAAACATAAAAGATTATTAATTCTAAAAGTGCAAATAAATAAATTAAAATAATTCTAAAGAATAAAATAACTCTTTCATTAATTTTTTTTTATAAAATAATATTTTAAATACAAGAAAAATTACTACCCTTCAGAATTTATTTTCATCCCCTATCAAATTTTGGAACAAATATTTTTAATAGAGGATTGGATGTTTGCCCACTGTAAATCTTATTTATTAAGAGGGTTTTAGAGTATGTTTATTTAAATGGAAATTATGACCAACATCCTAATAATGAGCACATTTAGGTTTTAAAATAAATGGAAATTACAAAAAATATCCTAATAATGAACAAATTTAGGTTTTAAAATTACAACATCTTTTACTTTGTGTAGTTAAGTATAAAATAGCATCATTTACTACACAAATGTGTGCAAAAAATAAACCAATTTTTTCCTAATTGACTTTCCACAAATAGCATCTTTTAGAATGCTTGCGGTCCACAAAAGTTTTGTTATTGTCTTGCCTATTCTATAAAAAATATATATAATTAATAGCTTGTTAAAGAAACTAATATATAATATTAATAAATAATATAATTACATATTTATAATTTCTTTTTTAATATATAAAATATAAAATTTACATTATATTAATTATGTTAATATATACTTAATTACGTGGGGTAAAGGATGGCATAACGTTAAAATCTAAGGCGTTAAAAACTAAGTGTGCACATTATTAAGATCTTGGCCATAATTTTAATTTTCATAAAAATTACTCTAAAACCCTCGCCCAAACCTTATTTTTAGGCTGCAACTCGTCAAATTGGAGGACCGAAAGGTCAATACCAAGGAGGAAGAGTTTGAAGGAGCAGAAACCAATACCGGTGGGGAAAGCCATAAAAAGTGGCTAAAAATAGAGAAAAATTTGATGAATGGTTGAGATTTGTTTAACTACCTCGCAGAGCCTCTCGAGGTTTTTCAATTGTTGGCAAACAAATTGAGTTCGAGAAACTCAAATAAGCACACGTCTATGATTTGCAAAAAATCAAACCAAAAACTCTCCCTAATTGACCTTCCACAACACTTCGGCGTACCTATTGCACACCAAGGTGCCATTGCTAGTAAGTAAAAATGTGAAGCTATCCTTTATTTGACATCGTCTTTACACCGCACAATAGAGATCGGAAACGACTAACGTGGGTCCATGCTCACTGACAGCTGTGTGTGGGTCCAAGGAATTTTCACTTTGAACGAAAGGAGTGACAACAGCATGTGCATCGGTGACACGTGCTTTACGTTAGTTTCGTCTCCCTTGTCTTCTACTCGTGTCGTTCCATTCTCATTTATGTTTTTACCAAAGACTACTTGACTCCTCAACACGTGGCAGTGCCATTGTTCCTCTCCCCCGAGTTTGGAATATTCTCGACCTGAACTCATAATGATGGACCTAGACTCCTAGACTCGTTTGGCGTTTTCTAGATGAAAGTTAAACTTGACGACTTCGACGTTAGCAATGAGTTGTAGCCGGTCTATCACCGTTCTATCGAGTCATCAAACTGCACATTTGACTATATTCATTAATTAATTGAAAAGTGATTGCAGATTTGACCGTATTTATTAATTAATTGAAAACTGATTTTTAATTAATTAATAAATTGGTCAGACGTCGCACGCTATCTTTGAACGGTCTCTTCCTGATCAAGAAAATTAGTAGCCTTAAATCCGAATGAGTTTTTCGGACATTCTCTGCAATGACAGTTTTTTCTTTTGCTGAGTAATATACAATGCCCTGCCCCGGTCTGGCTTTCTTTTGCTGCATTCTAACCTTTTCACTTTTGCTTCCCCGCTGCACTTCCGTCTCGCAAGACGGTCTAATTCTGGTTAAAATAAAAAAGGCTGATTGGAGGGATGTGGGTAACTCTAAAGCTTTGAGCGACTGGAACGAATCTGACCAAAATCCGTGCAATTTGAATGGTATATCTTGTGATACATCCAACACCGTTACCAAAGTTGATCTCACGGGTGCTTTTCATTCTGGCAACTTGACTTCTGCTATATGTAGCCTTCCTAACCTCACGGTGTTGATTCTCCAATACAATGAATTCAGCGGTCCCTTCCCCCACGGCCTCTTGCATTGCAAGCGTTTGAGGAAGCTCGATTTGTCTGAAAACTTGTTCACCGGAACGCTGCCCAGCCGTATCTCGGAATTCAGCGAGTTGAGAGAGTTGAACCTGGCATTTAATGCTTTCAATGGCTCCATTCCTCCAGCCTTCGGAATGCTACCAAAGCTGGAAGCTCTTTTCCTCAACGACAATAGATTCAATAGGACGTTCTCTAATATTGTAGGGAATATGAAGTCTTTGGTGAACTTCACGATTGGCGGTAATCCTCTGCGGCCTGGCGTGGTACCCAGAGAACTTGGCAGTTTAAAGCAGTTGCAGCAGTTATGGCTATACGACTGTAATCTTGAAGGCAGAATCCCGGATATTTTGGGCAGTTTAACGCAGCTGAAGTGGTTGGATATGTCGCACAATCACCTCTTCGGCAAAATTCCGACCAGTTTAATGGCTCTCTCGAATTTGAGAGAACTGTCTCTCTGTGACAACAAATTGTCTGGACGAATTCCGGCCAACGTAGACCAACTAAGGAGCTTATCCAAATTGGATCTTAGCATGAATAACTTGTCTGGACGCATTCCTTCCCAATTAGGAATGAATTCGGAACTGTTTGCTCTTAATGTATCGAGCAATCACTTTTCTAGAAGAATCCCATATGCTCTAGACATTCAGATTTACAAGAAGAGCATTCTGAACAACTCGAGACTATGTGGGGGTCGGAATTTGATGCTACCTTCGTGCTCCTCTCCACATAAGTTGTCACCTCAGAGATTGGCATCCATTCTGGTGGCACCTTTACTCGTAGTTGCCGTGACCTTGAGCTCCATCTGTTATTGTCGTTCGTCTCACAGGAAGCCAACTGACACACCATCGTGGAAAACGACGCCTCTCATTTCGACGGAAATGGACGAGTCCTACATCCTCCGCAATTTGAAGGAAAGTAACTCGATTGGATCCGGAGGTGGCGGAAAAGTTTACAAGGTCATTCTGCAGAACGGGCAAGCGGTAGCCGTAAAGAAGATCTGGAACAGGGTTAAACCAGCAGGAAATTTTATAAGAAAAGGGGAGCATGAAGAGAACAAAATTGAGGAAGTCGAGGAAGATATATCGGGACTAATCCGGCATACCAACATCTTAAAGCTTCTCTGTTACATTTCAAGTGAAGAGTCCGATTTCAAGCTGTTGATATACGAGTTCATGCCCAACGGCAGCTTGTTCGACTGCCTGCACGGCGACACCGGACCAGAAATGGCCCTGCAATGGCCCTGCAATGGCTAATGCGTTATAAGATCGCTCTTGGCGCAGCTCATGGGCTCAGTTATATGCATCATGATTGCTCCCCTTCAATATTGCACAGGGATGTGAAATCCAGCAACATCTTGCTGGACGGGGTCTTCGAGGCTAAAATTGCAGATTTTGGCGTATCCAGAGTGCTTGACAAACTGGGCGATGAGTATATGGCGTCTGGTTATGTCGGGTCACACGGATATATAGCCCCAGGTTGGATCTTATCTCTACCGGCGATTTTCTAATATGTATAAGTTTCAATTTCTTGTCAAAGATTTAGCGTCATAATGTTATAAATTCAATGCGCATAGTACGGCTATAGATTGAAAGTGAGCAAGAAAAGCGACATTTACAGTTTCGGAGTGGTGGTGTTAGAACTGGTGAGTGGGATGAAAGCTACGAATGAGGCGTACGGCGAAGGAGTAGATTTAGTGGAGTGGATCCACAACACAATAGGAATGGGCAGGGGAGAGGCCAGAGTGTTGGATGGCCGAATACAGGAAGAAAGCTGCATCGAACAAATGCTGCGGGTGTTGCGGGTGGGTCTGGTATGCACAAATAGAGACCCCAAACGCCGGCCTTCCATGAGGACAGTGGCGGAGTTGTTGGAATGATTAGCTGCTATCATTGGTAGATTAGATCAAGTAATTTGTTCAATCTTTATTATGTTACAGTAAAAAAATTATTTCTTGTTTCGGTCAATAAATCTTTGATCTGTAATATATAATGATTAATGAATTTTTATTTCTGTACATCTTTATATTATGTAGAACAAATCATTTGAATAAAATATACAGTTTTTTCATTTATTTATTTTGTTTATCTTATCTGTCAAGATAATTTATTGCTGATTTTACATTTGTCAAGATAATTTTCATTAATCTAATAATATACTTTGAATTTAAATTTATTATATAATATTGATTAATGAAAAGTATTAGAATAACATTACTTTGTTTAGATTATTTTGTTTGAGCATTTCTTATCAAAATATTTATTTATTATCATGAGTCCCGTTGAAAGGAAATTTGAAGTCAAATTTTATAAAGAAGCTCAATTAATTGAAGAAAGTTCAATTAATTGCTCACATATATTATATTGATGGCATTCAAAATCTAAACTGGAGATTCCCTTTAAATTCCAACAAAATTAATATCTTGTCTTTAATAGAAGTCACATTCATATTTGGATTTGTTGAAGTATTTCATAGATTCCGAATTCTTATTATTTTCATCTAATTGAATGCTTGTGTCTCAAATACAAGATTTTCTAAGTCTATGTTCTGTTCAACCTTAATACATGAAACTAGGATGTACTCAATAGATATAAATTCTCAATAGTTCATACAAGATTTTTGCAGCATATACCTATCAATTTCATAATGCTTTAATGGACTTCATTAAATTTAAATAGATCCTGAATTCCTAATTGCATCCTCATGTCTAATACAAATTTTCGTAAGTTATGTTCAACCCTAATACCATCTCCATTGATAAAGAGGATGTACTCAATAGATATAGATTCCCAGTGACTCATACAAGATTGTTTTGCAGCATATACCTATCGATTTCATAATGTAATAATGGACTTCATTAATTTTAAGTAAGCACGATTCATCTTAATATTTAGTGAGAGGTGATTATAGTCTGTCCAGATACGACCAATTTTCTCCTTGTTTTGGACAATCGCACAGAGTCGAGGGAAAACTAACCGACAACAGCCTTGGTTTTGTTTTTATAAAGAGAAGTTTGGTTAAGATTCTTCCAAGATGTCCACGGAATAATCCTATACGTGAAGTGTACGCTAAAGCTACGAGATAAGATTCAAGGCCTGAGTGGAAAATTTTTAACTTTAGCGATTATTGGGCTACACTGGTATCTACTAGTGGCGGATAGATTCAGACTTCATAATCGACAATTTCTGTTAAGGTTAATTACAGCCTTCTTTTCTGAGTGGTCGGTGCTGCTTTTTGATCCACATATACTTTTTATTTATTTATCCTTTTCTGAGTAGTTAGCATTTTAGGCACCTCTCAAAATTTTATGTGGCAATTTTAAATCACTTTCAATTTTTCAGCAATTTATTTGACAAGTTCTTTACTTATATCTAAGGTTCAATGTCACATCATCAAATATATCAGCAAACATTTTGTTGAGGTGCCCGAAAAGGTCCGTCAAAAAGGTTAGACCAGTAGTTGTTCATTAAGTCATGTTTTATTGGTGCATTGATCTGGCATCACCCTATTTGTTGATGTCTAGATCTAAAGAATACATTTCATTCAATTATGAGTGCTCATGATCAACACTAGCAACTTTAAAGTCACAATTATTAGTGATATACTATTAAAAATATTGGACATTAAATCAACAAATGCTATCACAACTAGTAGAGCATGCTCAACTATTGAATACTTTCCCCTAACGTCTATGTTTTCTTTCATTTCTACAGCAAAAACTCAATTCCCGTTGCTCATCGCTTCGTTTTCTCCAACCTTCCATTCCTAGTAGTCGTGATTCTTTATTATCCATCTCTTTTTCTTCATTTTTTATTCATTGTCTCCAAGTTAGATGTACACTTTCTTTCCTTTCTCTAGTCAATCCCAATTCACATTGTTCTTCCCTTGACCTATGCTTAACATTAATGCCAAACATCATTCCTTTGGAATTGAATGTGATAACCCATTGTGGAAATGTATCACCACTAGTACAAAAACAACAATATATGACTAAATAAACTATTAAAATTGCATATAAATGACTAATTTTGGTCACGTGACCATTAGTAGTTTATTGTCGGTCATTTATAACGCGACCAAATTTATGACTAAACTATTTTAGTCATTTATCTAGTCATTGATTTAGTCATTGATTTGGTCATTGATTTGGTCGTTGATTTAGTCACTGATTTAGTCGTTAATTTAGTCATTGATTGTTGTTAACTGGTTATTTATTTAGTCATAGTAGTGTTTTATTTAGTCATATATTTAGTCATTAATTTAGTCATATATTTAGTCATTGATTTTTGTTAACTGGTCATTTATTTAATCATGGTAGTCATTTATTTAGTCATTACTTTAATCATATTTAGTCATTAATTTAATCATATATTTAGTCATTATTTTATTCATATATTTAGTCATTTTTATTTACTAGTTTCTATTAATTGGTAGTAAATATAGTCATGAAATGGATAATTTATTAAATACCATAAATTTTATAATGTAAAACTAACATAATATTAAAATGAACTAAAATATAAAAACAAATAAAAATATTACATATACGAACAAGCTACAACATGCTAGAATTAAAAGATTGATTCAATATCATAATAAATAAAGGTAATCTGCAATAAAAAATAAAAATTAATGCAAATATATCAAATTATAAGATGTCGAAGTTGTCTAAGAATATATATGTAAATATAATAAAAAATGTCAAAGTTGTCTAAGAGTTTCCAACTATTTCAAATACACTATGATAATTAAAATCCCTAAACAACACATTCAAAATACTGCATAAAGCAGTGAGCCAAGATGTCTAACAACTAGTACATGATAAACATGTTTCACTATGTCATTTTTTGCAAATATTTTAGTGGCCACCGTGTGAAGGTTCGCTCTTTCTCTTTCAGATGAACAACTTCATCTATTTTGTCTTCATAAACAAGGGGTATATTACTTGTGACCTTTAAAATGTTTACATTTGCATCTCTTGTTCCTTTCAAGTTGACTCCATGTATAATAGATAGGGAGTGAATCCTCCTAATGCCCACAATATCACCATCAAACGGATCCAAGACTCTAACTTTATCCCCTTATTTGAGTTTATCAATACATTTTTGCAAAAAGAAAAATAAATAACACATTATATTACATCTAGGTAATGATTACCCTTGTTTGCATAATAAAACAACCATTACTTACTTAAATAGTACTTGCATGTGTGTCAAAATAATTGCAAAAGGAAAATTTCAAAAATAATTGCAATGATACCTTATGAATGTTTTACCCTGAAAATTACCTTAGCAATCTCACATTTTTGTTGATCAAGAGGCTTGGTAGTCTAGATGATTATTATCATCCATAGGGTATAAAGTCAACCAGAAAGAGAATGGGGGAGAGGGACTAGAGTAAGCATAGATTCCAAGAACCATTCATCAATCTAATTTACTAAAAAACCAACACTCATAGCAGTGCTTACAATTTTACTATTAGCTTCATGTTAATCAAATACAAAAACCACAAATATAAACATTACATTACCATGCATGCATACTAGACACATAAGGTTATGATAGCACTGTTACACATAAAAAAGATAGCTAGTGCACAAAAATAAAGAATGCAATATGAGAGCACTACTACTACTGCTACAAATACCATTACTAAACAACAACAAGACATTAAGAGAAAGCGACAAGAATATCAAAAAAAACTTTTTTTAGGAACAGCCACAATGAAGAGTTAACAACAAATCCATGAAGGAAAGAACAACAAGTATCATCCAATGAAAAAATCAACACCCTAAGTTCAAGATGTTGACAAGGTCAATTACAATGCCCTAAAACATAGTCAAACATCATAAAGTCGATTCACTTTCTCCCCTTTTTTAAGGAATCTTCAAATGTTTCATTGTTATTAGGCAGTACAATAACCATTTGTTCCTTTATTGGAAAAATCACCTCATCTTTGGCAACATCCCTCTTGGCACACTCTATAGAGGATTCTCAAACCTTCTCCATCCTTCTGCAGTATCTTTCATGTCTTTCCTAGGTTTGTTTCAACATCCTTTCTTCTTCCATGTGCATTTCATAAGCCATCTTGATTTCTTCAAAAAAATCCATCAACCTTTTGCTATCTCCCTTTGCTATAGGTGTTTTTCATCCATCCTTCATAGCTCAAATCTAAATCTAAATTTGTCATATGAAATCTTGAAGTTGATCTAAGTCCTTAAACCTATTCAATGGGTGAGGCAACGAACCTAAAAGGGTTAAGATACTTATGAAGGTATCAGACTATGAACCTAGTTGCTAATGTAAAAAAACAATGTGGTTAGAGATCTAATGTTAGAATTCAAAGATATGAGCATGTAATAGCCTCTTGAACCAACTTAAAAAAAAGGTATGGATTTTGAGGTGTCATTACAACAATATCATACTGATGTCCTTTCAAGATATAGTGGATTATTTGATCCACCTTCAAAAATCATCTGAATATGCATGCACAAGGTCAACTTCTTAATTGGTAACCTTTCATGTTTATAGTATTTGAGTATGATCTTCAATTTGATTTGACTCCAAGTTTTCATATAATTTTCAAAACTAAGCAGCATTCTTTAAAGCTATGCACACTTCACAACCTGACATACTTCTTTAATCAGGCTGCTCATCTAGAAGAGTGTCCCCATCTATAACCAAAACAACCAAGATCACTTGAAGTTGAACATCAACCACTTTTGTATTTTGGGAAACTGGAGATAATCCATTCATTTTCTTTTTATTTTTTATACTCTCAAAGCAAGGACATTAGTGGTACATAAAACTCATCACAAGAGATTAGCAAAACATCCTCAACTCATTCTAAGCATGCTATGATCTGTTTTATATGCTAGTAACATAATACACCTCTACTAAAACCCAAGAGTTTAAACATTTCATACTGCTGAACACAAAAAGAACAATGCTTACTAGCTATACCATTGAAATTCAATCCAACTTTCTTGTTGAAAATCTAACAGATTGCAGGCAAGTAAAATAGAAAATTTTCAAGAGAATGAAAACAAAATCAATAATTTGAAGAGAGGGATTATTCTATTCTTGAAGTATTCTAGACAGTCGATAAACCATCCATTATATTACAACTCAATTAAGTCCTTAAAATTGAAATTGACCACATATTAACTATTACCAATAGAAAGCGTAACTGAATTTTGGTATCACACTTTCAATTATTTTATGACAAATTGAAATATGATCTATAATTGAGATGTAATTCCTTAGCATAAAAGAACTTACGAACTGTATGTTGTCTTGTATTAATTCTAGAAGAGATGATTGAATTAGATCAAGTCCTTTTTGGTAATCCAATCTTCTAATGAAGCCAATCTACACAAAAATTTATTCATACTATTAAAAATTTACCTAATACCCCTAACTAAAAATAGTAACTTCCTTAAGCTCACCAATGGTACATCTAGTTGAATAGAAAGTCCAAATTCTTTTTGCAGAGCAGCTTTGCATTTAGCCTGTGTGGAAAAGGTATACAACATTTAGAGGAAAGTAAGCAAAACTGTCTACTTAATCAAGAATGATATACAAGGTTGCAGTCATCAATCCAAAATAAGAGTCAAAAGCTACCTTTCCTGAAAGATCCTCTACACAATATTGATGTGCAATGTATTTTTCTGAAGCTAGATTCCACTCATCAACATCTATACCATTTGTTACGCCCGTTTCACTCCACAAAAAAAAATATAGATACTATTAAAAAGCAATGCCATGTTACATTTGAAGAGCTTTAAAGTTTTTGAAAACACAAAAATAAAATTTCATCACACCATTAATTACAATTTTTTTGCTTTGTAAAAGCTCATCAAGACCCCATCCACCTTCACTTGTGGTTATTTCCCAGGCATACCCCTAACAAAGAAAGCAGAAGAGAGTAGAATGGTAAAACTAAAAACACAATTAGGGTGCAGATGATGAGGATAATCCTCATTTTAGCATTGGAGTGAGCATGTTAGAGCCTTGAAGAGAACTAGAGGAAAAGAAAAACGTTATAGACATTTATTTTCACCCATCTATAAATGTAGAAATGCCTTTGGTAGGAAGAAGCTTCTTTACAAGCATCATCTTTGAAATGGATGAAACATTTTTTAGACATTTGTTAGAGATTATTTCTAGAAGATAGAGATCTCAAATTACAAACTATATTTTCTCAGTGCTTCTGAATATCTGAGACTGTAGCAGCATAGATACGGTCTGTTTGAAATCCAAAAATTGTCACAAAAAATAATTTTACATAGCACTGGGATGATGAGAAATTAACCTCACTAACAATCAGAATTCTATTTGCTGTGACAATTGCGCCTTTCAAATGACTAACAACTTCACCTTTGTGAAGATTATGTTTTCTTTCTCATGTTGGATATACCCATTCCAATGCACCATACCAACCAAGAGGTAATCCTAGATTCCCATAGGTTGTTGCAGGCTCAACACCCTTGTTGTTAAAGGCAAAGAATAAGAAAAAGTAATGCTGATCATATTTTTGGATTATCTAAAATTAACCTTAACAATGTTAAACAAATTGAAAAAGATGTCTTGGAAATTAAGCATATAACATGCACAAGAAAACATGAAAATGTGATTGTATTTGTCTAGCATTACTACCTAACGTGCAAGGTTATGTATTGCAAGAATACTGCGAGCATCATGATAAACTCCATACAGGCGATACTTAGCTGCAATTATACTGGAAAAATGAACACATATAACTAAACAACTTACCATGATTGGTAAAAGGGCTATATTCTATAAATAAATTGGTTGGAATAGCCCAAGATGCCCAGATAAATTGATTAAAACAAAAACATTGATATATCATATAAGAACGCTTTGAAGAAGGCTCGAATGCAAAATAAGACATCATTAAATGTAGAACAAGGATAACTTACATAGGAACAAGGCTTGCATGCCAGTCATTTGCTATAAATAAGCACTTTTCTCCATAGGTAAATCCTCCGAGAGGAAGCACTAAAGGAGCCTCACAAACCGCATGATATAAAAGTGTGAAACAAAACTACAAGACAGACAAATCCATCACAAGTATTGGCACTAATACATATCGCAAGATATATAATGTTATAAAATAATTAATCGACTAAACTGATACCTGATTACCCCTATAGGCACTAAAATTATCACCATATGGATTCCCAGGTCGATGATAAGAAGGATGGTCAACAAACACCTACCAAGAGAATAAAAGATATAACCTTACGCACAAATTTGAGAGAGAGATGCAACACAGAATTCATGAGAGGTTGTTCAAATCAAAAAGAGAAAAAAACAAACTCCACACATAGCCAGACTTCTAATGAAACTTTTATTTCTTATTTCATTACACAATTGTGCCATGAGATTTTTAAAAGATGTTATGATCACATTACCTTACTGTATGAATATTAAGTTCTATATCATGCAAAAATATGGAATGCATCAAATGATAAAGATTAAAGACTACCATGAAGAACAGTCAACTTGGGGAATGAGAGACAGAGACAGAGACAAAGAAAGAGAGAGAGAGAGAGAGATTACCCAATCAACACCTGCCCTATATTCATGAAAAAATGCAACTTCATGTTGCCCACCAAAACAAGATATTTTAATGTGACATTGAACATCAAAAGCACCACTATATTTCTCACATTTTACCCCATTCATGTATCTTGGAGATATGACCATGACATGATGACCTCGAGATGCAAGGGCAATAGGTAAAGATCTGCAAACATCACCAAGCTCTCCAATTTTTGAGTATGGAGCAACTTCTGCTGCTGCAAAAACAACATTGAATGAATGTTTGACATGGTCATCTCCTCCTGCAATATCATTGGGAGCAAGTTTTCCTCCTCTGAGAACTCTATGCTTCTCTCCCTCATCACTTCCCTATATGTCTGCATCATTTTAGAATATCAGGAGTTCCATTTTTAGTCCAACCAAACAATATACTTTAACCTAATGTGAGGTAGTAAATCAAAGACTGGAAACAAATACTTTTCTCAGTCAATCTTGTAGTACAATCTCTTTTATGTAAATTTTACACTTGTTTTAATCCTATTCTTCTAAAGAAAAATGCCTACCATTTTCAATTTAAAATGGAGTTCTAATAAATTATCCATAGACATACTGCCCCCTCAATCATTTAAGAAATATTTCCAATGTGCTTAAAGTGGACTTAACTGTCTAGAAAAACATGGCACCTATCCACTCCAAAATGTATGAACGAAAGGAAGGAAAACGCTTAATTAATAAATTATGTAGAAAATGCATGTCAGTAAGTAACTTTGACAGTGCCAACTTTTAGGAATTCAAGATTAGTTGCAGTAACCAATATAGTTTATGGTGTTATTTTATATTCTAGGCTATTCATCTAGTCTATATATCACATATGATAAGAAAAATACCATACTATAAACACACAAAAAAATTTAAAAAGGAATTTTTGGCTAGGCAAACCTAGGTTTGATATGTGTACTGTGAGAAGATTGTTTTCCAACAAAGTTATCAAAGTATATAATTTTCATATTTCCTGGCATTTTGAACTGATAAAAGCAATTGTTGTCCATCAGATGACTCTATGTATAGTTGTTATAAAAAGCAACTACCTATGAACCCACGAAATTGAAGGTTATGCCAAATACAATTAGCTTCTCCTATAATCTCTCTCTCTCTCTCATATATATAAATATACATCATAGTTTCAAAACTTGGACTCAACAATTACTCAGCTGTCTCAAATAAATATTAAAAAACCAGGAACCATCAAAGGTTTCCTTCATACATAGATCAAAATTAGAATTCAATACTTTATAGACTAAAAAAAAAAACTAAAGATATCCCAACAAGCACATAAACAAAAGTAATACAAATGGCTTGGTAACCATGATCACACAAATAATGAGCAAATGGTGATTTGAATACAGAGTGGGTAAGCTGTCCAACAGATTATTTGTAAAGAAGCAAACGTCATTTTATGTCATGGATTATAAGCAACAGTTTTATTACTATATTTTTTGGGTGAAAATGGTAAAGTGTTAGCCAATTGGTGAAAATTGCCAACATAGTATTTCCTCGTAATGATCTATGCAAGTAAAAGTTTTCTAAACCCTTAACCTAAGCAACAAATTTTGTTGTTTATACATCGAGTTTTGGTTGATTGAGAAAATTTGGATAGTTCTAGTACAGAGAAGTACAAATCCTCTAAATTTGAACTATAAGTTGTTTGTTTGATATTTTCATATAGAAAAATTTGGCCAGTGTAGGGAATTCAGAAATTTTTGTAAAATATATTTGTAAGAATGGTAAAAAATGCTAGTCAGTTGGCGAAAATAGGATGTAAAGCCTAAATAATAAATCTGAGTGGATTTAGTTTTTCAATGCAGATGATCTTTGGTGCAGATGTAGCAAGTGTAGATGGTTAATCAATTGGCCATTATCCACAACTTAGAATATTTATACATTTCTTTTTCAAACAGTGTACAAATTAGCCAATTGGTGAGCTAATTATCTTATCAATGTAGTAAAAAATAATCCCTAAAGATTACCATAAATTTCCATAAGGATACAGTGAGAAAAACTCTTCCTGTATAGATTAAACTCTACCCAAACATACACTAATTATTTAGCTCACTGCAAAACTGAAAACACTTAGGTTTTGGCTACTTTTTTTCATTAAAGATATTTTATAGTGTGCAGTTTAGTCAAATATTGATTCATACCAAGATCATTTGCATGCACAAAAATAGTGTTTTGCAATGTTTCTGACCATGCTTATTCAGTCCAATGATACTGAGTTTTGGTTGTATACAAATATTTCTTCTATATATTGTCTGATTGTAGCTTCCTAATGGTCATAAAGAACCATCTTCGTAACAAATGATTCTACTATTTGAAGTTTCAACTTTGCAATAGATTAAAAGATTGGAGAAGAAACATATCAAGTTTTGAGAATACTTGGCTCAGAATTTGGCTACAAAGGGGCTTTCATTGAATGTGCATTACTATACATAAGTGAGAAGTTTTGAAGTCACCGATATCTAACCAAACCTACCATGATTGATCTCAACATTTTTTGTAATACTGAAGTTTCCTCTGTGCATATACCAAATCATGAGGAAAAGCCCTGCATCCAGTGCAATATTAGATGTGTCATCATTCCTGATTTCAACACAAGCATACAATTTCAAAACCTCAATTTGGTGCATAATTCAACCCATATACAACAACACAGCACAAAAATCACATACATGGATGTTGATCTACTTTTCTTTATCATACATTTAGCTCAAGGCTATTAGAGAGATCCATACCATGGCCATCACCATGCTTTGCACCTACACAAGCTTTTGGGTTGGGAAATAAATTGTAAATGCAAGGATTTGGGGAAGCATCCAACTAGAAAATTTATTAACTTGCATCCATGAAAAAACACAGCCACTATTGTGAAATGAAGCCAAATGAGGTTTCCTAAATGCTATGAAACACTCAAGAAGGAAAAAAATTAAATAGAGGAGATAAGAATATTGAAAGCACTCACTCCAACGTGTGCAGTAGATAGGAAAGAAATATTCATTTCAGTCTGTTCAAACTCTTCATCTCTTGCAACGGTCTTCACAGCCATCAATCCCATAATACTCACAATCATTGGCACCACTTCTCCATGCAATGTATCATATACATTATCCTGTGTAAACCCCAAAATAATTGCCATTAAAAATTATATATAAACACCAATACATCACCTAACCTATAGGTTATTTAACGCAAATTCATTACAACTTATGGGTTGTTAAGTTAAGGTACCTAGTGGAGAAACCAGCAATCAAATCTGTGTCCATCATTCTAGCTATACAAAATTTGATTAGCAGCAGTTTGCCCTATGAATGAGAAATACACATACTCAATACCCCTTTGTACTAGGATCTATAACTTGGGTGAAAGCCTAAAGCAGTGTGTAATCACACTTCCTCTGTCCAAGTAGTAAATGCTTAAAAAGTTAAAGGTACTTGTGAGCAAGGAGGATCCCCCTTGCATTGTGATTATTACCAAGTAAGAGGAAATGAGAGGAAATAAAATGTCATTAGTGTAGATGACTACCCATGTAGGTCATCTACACGTTGCATTTCTGCATTTTATGTACTTTTTTAATGCTCTGATTGTTGAGGGATGAGCGGGCAATGAATATGCAAATGAAATACACAATATTTAATATAGAAGGAAAATAAGGGAATGAAATGAGAGAGGAGAAGATTATGAGAAACAGAGGAATGAATTGACAAGAAATAAGACAACATAGAATATGTATAGGTGTTGGGAGAAGCAGTTGTAATGTGGACAAACATCCTACAGGAGAAACCAATTAATAGGAATGTATTGGAAATAGAAAAAAGAACCATATGAAGGCTCTAGGCCTTGAGAATGGAATCTACTCACCAGTTTCAATACTTTCCAAGTATGTAACCCTACAAAAGGCTCCAAAGATTCCCTTGAGAATGATGTTTCTTAAGAAATGCTTGGCTAAGGGTTGCAGCTGTTCTTTTTGTGAAAACAATATTTGGGCTACGACGACGATAATTGACAGAGAGTTATGACAGGATGGTTGAAGGGAAGTTGACCTTAATTAAGCATTCTAGATCTCAACAAGAATGAGATTGATAGGAAACCTTCAAGGTTGTAGTTTGGTTGTTTGCTTGGGCATAATAAAATGCTTGTTGTAATGAGATTTTTCTTTCAGATAGTCTTTTCCACTGAAACATTTTGTAGGGGAAGGGTCCTTAACCCTAGATTTATTTAGTGAAAAAAATCATATCTAACATTTTTATTTACAAGAGGATAAAACCCCCCTAGACAAGGAAAAGTTCTAGAAATTCAAAATCACATATTCTCTAACAACACCAGAGCAATATTTTTCCATGTAATTATGATGTCACTAAACTCCTAATCACACCAAGAGTCTTTCCCCTTCACAAATGCATCGAAAAAAAACAAAATTATTACGTACCACATCTGAAAAAAAAGAAGAATTTAAGGCCTCTATGGTGTGCTTACTGCATCAGTATAGAATCATTTGATTACATTAAACAAAACTTGATTGTAATTAAAAGAAGGCCTAAAAACCTAGAAACGAGATCACTACTACTTTGCAAGGCTATCCTTCACAATTGTTGTGCAAGGCCAAAATAATAAACTAAATTACTAATAGATAAATCTTTTGTGCCTAATTTTTCTAGATGTGTTGAATTCAAATCCCACCAATATCAAAAAATAATAATCAAGCCTTGACACCTATATCTTTACAACCCTCTTAACTTGTCATTTAGCTATTTTTAACTTTTCATTGGGGATAATTCCAGAAGACCTACTAAAATTATCCGATTCCTGTAATACAGGCTTGGTTTTAGTTCAACACTCAGTAGAGCTGTTAGGATGCATTCAACTTCCTCAAGTTTCTCTAGGAATCGACCCTAACATAATTTGTTTTTGATAAAGAAAACATATATATTAGATCTATTGAAAATTGGCAAAAGACCTGTACAAACCCACACTTGTTAGAGAATATTACAGACACCCATGTTTGGCTGCTACATCTGGTTTGTACCTATGAGGAGGAAAGATGCATAATCAAGATTTCAAGTAAGGAAGAGAAATTTCTAATTCATCATACTTTAATTTAATCTACACTTAACTTCATGTAGCTCTAATCTAGATTGATTAGATACATTAATTAATCAAATTCTGACCCTAGTTAGACTTTATTACAAAATACTTGGGCCGAACTAGGTACTACTTGGAGAAATGATATTAAATTCACATATTTTAAAGGTGCATTCTTGTAGAGGCATATGTGACATTATCACTAATTGTTTCAAATGAAAATCTTAGTGCAATTTTGATGTTGAAATATCTTAGTTTAATTTTGTTTACCATGCTCTTGCTCTTACTCTAGCACCCTATCCTTGGGACTTGGTCTAACTCTCTCCCAAAGAAACCATACTTTGGCACTGAAATCCAACACTCCATACCTCAACCAAATCAATATGCATCTCAAGTACAAGATACTAAGAAGGGATAATCAAAGACATGGTTTCTCAAATGCATAAAAAAATGTCTCTTTGCATTGATTCATGGAGAGTAAAGGCCCTGCCCAATAGATTTCCCTATCTCTATCTGTCAACCTCCCGAGTAAGGCCCAAAAGTTGGTTTAAACTCTAAACTTTACTTTGGCATTGAACTGTAGAGGAACTGAAATCCAACACTCCATAGAAACCATACTTTGGCACTGAAATCCAGCACTCCATACCTCAGCAATATTCAATATTCACTAGTTCAATGAAATCATTGCAATGTGTTTAAACTCTAAACTTAACTTATTCCTTAGGCTTCTAGAGTTAAACATCTTTTTATAACTATTTTTTTTCAAGTACTATATGTATTTCAACGCACCACTCCCACGCCCCCCCAAACATAGACCCCCCATCCCCACATCCCCAAGATGTGTCCCCTGTCGTTCCCCCGTCCTTGTCCCCAAAACTCTGTGGAACACTAGATTACATTGATCCAATTCTTATCAGAAAAGAAGCAGCTTTCCTCCCTAATGCCAACAAAGAGTTCCAAGCAAGGGCAAGTAGGATCTTTGGCATTTCACCCTTCAATCAGCTTAACTAGCCATATATTTAAAGCATTAATTTTTTATTTTATTTGACCCTATAATTGGCTACATTGATTATTAGTACAACTTTTTTTGAGCTAAAAGATGGAGTAGAGTGATTCTAAATCATTATCATTGTTCTCAATATTAATTCTTATCGCTTCACACAAATGCACTTAAATCTAGCTTCACAATCACAGAGAGATATTATCTGAAAAATCTAAAACCTCAAATTTTTGGTTGAGCAATCAAATCATCAAAATTTGCTTCAAGTGGATCAACTTTTCTACAAAATGGACTAAAATAGGCTTCAGCTAAACATGGTAATCTGTTTGACCCAATGATATTCCTGTGTATTTTTAATATGCACATGAAAGTAGCATCTTCTTGGATGAGTGAACTTGTGAGAATTCAAAGAAAATTACATGACTAGTATAGTACATAGGAATCTTCAAAATTTAGGGCATAGGTGCACAATGAGGTTGACTACCTAAATCTTGGGGCCCAAGGCACAAATGCTAATTCTAGCTTTTCTACTTTCCTAGGTAGGGACTTTCCTTGTAGCTCTGTCATTGGATTGATCCTTATTCTCTTAAGTAATATAAGTTGCATTTTCCTAGTACTAATAATAAGGTAGATAGAAGATCTTCAAGGACAATTCTTTAGAATAGCATCCAAAAGCTTGAACACAAAGATGAAAAATTTAATATAGATTTCTTTGTCATATTTCCTTGTGGATGCAAATTTTAATGAAGTACAACATAAGAATCTAACCTACCTAGTGAACATGAAAAAAAAAAAAGCTTGTCAGAATTCTCATGAATCGGTATAATAACCAAGCATTCTTAGTAAGCACACATAAACTCAACTAATACGACTGCTCCAAGATTATGGATACTAGTACAATTCATTTCATTCAAGATAAACGTAATATATTATAAATCAGCAATCATCATATATTTGGCTATTGCTAATGTGTTCAAGTTTATTTTCAAAAATAACATGCCTATTTGAGAATTTTCCTCATCATTTAGAGGGAAAACTATTGATTAAGGACCTACAGAAAACAAAAAGAATCAACCATTTGTGATATTAAAAGCATCTCTAACTGGACTATTGCTTGCACAGTTAAAGATAGGATGTTGTGGCCATAAATTCAGAACATTAAATAACCTATTAAAACTTCTACACTCCCTACATTCAAATTCAATGTAGAGAGAGATACAATCAATTACATGAACAATACTCTCCCCTAAAATAAGGAAGCTGATATGTAATCATCTCTATGGGAAAAGCTTTAGAAAATTTTGTACAGTTTGCAAAAGCTCGTCTGTCTAGCATATTCCTCAAAGCTCAACCATCAACTTGGTCCCATCAGACATCCTAGTTGAAATAATCCATTCAAGGATTTTCCTTATATGGCAACTCACATGCAATCTGAGTGCTTTTTGATTTGTACTTATCAAGCATTTTAGCAACAATTTTGTAGTGACATTGAAGTCCTGGTCTAATCATGTTTCCATAGACAACCATTTCAATGATATCTAATTCTTTATCTGTGGTCCAACCAAGATACAATAAGTTCAAAAAAATATATATGACATATAATGTTTTCAACAAAAAAAATAGTCCCTAAAACAGTAAAACCTAATGTTAAATACATTAATTAATATATTTCTTTCTGCAAGGTCTGTAATTTAAAGGATGGTGTAATTTATAATAGATAGAAATCTCATAATGTTGAATGTTCCTTACTACACACCATCACTAAACTTGCACCAAACATGGGTAGGGATGTTTTAGCAAAGTCAAACCATTTCCTTGCATTGCAGCTTACTATTTCGATGTAACCATTTTAATGTGAATGTGTACATGAATAGATAGGTTTTCTAACCATAAGACTAAGTAACTTTTTTGCATGCATTGAAAAAGGCTCCTAATCAACTTTGTCTAATGGACTTTATTTAGCATAGTCTGAAAAAGAGAACTTCTTCCTCAGCCAGAGATGGACATTGAGTTGGTACTCCTTATAATAAATCAACATGAGGAGAATGTATTTCAGATAATATGCATAAATTTCTTCATCCTAAAATTTTTCATTGGTTTAGTAGTTTCCTATTTAGTTATAAAACAACTTCCTAAGAGAAAAAAAATTATCTACAGAAGTAAAATTTTCACTGGCTATTGCATTCTTGAAATTGTAAAGATATTGAAGTATTAAGTCCAAGTTTAAATTATTAGAATTTTCTCAAAACAGTTTCTATAGCTCAGGATTTCACTCTACAAAAATTTCACATTTGAAAAAGGAATCTTTAATTTGCTTTGTAGATTATAAAGAGTATCTATCAAAGGATACATTTCAATATCTCACATTTAATTTAACTATCACTGATAAGTGATATGACATTCCATCTGCTCATCAAGTAAAGGCATAAGTTGTGATTGGTGATTGTAAATGTGGTGCAAGAAACATGGAAAATGTTTGGCTCCTTCATGAGCAGAAAATAACTGCTCCACCAACTGGCTTCTTACAAGTGAAATAAATGTGAATAAAGGAATAAATTGTAATTGGTCATTGTAAAACTGATGCAAGAAATGCAGTCAATGTTTTGCAACTGCTTAATGAGCATAAAATAACTACACCACCAATTGGTTTCTCACAAGTGAATAGAATTGTGAACTAAAGATGTTTAAATATATGAAATTGAATATAATGATACTAGGAATGTGTTAATATATGAACATTCCTTCCTTTGTGACACATGGAAGTTTGTTGGTTAGAAGTTGGACAATTGAGGAAAGAGAAAGAATTTGGTTGAGTGTTAAATTGTATATTCTGAATCTATACACATTGAAGATATAGAGCATAAAATAACTACTCAAGCAATCAGTTTCTTACAAGTTAATAGAAATGTGAATTAAAGAAGTTTTCCATTTTCTTAGCAAGGAAAGGCATAAATTGTAATTAGTGATTATAAAACCAATGCAAGAAACATGAACAATGCTTGGTTCCTACTTAATGAGCAGAAAAAAATAGCTCCAAATAGGTTTCTTACAAATGGATAGAAATGTGAATTAAAGATGTTCTTTATCTTTGACCTTGAATATAATGATACTAGGAATATGCAAGTATATAAACACTCATTCCTTCGTGACACATGGAAGCGTTTTGGTCAAAAGCTGGACAACTGCAAAAAGTGGGAGAATTTTAGTTTAGGGTGTTAAATTGCATATTCTAAATGTATATAGGTTAAAGACATACCATTCGTAGGAGCTATGAGAAATTTTGAATAAAAAGAGAATATAACCTTTTAATGGGAATCTTTCAAGAGAATTGCTCTTATCAAAATGAGTTTGAATTACTCATTCAACCCTAGCGAGTGGGATAATGGTTTGTTGAGGCTGTCACAAGTACCTGAAATGAATTTCAATCTAACCTACAAAGTACAAAGTATCAAAAACTTGAGTGAGTCAATGACTCTTGCTACAAAGTACACTACACTGGAGTGTTGTGGGTATCGATGAAGCTCCAGGGGCAGAGCCTCTCCTAATTCTTCTGAAAATAGCTCTGAAACCTCAAATGTTATTCTGAAAATATTTCAAGTTTGTTATATAAATAGGATATTCTTCAAAATCAATAAGTATAATATATTGCTCTAAGACTTAGAAGCCTCTTTCAAAAACAGAAATCTATGTTACTTTGTAGCAATGTACTTTGCATTGTGCAATCAACAATGTAATCAACAATCAGAAAATTAATGGAAAAAACTATTAAAAAATCCATATTGTAAAATCTCATTTCTCTTATCTCTATCTCTATGCAATAACATTGCCTTCAAATAGGAAAACAACAGTTTTTCTCTTTATTTCTGCATTATTTGGATTCCTGGATTTTTCCCATTTAAATCTCAATTTTCTTTTGGTCTGCTGAGTTATTCCCAATAAAGATTTTTGCTACTATGGTCTAAAAAAAAGCACAAATGTATGCTTATCCCCCAAGTAAAAGTCAATAAACAATAACGATTGTGATTGACTAGTTGAACACTTCAAATCCCCCTATTGATTTTTTACTGTAGATGCACCTGTTTATGCAAATAATTTTATCAAGGTATTAAGAGCATACACACAATTAAAGAGAAAAAAGAATCATTTACAGGTCTCAAAGGTGGGCTTCAATGAACACATTTTGTAACCATAAGAGTGCTTCAAGATACCTAGCTTGGAAAGGAACCACGATCCCATGTGTATGGTGAGATAAAATTCTTCAGAGAATTACTATTTGCTCTCCATTTTGTTGTTCCAATTGATCATAGTAAAAGTCTTGAATGGGCCTCCCACAAAACACTTATGACAATAGATCTAGTAGCAAGTGTTAATATCAATGTTTCTTTGAGTTTCAAGCAAGTGTTATTACTAGAACAATAGATAGTTCTAGTAGCTCAAGTGTTATTATCAGTGTTTCAATGAACACATTTTGTAACCATAGGGAATCTCAGCTTAACAATAGAACTTTATCTTAGAACTTAACATAAAAATACATCAAACTCAGACATATAACACAGTAAAGAGTGAAGGCAATATTCAATAGTGATCTTCAAACCTGAAATGTCATATTGCGTGAAGCAAGTGCCCATTCTTTTGCAATTCATTTTTCCAAAGATTCAACATCAGTGTTTGGTGAAACATGAATGTCAAAACCTGCTTTCAAGCTACTTGCGCCAAACAAAAAAATCCATTCACCACTTGTGCCAGCATATACACTGCCTTTGCAAGCATCCTCCCTACGTGAAAATGGGAGCTTTAGAACAGGGTATGGACATACGTAAAAAAAATGTGCGCCAGTCTATGTAGGGTAAAAGATCTCATAATGTCAAAACCTAAATGTGCACATTATTAGGAACTTGGTGGTAATTTTCATTTCTAAACCTTATTTTCAAGCTGCAGCTCGCCAAATTGGAGAAGTGAAAGGTCAATACTAACAAGGAAGAGTTTGGACGAGCGGGATCCAATAGTGGTGGGAAAAGTAGCACAAAAATTGTGAATATCAACTAAAAAATGACAAAAATTGATGAACATTTAAGATTTGTTTAATCATAAAAAATTAATATATTATATATATATTTAATATAATAGTAATAAGATGAAATTGTGTATAATATAATTATATTTATTATTATATTTAATAGTATATATAGGTTATACTATTACTATAGGGTTATATTATTATTATATATTGTATTTTATAATAAAAAATATTAAATATAAATATAAAATTATTATAATTAATAATTAATATATTCTTATATAAAAAAAATTAAATTAATATATAAAAAAATCTGATAGTTTAATTGATCTTTAGAGAGATCAGGAAAAAGAAAGATAGATAGAGGGGGAGACAATTCTATATAGAGAGGAATATATACTAACACTTGCACCTAAAGGAGGTTCAAGGATTGTGCCGATAGAAAACTATATGTATGTTAATATGTTAGAGAGTATGTGTTTGTGCATGGATGTCCTACAAATTCTAGTTGCATGTGGCTAGCTTAAAAAATTAATAATAAATGCTAAATAATGGAATGAAATAAATTTAGACAAATATAAATTAGGCCTCCCTAACATACTTCATGCTCTTGGTCGGCTTAGGTGTGGTGAAGTTAGGGCTCCCTAAAATGCTTCCTCTTTCACCCCATCATGCTAGACTATGTGAATAGCACTATTGATTCTTGATTCCTTAAGTGATCCATTCAAATGGATTGAAATAATTGATATTATATATGTATTATTTAAATGAAAGTGTCTGCAAGATAGCCCTCAAAATGCAATTGGATTGTTTAAATCATATTTTATTAGTGAAATTGACCACAATTTCTCTTTGATACATTTAACATGCTAACACAATAGGAAAATCAAATCGGCTTCAAATCACAATTAAAAACATTAATGATTCATTAACATAATGAGTAATAAAAGTTAAAGAATGTAAATGTTAATTTTTTTTATAAAACATGTGAAGGTCTTAAGACTACACCTAGAGGCAATGCCTTCCATGCAATAGGTATTTTTGGTGCACCAAGCAACCTAGGTAGCCAAATGGCCTGCTTAGGTAGGGGTCCCATGAGGGGGGCTTAAGCTCTATGGATTATAATCAAATTCGATAGAAAAAAGAATAGAGGAGTAATAGTCATTTATTTAGTCATATATTTAATCATTTTTATTTTTCTGATATTAGTCATTTATTTAGTCATTTTTATTTGTCTAATATTAGTCATTTATTTAGTTATTTAGTTGTGATTTTACTCGATGACCAAATTAGTCACTTATAAATGACCAAATTAGTCATTTTTTTTCAAATACTACTAGTGTTAGTCACGTGACTAAAATTTTTAGTCATGTGACTAAAAGTTTTAGTCACATAGTCATTTATTTGTCAAATTCTACTAGTGCACAAACTTTATGATTACTTGATATGAACTAATGAATGCTAGATGTACAATTACATATTTTGATATGCATTATTGTGAATATGAGGGATCATTGCACTCTTGATGATTTACTAAAAATACTTTTATAACTAGGAGAAGGTCTCACTTATTTAATGAAAAAATCATGAGTTAGCCCCTTAAAGAGAAAGACCTAGAGGAGAAATTTTTAATGAGAATTTTTAAAACTTTCAATTGGGTGTAAAAATGAAGAATGACATCCAAACAAAGGATCACACCACACTTCTCCCAATCCTTATCATGGAGGAAATGATCATGAAACAAATATTCATGATGTTTTAGAATCTAACCATATTAATGTGGAAGAACTTGAAAAAACTATTGATGAGAGGTTAGCCTTGATGAAGTTAAGATTAAGATTAAAAGATTTCATTCCCATATAACATAGTGCAATTACTCCAATTGTCAGGGTCTTGAAGTGGAACGGTGCATTTGAGGAGCATGGACCCACTCCAAGGTGTGGTGTAGGTGCTACACCCTTGGATCAATGTCTCCAAGGCACAATGTAGGGACTTGAAGGGGCGAGCTAGGCAAGTCACAATGGTGGTATGATTTGGATAAGGGGTCTAGTGGGAAAGGCACCTAGGACTCTTCCAAGGAGCCAACCCAGTCGAGGAGCCATGGGGAGCCAAGTGAGAACCTTTAGCGCATGGTGGTGCTATACAAGTTTGAGTCCAAGTTGGACCAAATGGCACGAGGGTAAGGCACATCCATGTAGTGAAGTGCAATGGTGCTAGGAATGGTGCAGGAGCATGGAAGTATGGTGGGGCACTGAGTCATGAGGAGAGCATGGCGAAGAGCTACTGTAGGGTGAAAACATGGTAAACCCCTACAGGGGTGAGTGGATGCTCATCCAAAGTGCATGGAACTAGAGTTAAGTTGGGTTGGGAACCTACAAGGAAGAATGTGAGCCACTACTCTAAGTTGGAGTATGTGGTTCCCCTGTTGGAGTTGTTTGGTGTGTGGCAGACAAAGTTAGAAATGGGGGATCCCTCCCAAGTTTAAGTGTCATCCTACTGATGTCTAGGAATAAGACTAATAGCTTATATAGGGGAGTGTGTGCATTCGAAGGATGAATGGCATGGTGCACGAGGTGCACTAGGGATCTATTGGAGCATGAGAACCTATGGAATGGTTTCTCAGGATCCTTCTCTTCATGGGAAAAGAAGAGTATCCCCGACACCTAGTGCTACTAAGGGGGTAGGTGTTCTACAATGGCCAATAAGGACGAGGAAGTATCTCATTCCACCCTAGCCATTGGCGAAGGGGTTTGGTGGTGAATCTAAAGTCCCAAACTCTATGAAGTGGATTAGAAGGGGTGACATGGGATAGATCTAACGTGCAATGCCAAGGGATCTACATGTTGGAAATCATCCATGGAAAAAGCTAAATCACGTGGGACTAGTTCCAACTAGGTGAAGCAAAGTAACCTGGGATTCAACATGGGTTGACTCTAAGACACCTTATCGAGGGGGTCAGATGCTAGAATCATCTTATTGATGAGGAAATCAAAGTGTGGGGTGAGCCATGAACTCTGGAGTAGAGGGTAGGTTAGGAACTAGTGAGGAGTTCCAGTGGTTTCGAAGTAGTACTAGGAGTCGAGCAAGGATTGTTGCAATATTGGTGCAAGTCGAGCTGGCACATTGGGTGCACACTCACAAAATTATTGTTGGTTCATGTGGGGGTAGGGAACCCATGGGCACCATTGAGTGTTGGAGTGCTAACATATTCTTGAGGGATACTCCATCCTCTTTGGGAGGATCAACTGGGTCAAGCTCAAGAGCTGGACTCATTAAGATGGTGCACAACATGAGCCAGGGGAAGTGATGCTGGAGTTATTAGGAAACCTATAAATGGGGTGCAATAACTAAAGAGTTCATGGAACTTGGTACTCAGGGTGCATCAAGGTCTTGAAGCAGTTTCAACAAAGTGGTCAAGCTGCTTGAGGAGTCTTTGAGTTGGGAAGAACCAGTAATGGTGCACGTTGCTTATGGGGTAATCTAATGTATTCAGAACTGAGGTTAGCTTGAAGGGTGAACTCAGGAAGATCGAGTTGGTGTCTATTAGATGGAGGGGGAGATCTTGGAGGGGTGAAGTCATTAGACACAGAGTGTGAATCCTTGGGTACAATGCAGGTGTTGGAATCATTGGGAAAGAAGTGTCATTTCTTGGGTCCAATGGCGCTTGAGGTGTGGGAGTGAGACTTAGATGTTTGGAGTCAAGTCCTAGGGAAAAAAATGGACTCGAGGAGTGGAACCAAAACTGGAAGTGTTCAAGGAGTGCACCATGGTGAAGGTCGGCTTGGAGTTCAAGGTCAGTGAGTCTATTAATCTAATGTCATATGGGGGACATAAGGGGATGAACAACTCGGTGGAGTCACCAAGTCTGTAGTAGAGCTTGTAGCATAGTTTAGTGGAGTGTACATGGATCCATGCTTGGAGCATGTGACTAGAGTTGAGCTATTGAGGAGCTTGTGGGTGCAATATTCTGCATTTTATTCATAAGAAGTTGAGTTCCTAGTGAGGACTTGCTTGTTGGAGAAAGAAGGCATAGTCTGAGTGCAAGAAAGAGCTTGTCTACATTAGGAGTTGAAGTAGTGTATGTTAGTGCCACATGGAATAGGCCTCTTGAGAAGAAAATGGTGTTGTTGATCTCGCATCAAGTCTAGTCCCATGACACCAATTTTATCAATAGTTAAGACAAAACAAAATGTGGCACATTCATAATTAGGATGTGCCTCATCAAAGACCAATAAATCAATTTAATCCTCCTCAAATGAAATAACTCATTTTTGAGAGATAATAACAAAGGTTTTAGCCTATTAGTTAGGTATTGGAAATCAAAGGATATAATGAATTCACAGGTGAAGATCATCTCAATAATTTTATAAACATTACAAATAATCATGATTTTTTTTGCGTAGTTATTAAACTAGTGTGAGAGACAGATATAAGATCTTTCTTTATATGAGTATAAGCTCTTGGGTATAATTCATGGTAGTTAAGACACAATATGAGGATCATAATGATCAATTTTTTTCTATCCATGAGCTAACCATAATTATAAAAGATAATAATGAATTAATGGTAGAGTACAACAATATGTTCATTACTACAATAAGAAAGGCACCACCTCATTTAAGTCCTAATGAGCTCATATGTCATGTCTTTTCATCATGGTGTCTTTAACACAAAATTTGATATTTTCTCAAGGATAAGAACTATCAAATAGCAAGGGATTCATATAATGTAGCTATAAGCATTCAAATTAACATGAAAGCTTCACATAAAAACATATAAAGAGATAATATATTTTTTCTCAAATAGATGGGGGTATCCAAGCAAGCCTTTGGCCAAGGACGAAAAGTTAAACAAAATTATGAGTTATGTTAAACACTTATAGTCTTATAGATCACTAAGAACTAGAAAGGTTTGCAACACAAGAATGATAAAAATTAAATAATAAAAGGCCACATTTATTATATTAGCCTTACAACTATGATTGGTCAAGAAATAAAAATTAGAAAGATAAAAAAGTTCATTAAAATGATAACCTTGATCCACTACTTAAGAAAATGAAATAAATATGAGAAGTGATACATCTTGGTGTGATAGGTGATATATACCTCATGATCCCTTAAACTATGTACTTGTCATAGCTATAATGGATAATGAAGAATGTTTCAATGAGGAATATTTACAGTACAAAAAAAGTGAAGAAGAAGAAGATTAGGTTTATTTATTTGATGGTCCACACATTTATGAAAAAAATAATATGATGAATTATTTAATGAAACATAGAAAAATAGGTTGGGGTTCAAAACACATAGGGTTTTATGCTAAATTTGGAATGTTTCACCAAACTTAATATAAATAGAAAGGATGAAATGGGGTGTAATGAACCTACCTATTCTTCTATTTCATTTAGGAAATGGGATCCTCCAAGATAGAATTAAATTTCAGCCTTTAGGTGAGTCAATTATATGGAAGATCTAACAATTTCCTTTGTGTGTGGATGGGGTAAATATGAATGAACAACACTTTTTGGAGATAAAAATAAAATAGGAAATGACCTCAAATTTGTAACCTAAGACCTAATTCATGTAGATGCAACATAACTCTAATAGAACCGTCAAATTTATGCAAATTGGATGAGTGGAAGACACTTGAAACCTACCTCAAAATCAGTTGCAATGTGTCTTTTGACAAAAACATTGACAAAATTAACTGAATATGGGTTTTGGGAGAAAGATTAAAAATAAAAAATGCACTCATTTATGACATGTAAAGGTTGGATATGAAAGATGAAACATAAGACTAACAAAAATAGTATAACTTTTTCCATCTATTTGGGAAGGGAAAATGATGTGTACCTATCACAAAACATTATTTCTGAAAGCTATTATGGGACTCATTCGCCTATAGGTGAATGGGTCTTTGTACGCCTTGTCAAAATTATTTTTTGTTTCATTTGCTCATGTGTCTGCACTTCTAGATCCTCTAGGTTTCATAGTTAGACAGTCAGAAATAAAGTAAAGATATGAGTTTCCATGAGATGACAACAAAGGTGACAACAAATGCAACTTTGCAATTTTGCAATTTTGATATCTTCAATTTTTCTTCAACCTATGAACTTGCACACACACAAGAGGGGAATAATTCTTTGTTTTGGTGAATGGGAGTTTTCCTTGTTCAAACCTCATTTTTGGTAATTAAACCTTGAAATGAAATAATGGAAATATGGAAGGAATCATGAATGAAAAAACACAATGTTGCAACTCACCAAACCCTTGAATAAAACTTTGAAAGACAAATATTGATGTTGATCTTGCATGAAATGGCTTCAATGGATGTGGATTTTGATGCTTTAATATTTCTTTGAATCTGACTTGAACGCTTGGATTAGATCTTGAAACCTACATCATAATGTTAGCTCCAAAAACATGCATAAATGGACACAACTTTGACATGATTCTTGAGATCTTGAATGCTACAACAAATTATTAAGAAATATACTCTTGAATGATCTTGAAAATAATCTTTTCTATTGTGAAAGTTTCTCTTGGAATTGCTCTTGAGTTCTCTTGAAAATCTAGGTGAAACTTAGTGAAATAACCTTGTATTTATAGGAATGTATCCTTAATTTCCCTAAATTCAAATATCACAAGCCGTCGTTGAAATATGAATTTGAAGATGTGAAAAAACCACCAAAAAAATAATTTAAATTTAGGTCCAAAGGTCTAGAGAAGACCCATTCGCCCATGGGTGAATGGGTCCCAGGTCCCTATTCCTAGAACACATGTATTTCCCAAGGTAAAGTGTTATGTTTAGAAATGAATTATTGTTGGGTTTTCCTTTCGAAAAATGTAATTTATTAGGATTGTAAATGAATAAAATGGATTATTAAGGCCTAATTAAGCTCAATTTAATTAAAAGGTCCTAAATAAGTGTGAAAATGCAAAGTAATACATTTTTTTACACTACATTTAATAGAAAATAGCCTTATGAATATGGTGATGTGAATTACATGCATGAATACAAGCTTCTTTAGTAATATTTTAAACATATAAAATAATAGATGCAATAAATAATAAAAAAATCCTTATTCATATGATATCAAGACCTTGACCTACATAGTGACTTGGCACAAGTACTTGTAAGTGACTATCACTTAAGAAATAAGCAAGTAGGGAATAAATATACCCCTAAAATTGTAGTAATATTGATGGAAAACCATTCAAAAATTCCCCACTAGTGAATTTGGGAGTAATTAACATGTTAGTGATAGTTGCAATTTTTAATGGGTGGTGAGTAGTATAAAAGGAATTTAAAACTTTTCCACAATAGTAAATAAAGGATGGGATCATGGGGGTTATTTTAGGATATTTATTTTTCTTATTTAAAAGAGGGAGATTTGGTGTTGTGGCAGAGAGTATATTTTTTAGTGGTATATGTCTTTTATGGGAAGGAAAGTGCTTAGAAAATTCAATGGAAGGAATTGGCTGAGAATAGTGTTGGTACTTCTATTTTTTTCTCCGGGATTTCTTTATCAATCTAATCAATTTTTGGCATTCACTTATGTTTGTTTCTATACTTAGACAGTATGTAATATAGGTGTCTTTGCTAAACTATATGTCAAGTTGCTCTTTTATATGTTGATATACTATCCACTCAAGTTTTGTGTTGGTTTGTATTTTGAATATAAAGAATATTGTAGTATCTTCTTTGGGTATAATGTGAACATGTTGCCCATATCCAGTTCCTGCATACCCTGTTATCATTCATGCTCTTGAGTATGATTCATGGGAAAAAATAACTCTTTTATAAGTTGATTTACACAGAAGATCATTTCTTATTCTATTGTTAGTGATCTTCTTGCAAGAGCAGAAGTTAATTTGCATTAGTTTTGGTATAAGAGAAAACAATGATGGCCTAGAGGGGAGTCTGTATGAATTGGGAAAGAAGGGGTAGGAGGAATGTAGGTCCTCGAAGAAATATTGGTGAAGTGTTTAAAAGGCTCTAGAGAGGACCTTGAGACTATATTGTAATTAGAAGAGTCTAAAGAGGAACCAAAACACTTAGTAAATGCTACTAGGGTTTTAGACCCTATAGAGAGACTTATTGAAGCATTAATTAAACAAAGTTCCAAAGTAAAGGTGGATATTTAAGATTTTAAAGGAAAGCTCAACCCTAATTTATTCCTAGACTAGATCCAAGAGTTGGAGAAGTACTTCAAGATGGAAGACATTAATGAGGATGATCCAAAAAGAGTGAAAATTGTTGTATCCATTTTGAAGTCGCATGAAGCCAAGCTATGGTGGGAAACTGTGTAGAGTTCAAGAAGAAGACAAGGAAAATAAAAAAATTAAACTTTGGCCTAAGATGTTAAAAAATCTTAGAGCTCGATTCTTGCCCTCTAATTACTAACAAGTTTTTTTTAAAGAATTTTAAAATTAAAAAAAAAAGGACCAGTCAGTGCAAGCTTATATTGAACAATTTTTGAGGATTCAAATTTAGTAGATATATAAGAGAGTGAATGGAAAGCAACAACTTGATATGTGAATGGACTAAAGTTTCAACTTCAAGATGAGCTTGCAATGGTGAAATTTTTTACTATAGATGAGGCTTACAAATATGAATTAAAGGTAGAGGAGAAACGCAACTAAAAAAAAATTGAATGCAAGGAAATAGGGTTCCACCTTCTAGGAGATGGAACTAGGGGGGATGTCCTATTTCACTCTAGTTCATTCAAGGAAACCCTAGATCTCAACGTATTGATCCAATTAGGAAAATATATTGCTACAAGGTCTCCTTGGGTGTGATTAAAGAAGGGTTCACAACTAAGCAAAGGCTTAGGAAGAAATAAAAGTAAATGATATGCAAATCTAGCTATGTAACCTACGAAATCAAACTCAAAACCTGAATAATAAACTGAGAATGAATAGAGGTGCACCTGGAAAATTGAAGATGCTTGAAAGAAGGTCTGTAATCCCAAAATTATGACTTTTGAAGCACAGTAGAACTCATACACCAATTGGGGCGATTTAGAACCAGTTTAGGGTTTCAGGCTGAAATTAAAATTTGCAACCGGTAAAACCAAGATCTATAAAAAATCTCTAAAAAGGTGGTACACTGGGACTCATATGCCCAAGGTGGTGATTTAGTCCCAATATCAAGGTTGATATGAAACTATGATATCCTCTAGTGATCTATTAATCTTCCCTCACTTTTGATCTTTAAGTTTGAAACTTTCAATGCTGTCCTATAGGTGGATTTTCATGAAGATAACAACCTCTTGACAACTTTCTTTAATCTTGCAATGCAATCTTCAAAGGATCTTCAAGCTTAAAACACCTACATGTACAATCACACATGTAGAGGAGAGAAAAATGTTGTTTTGTTAGTAAATATGGGTTTGCCTTGGTCAAACCCCATTTTGGTGATCAAACCTTAATGAGAAATAAAACATGAATGAAATGAAACATGAAACATAAGATGAAACAATAGAACCTTGTTTGAAACGTTGTAGATCTATAAACAAGAATGAAGTGGCCTCAATGGATGTAGATCTTGATCATGATTCTTGATGAAAGATAATTCCTTTGAATACTTGAATTGATCTTGAACAATACATCACAACATTAGCTCAAAACCACATGCATGATGCATCAAGCCTTTAGCATGATAATGGATCTTGAATGCTGCAATAATATTCTTCAAATATTCCCTTGAATTCCTTTGAAATGCTCTTGAGTTCTTTTGTGAAAGTACTCTTGATTGCTAGGTCTTGTTAGGAGGAATTTTGTGAAATGACCTTGTATGTATACTTATTTATGCAAAATTTCCCAAAATTACAACACAACAAGTCGACATTAGATCTAGGATAATAAAATCCCACCAAGAATTGAATTCAAAATAGGTCTTAGTTAAAGTAGGACTCATATGCCAATTGTGGCATATGAGTCCTAGTAGCCAAAACTCGGCAGACATTTTTCTAGGAGTGCCTTGTTTATTGTGCAATTTGAGATTAGGTCCCAAGACCTAGGTGGGACTCATATGCCCAAGGTTGTGTATGAGTCCTAGATCACCATATCTAGAACACATGACCCAAAACATTAAATTATGATTGGTTATATTCTCAGTGTCGGGATTATCCTTAGAAAAATGCATTTAATAAGGCTTGTAGATGCAAAATAGTACCAATTAGAGCATAAAGAAGCCAAAGTAATTAATAAATCCTTGATTAGTGTGAAAGTTTAAAGATACACTTTACAACACCCTAAATAAGGTACAATTACGTCCATTTAGTTTAAAAGGGCCCTAAACTTATTGTGAATGTGTAAAACACATTACAACACTAAATCAAGGCAACATTAGGCTCAATTTTATATTATATATCCAAAATTAAGTGTGAAAAGGGATACTTTTTCCTACACTATATTTAGCCCCCACTTTAGTGAGAGGAAGAACTTGCTTCTGACTTACACTAAAGTAGACATTCAAGAGGGGTCCAAGTGTACCAATGCGGATGGTATAGGATAACAAAGATCAAAGGAGGTGGTGAAGCCCCCAGGATCCAATATCCTAGACATCAAACCAACATAAGCACAAAGGGACACACATAAGGTGTGTGCTATGTAACATAAAGATACACAAACATACAATGTCAATAAGTAAAAGAAAGAAAAACAAGCAAAAACAAAGATGTGGATCAAGCCTTGACCATTTTTCCAATGTGATGTGGATCGGATCTAAGTTGTTTGTCCAAAAATGCACACTCACTTTGAGGCAACAGAACTTCAAGTTATTTGCTAGGTGAGTATACAAAGGAGTGGACCAAGCCTTGAATGTTTGTACAACATGATGTAGATCAATCCTAAGTTGTTTTACCAAAAATTCATGCTCACTCTAAGGCAACAAAACTTCAGGCTGTCCATTGGGTGCGTATCCAAAAAGGGTGGCTTAATGAGAAAGTCATGCCTCTGTATCGACTTCTCACCATACAATGAGAAAGTCATGCCCTTGTTTAGGCTTCTCATCATACTAACCATACCAAATTTATCCCTTAGATAACTTCAATAGGGTGCCATAAAACATGAACAATAGGATTCACGAGGAAAGAAAAACTTTATATGCTTGAAACCCATGAACAAACACGATGGCTCCAAAGGAAAGAAAAGTTTATTATGCAAGGTGGCCATTTAATAATTATTGTAAATGTAAAATAGTGTAAGGCACGTTCAAATAGATTTTTCTTAGTTCATGTAAGGTATCTTCCTAGGGAACATCATGCCAAATGTCTCCAAGAGAAGAAAAATCAAAGAAATATCATGCTCTCAGAGGAAATCAAACCTAATGACACCACCAAGAAAATGACACATCGCAAGAAGAAAGAAAATTACATAGTGAAACATGAGTGTTGATGTATGCCCCCAATTTAAAATAGTTGCTAACACCATTGCTATGAGAAATTGCTTTAAAGTAGAAGAAGACATGATAAGTTATTTAGAAATCCCTATGCCATACTATGTTCCCAATGAAACTACATTATGAATAAAGGTTTACCCCCAAATCGCAACAACTAAAGATAACTCAGTACATCACATGTGAGACAAATTAAGGCATATCATCCACATCCCAAGCTTTCTCTTGTATATACATGGAAGGAACTCAACTATCCAAAAGAGACAATGACAAATGACATACAAGGACAAGGCTGCTTAACCCCTTGCCCCCACTTTGATGAAAAACATGAAAATTAGTATCAATTACTTCAAGAAAATGAAGAGCACCACGATCCTTAAGATGTTGGGTCTTAGTAGAATGACCATGAACTTTATGATATGTACAAAATGAACTCTTGTAGTAAAATTTTAACATGTGTTCTTGGAGGGAGAGATATCAAATGATCTTGGACAAGTCTTGACATGATACTCTCTTGATCAATAGTAGAAGATGTTCCTTTATGTTGCAACAAAGATTTCTCTTTCTTAGTACAAGGTGTCATACTTACACAAGACTCTTTAGATGGTGAGATTTTGTACTCTTCTTTAAAGGAAGGTTTAAAATCTAATGAACTCCAATCATTATTATTTTGTGTGATGACATTGATATTAAGTGAAGATTTCTTTGCTTCTTTCATTTCTTTCAAAGGAAAATAATCAAGACCACTAGTTTCTATTAGTTCAGGATGCACTAATGTTAAATTTGGCTTAGAAGAAACCTTTGTAAGAGTGTTGATATTGAGTGAAGGCTTCTTTTTTTCTTTTGAGGGACAATAACCAAAACCACTAGTTGTTTCTTGCATGTTAGGCTTTATAGGGACACATATACCTTGTTCTCTAGCACCACAACTTTTCCAATATAACCAAGTTTTCTCATAAGTACATAACCTTTTCCATAAAGATTTTTTATTTATTTTGGATTTGGTGGTTGTTCATAAATCAAGTTCATTAAATTTTTTGTGTATGTTGTCTTTTGTTCTAAAGTGGCTAAGGTGGATGCTTTGGAAGGGTCTTCTAAATTTTGTGTTGAAATTACTGCTTTTTCTTTTCCCTTTTCAGACTCTTTATTTATGGACTTGTATTCTCCCATGAATGTTGATGTGAAATCTAAGGAACCCCAATTAGCTTCTAATAGTTTTGTGACTTCCTTCCAATATATTTTTCTTTGTCTTTATGTTCCACTGATTCCACTTGTGTAGTTGGTGTGAATTTTTTCAAAGGATTTTCCATGTTTTTCTCAATGTTCAAACAAATTTCTGGTTCAGGATCAACATCAATTGTATACACCTTGTTGTTGCAAACATACTTCATTTTACAATAAAGAGTAGAAGGCACTGCACTTGCATTTCATTAATCCATGGTCTTCCTAAATGGAGATTGTATGAAAGATCATGAGGCATAACATGGATAGGATTTTGTAATGTGGCCTTCTCGACTGTAATAGTCAATGTAATCACACCAAGCAGTTGCTTTCCTACATTATCAAACCCATGAATAGATAAAGAGTTTTGTTGTATTTGGATTTTATCTACTTTATTCTTGTCCAAAAGGTTTATGCTACACATGTTAAGGGCATAAAAATTGTCAACAAGGGTTTTATTTATCCCTATTCTATTATATATAGCGATTATCATGAAAGCTTCATTTTGTTTTTGCACTCCTAACAGAGGTAACTCATCTTGATGGAAAGTAATGTCTAAGTTGTTTGGTGTTATAGCTTGAATTTGGGCTGCCACATCATTTGATTGCATATTAGGTGAGGTAGGAACTTGTTTTAAGGAACTTTGAATCATGTTATAATAATGAGGGGAGGCTTAAATAAGGTCCCGTAATGATATCTTAGCAGGAGTGTTCTTAACTTGTTCAATAAGGTCATACTCCTTTCCACTTTGTAAAGGAAAACGAGAAGGACTAGGCAAGATATGGTTAGGCAGAGGGAGGGATGTTGAAGTTGATTTTCTTGGTTGTGGATTGTTTCTAGTGTTATATGTATGAGCAATGGTATTATAACTTGGCTACTACAACATATTATTCTTAGGTGGTTCGAGGATGAGGATGGGTTTGTTTTGAGTTTGAGGTTTGTTTGAAGGTGGGTAAAGGATGAGTTGAAGTTGAATAACATTAAATTCTCTTAGTAAAGGAAAATCTAATGTCACTTCATCATCTTGATTTAAGGAAGTCACATCTCTATTGTTTGAAAGACATGTGTTAATGTTCTCATTTTCTTGTACCATGATATCCTCCCTAGTAGGAGAGTTCTTAAGAGAACTAAAAACTAGATGTTCATGACATTTGATGTTTGGTTGTTCTAAAATAACTTTATCACAAGTATGGGACTCATCAATGGTTGGGTTTGGGTATGTATAGGATCATGATGGGCCAAAAAGTGGCGACATGATGGGTATGTGTAGGGTATGTGGTTGACTAATTCTTTTTCCATAAAATTGATGAAACAAAAAAGGTTTTTAAAGGAGATTCTTAGCTTTCCACCAATATAAATTATTCTTTACTTTGAATTTAAATTATTATTCATTTTCTATTTGAATTACGACTAAAGTCTTGATTGATAGGTTGATTGAAAAACATCTATAGCTTTCGAAAAGTATCACATTTTTTGAATCTAAAACATGCATCACATTCTATGTTTCACATACTATAGGATTAAATTTCATGAAGCTTCGACCAAGTTAAGGTGGTTAGACATACGATTTTTTATATTTTTTATAAGTTGTAATAAAAATTCATAATTAATTATTTACTTGGAAAAAATTATAAAAAAAAATGCATCACATCGAGACATGAGTCCTCTACTTATATCTAAAATCTTATAAAAAAATATTATCATTTTATTGTGGTTAGCGTGGTCAGATAGACACCTACTTCTTATTTTTTCAATGAAATTTACGTACTACTGCATTGAAATTTCAAATTTGCACCAAATAGATTTTCTTTTTAAATAAACCTAGTAGTTTAGAAACTAAATTTAATTTGCTACAGATTCTATTCTTACATATTTTTGAAATAATATAGATAACTTATTCAAATTTTTACTTCAAGTTGTCTAACTCTATTTTTTTTGAATTTTTCACCACTTAAGGGCCTATTTTTTCCATGATGATCCAGCACATACCCATTTTCTTGTTTATCAATGATGTCATTCTCTTCTTCAATATTGTTATTCCTAGGACTCTCATAACTTTCATTGGTTTGATCTTCTAATGACAAAATATCTTCTTTGTAAATAGGAGAGATATTAGGAGAAGATCAAGTATGATTATCATGGTTATCTATGATTGCATTCCTTTGTCCCATAATGTCTTCCAAAATAGAAGAGGCAGGGGAAGAAAAATAAATAGGGTTGTCATAGATCTTAAAGGTTTGATCATCCAACATATCCTCCTCACAAATAATGTGATTGTCTTGATTTCTTACAGTTGCATCCTCTTTCACTAAAAAATTGTCACAAGAGGCAAAGATTTTGGGGGATGAATGTCGACTAGTTGAAGTGGTATTTAGGTAGGTTTCAATGGGGTGTTGCCACAATAGTGGTTTACACTTTCTTAGAGATCTTGATTTTTATTGAAATCACATATTTTAGAAAATATAATGATTTAAGGGTTGAAAAGTTCCACTTAAAGAATTTCAATTGAAGAGGGTTTGATAAAACCACCTTAGACCAAGCCCCCTTGGATAGAACCCCTCTATTTTTAAACCATACCTATAATACAGTATCCTTTACACCTATCAAAATACTAATAAAAAACCACTTTTGATTTACCTTTTGAGGGATCAAATGAATTTATTTAATTTTTTTTATTTGTAAGTATGTATTCCTTATTATAAGCTTCCCAAAAAGTATAATTTTAATTAAATTAAATTTGATTATTATATTTATTTTTTGTTTCTTGTGAATGTAGGTTTTTCACCGAAAATCAAGTTCTTTGTTTTGCACATGTAGAAAAATAGAAGATTATCAAAAAAAATTTGAAAAATATGAGTGCCCCAGATAAATAAGTCCTTGATCCAACAAAATAAATAAAATTGATTTTCCATACATACAAAAAATGTTGTGCTATGCGGTCTGCCTATGTCTAAATTGTAATTGGTTTGACTTTGAAATTTGATTACAGAAAAAATATTCAATAAAACACTATGAAAACAATTGGAAGAACTAGATATCGTAGTTACAAATATAAATTGAAAAAAAATAGAATTTTATCCTTCATGGAAAAAAAATTGTGTTATATGGTGACTGTCACTCCTTAAAAATGGTGTTTACTAAAAAAAACTAGTTTTCGAAGGAGATGGAAAAAGAAGTGCAATCTAATTCCAAAAATTTTGAAAAAAAAAAATTAGAATCTACAAACAAAATGTAACAAATCAATAGTTTTCATCATCTTAAAATTCCTCACAGAACTTTAGCTGCTATAGGTGTCCAAAAGTGAAGATTTAGTTAGAAAAAATCAGTTCAGTGTCCAATTTGGCCAAAAATTGTAAACCAATATTGTGGGATCACCTAATGGTCTCTTGTTGTGTTATGTGATCATCATTATTACCTATGGTTGTGTCCTCTTGTTCATCAAAATCTCTCCCAATAGGATAGGTAGGAGGAGGGAACCAACTAGAACTCTCAAAACTCTCATTGATTGGTTCTTCTAACACCAAAATATCTTCTTCATGAATATGAGAGATATTAGGAGAAGAACAACTATGATTGTTATGCTTTTCCAAGGTTGTATTCTCTTTCACTAGATGAATCTCTCTCATAGGAGGGATACTAGGAGAGGGATCAATGACGAATAAAAAGAGAGGAGAGATGACTTCATATTCATATGCACATAACACAAATTTCTTAAAGTACTCAACAAGATCTGAAAATAGAACATGAAGTATGATAACCATATATTTTTGCAATGAAAAAATGATGTAATACTTGTCCTACAAATTTGAAATGTGACAATGATAGATCAAACATGCAAAAGGATAATGCAATTTTTAGATTTAAATCATTATAATTGACTAATTATGCTATAAAACAATATAAAAATGAAATAATGTAAATGCCATTTTGAAATTAAGCAATGCAATAAATGAACCAAATAAAGCTAGATCTAATGAAATGAACAAAACAAAAGATCAACAAATTGAAACAGTTATCTAATAACAACAAACAAGAGCACAAAAACAAGGTTTTCAATGTTGTAAGATGTAGTTTTAGGTCAAATTTGGGACTAAATTTCCCAGAGGGGTGTATGAGTCCCAATTAGGGTTTTTAGAGGGTTCAAATAGTGAAAAACATACAACACAAAATTCCCAAAAATCTAGGAAAAACACTTGTATAAGGACTAAATGGCCCAAAGGGGCATATGAGTCCCAATTAGGGTTTTTGCACCAAATTCAGCAAATTCTAAGGTGATTCTAAGGTTTCTAGCTTGTATATTGACTTGACTGTTTGCAAATGCAAAATTTCAATAAAACTAAATGACTTGACATGCAAAAATACAACCTATATGCACTTTTCACTAATGCAAAGTTTAGAAGCCCTAAATGAAAATTAAATAATGCAAGATCTAATGCTTAATGTAAGATAAATCTAGGACTTTGATGCACTCCAAATCAGAAATAAAGGTTTCCAAGGTCAATTTCACCAAAATGAACACAAGGAAATAGTGTTCCACCTTCTAGGAGATGGAACTAGGGGGATATCATATTTCACTCTAGTTCATTCAAGGAAACTATAGAGATCTCAACCTAATGATCCATTTAGGAAAATAGATTGCTACAAGATCTCCTTGGGTGTGATTTAAGAGGGGTTCACCACTAAGAAAAGGCTTAGGAAGAAATAAACATAAATGCTATTCAAATCTAGCTATGTAACCTAGGAAATCAAACTCAAAACCTAGATAATAAATTGAGAATGAATAGAGGTGCACATGGAAAACTGAAGATGCTAGAAACAAGGTATGCAATCTCAAAATCATAAATTTTGAAGCACATTGGGACTCATACACCAATTTGGGTGATTTAGTCCTAGTTTAGGGTTTTAAGTTGAAATCAAAATTTGCAACTGGTAAACCAAGGTCTATAGAAAATATTTGAAAAGTGTTATACTAGGACTCATACAACCAAGGTGCTGATTTAGTCCTAATATTAGGGTTGATCTGAAACTCTGATATCTTCTAGTGATCTTTTGTAGCTTCCCTCCCTTCCGATCTCCAAGTCTCAAACTCTAAATTTTGACTTGTATGTGACTTTTCGTGAAGATGACAATTTGACAACTTTGATAACTTTCTTCAATCTTGAAACTTAATCTTGAAAGGATCTTCAAGCTTAAAACACCTAGATCTACAATCACACATGTATAAGAGTGAGAAATGTTGTTTTGTTAGTAGATAGGGGTTTTCCTTGGTCAAACCCAATTTTGGTAATCAAACCATAATAAGAAATAAAGCATGAATGAAATGAAACATGAAACATAAGATGAAACAATAGAACCTTGTTTGAAACCTTGTAGATCTAAAAAAGAGAATGAAGTGGTGTTAATGGATGTAGATCTTGATCATGATTCTTGATGAAAGATAATGCCTTTGAATACTTGAATTGATCTTGAATAACACATCACAACATTAACCCAAAACCACATGAATGATGCATTAATCCTTGGGCATGATAATGGATCTTGAATGCTACAATAGTCTTCTTCAAATATTCCCTCGAATTCCTTTGAAATGCTCTTGAATGCTCTTGTGAAAGTACTCTTGATTGGTGGGTGTTTTTTAGGATAAATTTTGTGAAATAACCTTATATTTATACTTATTTATGCTAAATTTCTCAAAATTACAACACAACAAGCCGACATCAGATCTATGATAATAAAATCCCACCAAGAATTGAATTCAAAATAGGTCCTAGTTAAAGTGGGATTCATACACCAATTGTGGTGTATGAGTCCCAGTAGCTAAAACCTAGGAGTCATATTTCTTGGAGTGTCTTGTTTAATTTGCAATTTGAAATTATGTCACAAGACCTAGGTGGGACTCATATGCCCAAGGTGGCATATGAGTCCCAAATCACTAGATCTAGAACACATGACCCAAAACATTGAATTATGATTGGTTATTTGTTGAGTGTAGGTATTATCCTAAGAAAAATTAATTTAAGAATGCTTGTGGATGCAAAATAGAACCAATTAGAGCATAAAGAAGCCAAATTAATTCATAAAGCCCTAGATTAGTGTGAAAGTGTAAATATACACTTTACAACACCATAAATAAGGCATAATTAGGTCCATTTAGTTTAAAAGGGCCCTAAACTTAATGTGAATGTGTAAAACACATTACAACACTAAATCAAGGCAACTCTAGGCTCAATTTTATATTAATTATTCCCAAATTAAGTGTGAAAAAGGGATAATTTTTCCTACACCACATAAAATATTGAGTAAAAGAGATGATAGCAAACAAAATAGAGAGAGATTTCTTTAGAAACTACCATAAGTGAACAGTCAAAAAGAAGGAAAGAATGTGAAAATTGACTTTAAAGGAGAGGGAGACTTTAGAGGTAGAGGATGATGACAACTACCTCCTAGAGAGTGGAAGCCTTTGAAGTGTTTTATTTGTGATGAATCCCATACCCCAAAAGGGTGATGGTATCCCAAGAGGAAGAAACCTAGTTAGAAGAAGTTGAAGTTGAGTTAGGAGAGAGCCTGATATTGAGAAGAACCTTGATATCTGGAGACAAAGAAAACCTTGAAGCTGAGTGGAAGAGGAAGACCATCTTTCAAAAAGAAGAAAATTTAAGTACAAGGTGTGTAAGCTGATCATAGATGGAAGATCTATAGAAAATTGGTGAGTACATAAATGGTTGATAAATTAAAAAAAATTACATTCCAAAAACTAATCCCTACAATATTTCTTGGTTAAAGAAGAGTCATAGTGTAGTTGTGATAAATCTTTCCTTATTTCCTTCAAAACTGGTCTATATGTGGATGAAGTTCTTTGTGATGTGGTACCAATGGATGAATTCCATTAGTTTTTGGGTAGGCCTTGACAATATGATCATAATATAAACCATCGAGGTAGAGAGAACACCTATGAGGTTAAACATGAAGGAAGGAAAGCACTCTTAAAACCATAGAAAGAGGAAGGAGCACCTGAATTGACAACTTTGTCTCAAATAGTAGAAGCCAAGTTTGAGCTTGAAGAAAAAAAAGTTCTAGCTTAGCCAAGATGAGAGTTGGAGGAAAATCTAGGAAAAAAAGAGCTAAAAATTTTTGAAGAATGAGATACAACCAAAAATTGATGTAGAGATGCAACAAGATTCAACTAACAAGATTACATGTGCATCTCAGAAAATAGGTGTTTGATCTGTAATTAGAGGTTTACAAAATAACTTGTAAATTAAATCCTAATTACAATTTTTCCCTGATCCAGACAGAATTGCGTGATTATGTTGTTTAACCATTGAAATTACAAACTAAGTTCACTTAATCCTTTACAGAACTCAATGAAATTAACTAATTACTAAAATGTTGTAATTAGAACTTAAATGCCAAATTGAAAATACTGGAAAGAAAATAAGAGAGAATGTAAGATAGGAGATAGAAGAATAATAAGACAGAAGATAGAAGAATCAGACGCAAGTTGATAACGGAGTTCATCCAATCAGGACTATGTCTCTGGGTCCGCTTCTCAATGTTGGACCGCTTTTATTAATATCACCAAGCACCTGAAGATGCCTTCTTACAATATTCAAGCTTCAAAAACCTGCACAAAATTCCTCACAATCTCTCTCACTTATACAATTTTGGTGTATAACAACACCTTGCAATTCTTCATCTCAAAAAGAATTCAATTCTCACAAAGGAATTATTTCTCCAAGTAGACTTGCTTCCTTTCAGGCCAAAACTCTCCCCCTTTTATACAAATTTATTTGCTAATATGGGCTAAAACCATATTATTTGCAAATATACCCATATCTCCTATTACAAGAAAAAAATTCAATAATATCCTCCTTTAATAATTTTTGGAAGGATAATATCCCCTCAAAATAATTCTCTTTCCATTTGAATGGTTACGAATGGATTTATTCTCTATTATTTAGGGAATATTTTATGTAAGGTTTTATTTGACCCCTTAATTTAGGAATACTATTCCTAATATTTCCATGTAAAGGAAAATATTCTAGGGCTCTAAAAATATGGGATAATTTAGGCCTCTAGGAAAAAGGGATTTAGCCTTATTCTAAGGCTTTGAAAAAGCAATTAAATCTTTTAGAGAAAATGGTGGGTGGTGATCCCACCATCCTCTCCTCCTTTTAAGTTTTTCCCCTAAAGACAAGGGAGACTTCCCATATAAGGTGGGATACCCCCTATTCCTTAGGTGGCATCCCACTTTAATAGGTGGTGCCCACTTTATATATTTTTTTCTTTAACAAATATGGTTTAATCCATATTTATGCCATGTCATATACTCTTTCCACGTCACCACTTGCCACAACACCATGCTGATGTCATGATGACATCATCATTTTGACTGGTCAACTCTTTTTGTCTGCAAACTTTGACTGGCTCTATTTTGCTCATACAGACTCTATTTTCGAAACCGAATATAGTTTCGGAATCAGCACAACGAGCTCTACAACTTGGTTTCATTATTGTCTCATTTTAAATGATCATTTTTTTCCTTTTTGAATGCTTGATTCACCTGTTTGACCGGAGCTTTGACCGCGCATAACTTCTGCATACGAACTCCTTTTGAGCATGTTCAAGTTGCGTCAGGACCATGTTAGAGAGCTCTACGTGATGATGTTGGTTTCATGAGATTTTGAGATTGTGAAATTTTCAAGTTTTCTAGGATCCACCTGGATCAGTGTTGTTGTTTCAACTAACTGTGACCTTATTCTCAAGGAGATAGTGAGTTGTGCGAGTATAAGAAAAATAATCAAAGATATTCCAAGAATGTGATTTAGAGTTTAGTCAAAAGTAATTTTCTTACCCAGTCTTATAGGAGTTATGTGAAGTGTGATTACAACAAGGGAAAAAGTTTCAAGTCTACTAGTGATTGTCGTAGTGATTATTTTATTGGTTTTGCATCAGGGACTTTCCTAAATTTACCAATCCAACTAAATGATGGAATCAAAATTAGACTCCTATCCCTAGAAAAAAATTGGATGGAAGCGTAAGGATGGTAGCTCAGATTGTACCAAGGAATACCAGGAGAATATTTTGAAGACCAAACCACTTGTGGGTATCTGCCCTCATTCTGTAATCAATGCAATTTGATTTTTTTTGAACTAGGAGGTTCAAACTTCTTTTAATAAGGGGGGAATGATGGAAAAACATTCACTAATTACCCACTAGTGAGTTTGGAAGTAATTAAAATGTTAGTGGTAGTTACAATTTTTAATCAGAAGTGAGCAATAAAAGGGCATTTAAAACTCCACCAGAAGAGTAAATAAACAATGGGATCATGGGGATATTTTAGGATATTTATTTTTCTAATTTAAAAGATGGAGATTCAGTGCTATGGTGGAGAGTATATTTTGGGGTAGTATATATTTTTTAATGGGAAGGAAAAGGATTAGAAAATTTTACAGGGGGAGGGTATGTGCAAGATCATGATGGGCCAAAAAGTGGCAATATGATGGGTATGTGGCTAATGACTATTTTTTTACCCAAAATTGATGAAATGAAAAGATTTTTTAAAGGAGATTCTCAGATTTCCACCAATATAAATTATGTTTTACTATGAATTTAATAAGTAATTATTATTCATTTTCTATTCAAATTATGACTAAATTCCTGATTGATAGGCTGATTGAAAAATATCTATAGCTTTCAAACGGTATCACATTTTTTGAATCCAAAACATGGTCACATTCTATGTTTCTCATACTATAGGATTAAAAAAATAAAAATTGAATTTCATGAAGTTTTGACCAAGCTAAGGTGGTCAGACATACAAATTTTTATATTTTTAAAAAAGTTGTAAAAAAAATTTCATAATTAATTATTTACTTGGAAAAAATTACAAAAACATATGCATCACATCGGCATGAGTCCTCTACTTATATCTAAAATCTTATAAAAAAATATTATCATTTTATTGTGGTTAGGGTGGCCGACATACACCTACTTCTTTCTTTTTTCCTAAAATTTATGTACCACTACATTGAAATTTCAAATTTTCACCAAATAGATTTTTCCTTTTTAAAACCTAGTAGTTTAGAAACTACATTCAATTTTCTACAGATTCTATTCTTACATATTTTTGAAATAATATAGATAACTTATTCAAATTTTTATGTCAAGTTGTCTAACTCTGATTTTTCTAATTTTTTTGCCACTTAAGGGCCTATTTTTTCCATGATGATCTTGTACATACCTGAGAATTGGCTGAGTAGAGTGTTGACACTTTTCTTTTGTTGTTTAGGGTTTTCTAATCAACCTACTTAGTTTTTGGCATTCACTTATGTTTTATTCTATACCTAGACAATATGTAATGTTGGTGTCTATGCTAACCTATGTTGTTTTCCTTTTAAATGTTGATGTACTATGCACTCAAGTTTTGTGTTGGTTTGTATTTTGAATAAAAAAAATATTGTAGTATCTTCTTTGGGTATAATGTGCACTCACTATTCGGTGGAGCAACAAAATTCCCTCTAAATGAACCAAAAACAATAAGAATGGGAGGTGTTGATCATAAAATATTGTGCCTCTTCAAACAACCTTATGGTAAATTCAATGAGTGGGGGACCAAATTGCACCTCACTAAATGGCCTCCAAGATTTTTAAGGAAAGTAGACTCTTCTTTGTGTTTAGGGGAAAGGGGGTAGAGAGAAATGCAAATAAAACATAGAGATGGCAATGTACCAAATATTTTACAACATTCCAAACTTTAAATATTTCTTATAACTAATGAGATAGACACAGAATGCCATAGACCCTCCATTGTTGGGAAGAGAAACAACAAAAAATGCTAGAGAAAGAACAATGAAGTCTTTCATATCTCCCCATGGGAAGCATCCATTAGGGTCCAATCAGAAATAAGAAACCCTAAAGATTAATAGGAATACTTAGATACTTACAAAATCCTTCCTCTTTTACAACATAATATGAAAAATGACATATCTTTTACAAAAAATGAAAGAGTATAATAGGCCTGATCCAATTTTTGGAAGATAGCATAGAACATAAAAGCTAACAATATGTAAAATAATTATCCATAATATCAATGTAAGGATTTAACAGAATTTTTTCAACATAATCGAAATATTAAAAAAACGAAACTTGACAAAGGCCATAAAATGCACAATCCCAAAGATTTCTCCAAAATAGATCAAATTCTTATGATATATTTAATTGAAAAATAGAAGTCAGATGCCAATCCATTGATAGTTTGAACAAGTACTATAAAATGCCAAAGAGAATAAATAGTATTCTGTAAAAGCCCTCCTATTTCTAAGAAAATATTACTCCCTAAAACATTATCTATGTTCCTTGAAACATTTTCAAAGAAAAATTTAGGACTTTTTCTTCATTGTTTCCAACCCTTATTTATAGCTAGAAGAATAGTACACCACACCACCACAAACAATCCAAAAGAAGAAGAAACTACCAGGTGCTTCAATCTGATAGCTCATAATCCAATATTAGATCTTGATTACATTGCAACAATCTTCTCTCATAATGTCTCAACTACTTCATTAATGGTTTCAAATATTTTGCAAAGATGTACTATCAGAAGACAATTAGATATTAGCACAGCCTAGAAGAATTTGATCAATTAGCTATGAAGATTGATGACGTTGAGTTGAAGCTTCCACCCCAAAAGTAAGATCTTTGCTTGCTCCCTGACGAACTCCACCCAAAAAATATTTTTCCTTGGAAGATACAAATTTCCCAATGAAAATATGACATGTCAAGTGAGCGAGCAATTTCAAATTTTACGAGAAATATTTTGAAGAAAATCCCCTCCAAATTGACACATTTCCTGGTTCAAGCCCAGAAGGAAAATGATATATAAAGCCACACAGCCACCACATGGTGCATTGTGCATCTTTATTTGAGAGAAGTCTTCGTCCTTCGAGTGTTGAACCATCCTGAAGTGAAAAGGAAGCAAGGTTTGGAAACTAAAAAAATTCAAAGGAAAAATATGCTTCAAAATTTTGGTGACTCATGGGGGGCCTTTGCTTATGGAGGCATGAAACTAGATCTTAGGTAATTCCCAGAATTCAAGGAAAGTTGTGTGTTTGGTCTTGCAATATACATCAGTGGGCCAGATGAGGATGCATAAAATCTCATATGCTTGATCTAGATCAAGGAATTATTTAAAATAAACCCCTCCCCACCTTGATGAAACAACTTTGATGTGGTAGTACAGTCGGGAAAGGGGAAGAATTTCCTTTTCGATCTCCTCGATTGTGGGTGATGGGCTTAGACCCTGGAGTGTTGTAGAGGTTTGTATTTTGTGCTTGATTTCTCCCACGATCTACTTGATTGTTAACACTCCTCTTCCTGTTAAGAAAAGTGTGGCAAAACTAGATTGGAGTAGAAATTTGAACTCCTCCATGATCTCACCAACCTTCTTATTCAATGTTGCCTAGAAAGATTTACCTTTTCACCCAATTTGATGGCAAGCGATGAATTCATTTTCTTTCCTCACAGCTTCTCTTCAGTTAGGAATTCTCACATCCCTCAAGGATTTTTTAGTTGTTTTACATAATTTTGAGATCAAGCTCCTTGATTCTTCATCCCAAGGGGAAAATGTGTGGAGAATTTGGTTGACCGTTGGGCCAACCTTCGCATTTAATTCCCGAGCATCCCTTAGAAACTAGAAGACTGGTTTTAGGGTTGTAATTGTAACTATGATTCTCTCCTAATGAGTAGATATTAGTTTTTTCAGTATCAGGAGGATCCTAGACCCCTGCACCACAACCAATCCTTGTTGGAATTGGGACTCTCTTTCTTTCATGTTTTCCTCCAATTGACTCTTCTTTTGGAGATTGTTTGTAAGCTTGGATTGTAGCTTCCCAATCTCTTCATCACGAGTCTACAAAATAGAATCAATACCTTTCTTTTCTTGTTTCACCCTTTTTGTCTCTACCTGGGCCTTTTAAATATTTTCAAAGGCTTGAGATCAAACACTATCCAATTCTTTTTGCATATTCCTCTTTCGCTCATCCATCTCTTGTAGGTCCTTTTGTAGCCCATCACATATGTTGTTCTTTCTGGCTACTTCATCTTCTAGATCCTTTTTCTTGTGTCGATGTGCTAGAGTGGTTTCATGCTCAACCACAATCTCGTTATTCAATTTCTCTACTTTGGAATGAAGCCAATCCTTCTCACTTTGGGCCTCTTCAAGCAACTTAGTTGCTTCACCCTGCTAACCCTATAACTCCCTCAAACATGCCATTTCTAAATCCTTACCTTTGATTTCTACCTATAGCCTATCCACCATGGATTTTACGTCTACCAACTCTACCTCGTGCTTCTTCAACTTTTTTTCCAACTTTTCATAGTTGGTGTAAACCACCTTCTAAGTTTCTTTTCCCAAAACCACTTTATCACACAAGAGAGTCTCACTCAAATTGATGCCTACTACTCTGATTTTGTAATCTTCAAAATACATTTCTCCCTCTAGCTTAGACGTTAGTGGCCTCATGGAAGCAATCAACAAAGAATTCTTCTCTTCATCGAAACATGCTTCAATCTTCTAAGTTGTTGGTTTTGCCATGGTCTTCACCTATAGTTTTTGCTTCCTCGCTTGTTAGGCCTACTTTGTTACTTCCATATGACTTCAAAGACTCTATGGGGTGTCAATACTCTGTGTGGCAAGAAAAACAACTGGAGGGAGACTAAAATAAGTGACAGAAGGAGAGGCTTCGACCGTCTAAGGTTGTGGAGAGGTGAAGGGAAGCATTATCATGGAAAAAGGCGAGATGCCATATGTTGACTGAGAAGGAGGGAAACCCATCAAAGAAAAGGGGAAGTGGGCAGAAAAAAAGGCATTTTCCTAGTACTATTTGGGGATGGAAAAATTGGTAACATGGATGCATTAGTGTTTTCAATGGGTTCCCTTGATAGGGCAATTAAGGATTCAGTTGTGATCAATGAGAATGATGTTTGTTTGGCATGTAGGGTTTCCTCACGGGGTTCATTATCAAATATGGATAGGGGTGTGTTCAGAATGAGAACATTGGAACCTATGGATGGAGGATTCTTTTTGAAAAATGAGGGGGGAGGAATAACTAAAGACATAGTAGAAGAAAGAAGGGCGATCACAAGACTTACCTGGGCTGTTGAAGCCGAATATATTGGTGGAGCGGATTACACCTCTTCTTCTCCTCTACTTGATATGTTTGGTACGCCTAAGCCTTGGACTTGTCTCTTCCTTACAAGGGTTGAATTTTTGCAAAGATGATTGTCGTTGCACCAAAAGATCGACCTATTAATGCCCAATACAATTGTTGGATTTATACAAGATCAAGATCCACATGAGGTGGTTAAACTATGTCACAAAGCCCAAGCGCCACACTAGACTACGCCTACCACAAGAAGAGGAGACCAAGGATCACACCTTGAAACAACCCCCCTAGTGCAAGCATGGGGTTTGAACCTGTGACCACTACTCTAATATCAATTGTTCCAAAGATGGTTGTCGTTGCACCAAAAGATCAACCTATTAGTGCCCAATACAACCGTTGTATTTATACAAGATCAAGATCCACATGAGGTGGTTAAACCATGTCACAAAGCCCAAGTGCCGCACTAGACTATGCCTACCACAAGAAGAGGAGACCAAGGGTCACACCTTGCACCATGAACTGGTGGATTCAAATTCCTTAATGGATGATCCCACTAAAACTTGGGCTCCTACAATTGTAGCATATCTCTTTGGGGACCGTCAGCTCCTTCACCTTGGTAGGGTGCTAGTGGAAGATAAAATTTGCAAGCCCTTTTTCTTTTACCCCTTTCATTTTCCTTTTCTTGCATTAGACTCCTAAGACTAAGAGGTGTAGGGTGGCACTTCCTTTGGCCTAATCTCCTAATCAAATTCAAGATTACTATCATTGGTTTTGGCCTCAACATCATAGAATTGGTTGAATTTCTCATTGTGTAGCTTAACCTCACCCTACATGGTGTTGAGGTTCTTGATTTCATGTCGAACTCCAAAAATACACCTTCTTTCTTTCTAACCATCCCAACTTCTTTAACTGTGTGTTGAGAGATTGGCCCATCTAGATGCTTTGTTGGAACTCTGCCACCCGAACATAGAATTTGATTCATGGTGGCTGGTCAAATGGTATAAAAGCTAGGTCAATTTAGACCTCTACCTTCTCTTTGGTTGAGTTCTTCCTTAACTCAAAGTACTCTTGCCTCTTGTGTTTTACATTCGAAAGATTCCTTATTGGATTGTACCTCCATGTGTCACAAATGAGAACCAGGTCTAAGTGAGCCAATTTGCTAGTTAGCACATCTCGCTCCTCCCTTTCCACAAGTGTTACTTGACTATTAGCAATAGTAAGGGGAATTGGGTCACGTTCCTTTTTATGCGTCCCATTTCCATAAGCTTTTTCAGTAATAGTTTCCTGATGGAATGCGTCCAAGGCGAAGGTCCTATTTGTTACAAATTTAGGGAGCCTAAAAGGATCCTCAACAAAACCATGGAATTTGATGAAGGAAAAATCAACTCCCAGAAAATAATCCACTAGGGTTCTGGTGGATTTTCATCCATTCTAAGGCTTCAAGGAAAAACTGGCCTAGAGGATGTAGAGAAAAATTTAAGAGTACTGGTTGTAGTAACTAGTCAAAAAATGAGTAATAATCCCATGTCTTGGAAAGCACATGGGTCTAGACCAAAACTGGTAGGCATAACCCCTTTGCATCAAACTTAAAGAGCGACAAATACCCTCTAAAAAATTTAGGGTTCTAGTGTAAAATCAAATGCACAAAAAAGAAGAATAGCTGAACTAAAAATTAGTGCAATAATTCTTAATTGATCCAACATCTTTTTAGTCACTGCATCAACAAAATCAAAATACTTCTGGCTCTTCTCCTTCTTGAGCATAAAATCCAAGCTTGTCTAGAATGTGTAAACCTTTTTGTTGTCTTCAAAGTTTTAAATATAAGCTAACATTGTAAAAATGGATTGCACATCAAATTTAAACTTTCTATGTGCTAGAGGATAGGCAAGTTGATTGTCATTTGGCTTCTAATTTCTTTCATCCATATAAAATTTTAATGGTTTGCCTCTATTCCTCTAGAAATATTTCATTGTTCTATCTTCAAATATTTTGGCACCCCAGTTTATAGAGATGCACAACATATCCTGGATGGATATTGTGTTGATTGTAACCCTCCACCTATTGCCACTGATAACCCCTTGTTTCTTTATCCATCCTTTTTGCGCATGCATCCACTAACTCTATACATGGGTGTATGGTAGGCAACATGAATTGTGGAGAACCACAATACCAAAGTTGTGTCACAAATACCTTGGTTGACCCATGGGCGATCATTCTCTACATTGCTCCTTCACTAAGGATTTTAGGGTTTATTTATAACTTTGGGTCAAAAATATTATCTGTGAAATCCTTCACCACTTCCTACTTAATAGGGTTTCATGCCTATATAGTTTTAGTATAAGAAAAACCTCGATCTTTCAACAATAGGGTGCTAGCATATGAATCATTTCCAAAGCTGTTGGTGTAGCCTGGTCTGGCAGATGAGATTCCAACTTGAAGACCAGAAAATGATGCCTCTGCCATTGTTGCATTGAAGGATTTGCAGAGAGCTTCTACAAAGCAAAAGTTGCTTGTGGTTTTTTATACTTAGCAAAAAATTTATTTTTGGGTGCATTTAATTTTCTTTCATGTACATGCAATAGGGTATTGTCATTATTGATAGCTTACTAAGTGCTACCAATGAGGTGATACGTGTGGAATGGGATCTATATCCCTCAGGAATTCCAATTCTACCATGAGAATGTAGTTAGTGCATTCCTCCTGCTGTCCTTTTTACAAATAGGCCTTATGTGATAGGGAGCGTGCTTTGAGTAATGGAAAGCATGCTTTGAGTGATTTAAAGGTACTTTGAAAAGACATTTACACTTAATTTGGTAGGGTTTAACGCTATAACAAATGTCTTTTCGCATGAACGAGCAGGTTGGTGTTGGTGATGGCAATAGACACATGGTAGTAATTGGTACACGTGAGCATTAACTCCCAACACTTGAGTTAATTTCTCTTGAATGTTATTTTCTAAATACTATTTCCATGAAACAAAAATAGTATGCCTCACATCCAATTTTTTTCTTTTAAAAGAGTGTTGGATGAAATATTATACATAATGATTATTTTTTGCACCTGTTCTCCAAATATAAGATGCTCCATCTCTAGTCTTCTTAATTCTAGGGTAAAACTAATCAAGAATAAAATAAAATATTTCTTCTTATAAGAAACAACAAATTTATGAAAAAAAAAAGTTCTCCAATTTGAAACAACACACCCATCAAACTATACATTTTGGTACTTATTTCTAGTAGAGCATTGGATCAAATTTTGTGCATAGTGGATCATTTTATCTAATAGTATATGTTCCATCCATAGCACCTAAAAGGAAGAATTTTGTTTGGATTATATGCTTAGGAGATAGAATAACAAAACTCAAACACTCTCATTCAATGATAACCCTAGAGATCTCAACCTCAAGTATGCAAAGGAGAAAGAGATCTTGTAATAAGGCTATCCTAGGGGTTGATTGTAAACTAATGAGGGGTTGACTACCAAGCTATGGCTTGGAATGATAAATGAAATTCAAGATGTAGTACTTAACCCTAATATGATGTAATATTTCACTAAATGACCTAAAAATGCATGAAAACCATAATGGAAAGTTGCAAGATGAAATGTGTGCACCTAGAAATTTGAAGATGATTGGTTGAGCCTCTAAAATGCTAAAAATATTGAAATTTTAGCCTACTAGGACTCATATGCTAGTCTAGGCGTATCAGTCATAAATATGGTTTTTTGGGTAGGAACATGTTTCTAGAAGAAGGTTATCTAGAACTACAAAAGTTTGGAAAAATTGCCTATAGTGGGACTCATATGCCACTTCTAGCGTATCAGTCCCATTCTACTTTTTTTAGAATTCAAAGTTCAAATCTATACTCCAATCTCTATTCCTCCCTTCCAAACTGATTTTTATGTCTAAACCTGTAAAAATACCTACAAAACAAAATATAGACTTGATTTTTTTATGGGGGGTTTGCCTCGGTCAAACCCCTAGTTTGGTAATTAAACCTTGATAAAAATAATGAAACTTGAATGTAAATGTGAACATAAACCCTAGACTTAATGGTTTCTAAGAATAGGAAATATGAAGTGCAATGCAACACTATTCAAATGTGCTAGAATGAGATGCATGAATGAAACATGAAGATGAATAACTCACTTTGAGATATCTTTAGTCACCCAAATGAGCCCTGATAATGCTTATAACTTCCTTAGGCTGAAAGTAGAGTGAAAATGGAGGATGGAATCACTTAAGAAATAAGTCATTAGGCTTGGCTTGATGTCTAGTTGCATCTCCCCAACCTAGAATGCATTATGATTCACCATAGACAACCATGATCAAACCTTGACAATGCTAGATCTTGAATGAAAGTGAGCTTGAAGACCTGCAAAAACACTTTAATGTTGCTCCAAGACTTCAAATTTACTTGCTTTTGAAACATGAATTCTCTTGTGAAAGAATTCTTAAAGACTCTTGAATGCTTGGATCTTGAAATTTCTCTTGAAAAATGCTTGCTTATAATATAGGAATTAGCATCTAATTTACCATTATTCAAATCTCAAAAGCCAACATCAACCAAAAATTTGAATTAAAAAGTTTATTTTCCCATTCAAACCCTAAAAAATCCCCAAATGGGATTCATACACCACCTCTAGCATATGGGTCCCACCTAGGGGGGCTCACATGCCGAAGGTGGCATATGAGTCCCACCTAGGGGAACTCATACACCCAAGGTGGCGTGTGAGTCCCACCCTAGATTTTTGGGGTGGGTTGTTAAGACTTTTGATGTTTTAGAGATCCAAAATAAAGGGTCTTAGGGGCCTATTAATGATGAATTAAAGAGGTATTTAATGCAAGGGTGCTAAAATAGGTCCAAATTAAGTGTGAAATTGCATTACTTTTAAGAGCATACAATTTTCTACACTACAACACCTTAACAAAAATGTTTCTAACAAGAAAGATTTTTTTTTGGTTTCTATTAGTTTTGTTAGTCTATCCTTAAAATAAAGTCCAATTGTTGTAAATTAATGTATTTTTTGCATTTTAGTTTATGATATCCAAGTAAGTCTAGTGAATTTACCCTATTAGGATCATTAGAGATAGGCCACATATTTCCATCTATTTTTGTTGTTACTATTGTTGTTCTTTGTTCTATTGCTCTTATTTTTGAGATTGTTATGACTATTGTGGTAATGGTTCTACATACCAGAGATCTATTGAATCCTGAGGTAACATATAAACAAATGCATTCTTTTATGGGTTTGAAATGTGATCCTCTATACCATACAATTTTTATGTCTTAACACAGGGTTTTAATACCCAATTTCAGTTGCATCTTTCTCTTTGTTTCTCTTGGTTAATATATTGTAACTTGAAAATATGTATGAAAGCCTTTTATAGTTTCTAATTGAGTATGGGTACAAATTAAGTAGATATATTTATTTTTACATTTTTACCTTTTGATTCAGGTCAAAATTTTATATTTGTCACCTAATGAAATATTTTTACCTTTGATTGACTAGATCATATATGCATATAGTATTTTTCCTATTTTTTTGCATTAATTTAGAAATCCACATAGTATAATATGCTTAATTATTGAACACAATGAAATAGGGTGCTCCACCCTTTAGGAGATGGAATAGGTAAGGGGGCATACTCCTATTTTACTCCAGTTCATTAAAGGAAACCAAGATCCCTCAACCAATTGAGTTGATTGAGGAATGGACTAGGGTTAGGATGGTTTCCTTGGGTGTGATTAAATGAAAAAGGGTGTTCACCACCAAGCAAGGCTTAGAAAGAAGGAAATGAAAATGATATGAAAATCTAGGTATATGACCTAGAAAATGGAATTTGAAAGCATGTGATCACATTGATAAATAGAATAAAATAGAGAATTACCTAGAGAAATGAAGATGACTAAGCAATGCCTGAAAAACCCTAAAAGTTACTACTTTTAAGGTGTATTGGGACTCATACACCATACTAGGTGATTTAGTCCAAGTATAGGGTTTTTGGGAAAGGTTTGGGATCTCCTGATGATTGTTCTAGATCTATTGAAGACTAGAAAAAATGGTGTACTAGGACTCATACGCCCACATTGTTACAAAGTGTCTCATTTTGTCACGAAGTGTCCCAAGAGAAGAATCTTGAGATGAAACTTTGTGAGCCTCTAAATATGGATTATGTAAGAACTTTACCACTGGTTTCATGCAAATAGGTTGAATACATTGCTCTAGATCTGAGTTTTCATGAGTCTTGACAACTTTTTATGACAACTTTTGCAACTTTGTAACCTTGCAATTTTCATATTTTTGAAGGCTTCAGATGTACTTTTTCTTCAACCTATAAACCTACAATCACACATAGAGAGGGGAAAAAATATTGTTTTGTTAGGTAATGGGGGTTTTCCTTGATCAAACCCCATTTTGGAAATCAAACCGTAATGAGAAATGAAGCATGAATGAAATGAAACATGAAACATAAGATGAAACAATAGAACCTTGTTTGAAACCTTGTAGATCTACAAAAAAGCATGAAGTGGCCTCAAAGGATGTAGATCTTGATCATGACTCTTGATGAAAGATAATGGCTTTGAATACTTGGAATTGATCTTGAATAATACATCATAATATTAGCTCAAAACTACATGTAGGATGCACTAAATATTCAACATGATATTTGAATCTTGAATATTGCTCCAAATACTTGATGATTTTCTCTTGAATTTCTTCTTGAATACTCTTGAATACTCTACATTTCTCTTGTGAAATATTAGGATGCTTGACTCAAAATTGCTAGGTTACACTAGGTGAAATAGCCTTGTATTTATGCTTGTTTATGCCAAATTTTCTTAAATTATGACACTACAAGCTGACATCAGATCTAGGATAGTAAAATCCTACCAAGAATTTGATTTAAATTAGGTCCTAGTTAAAGCAGGACTCATACGCTACCATGTGTGTATGAGTCCCAGTGTCTTAAACACGAGACACAAACTCCAAAAAGTGTCTTGTTTAATGTGAAATTTGAAATCGGGTTCCAAGACCTAGATAGGAATGATATGCCCGAGATGGAATATGAGTCCTAGATCACCAAATATGGAACACACAACCTCAAACATTGAATTATGATTGGTTATTTGATAAGTTTCAAGATTATCCACAAAAAGATGCAATTAATAAGGCTTGTGGATGCACAATAGGACCAAATAAGGCATAAATATACCTAATTAATTAATAAAGCCCTAGATTAGTGTGAAAGTGTAAAGATACACTTTACAACATCCTAAATAAGTCACAATCAAGTCTATTTAGTTTAAAAAGGCCCTAAACTTAATGTGAATGTGTAAAACACATTACAACACTAAATCAAGATAACATTAGGCTCAATTTAATATTAATCATTCCCAAATTATGTGTGAAAATGGGATACCTTTTCCTACACTACATTTAGCCCCCACTTTAGTGAGAGGAGGAACTTGCTTCAAACTCACACTAAAGTAGGCATTCAAGAGGGGTCCAAGTGTACCATTGTGGATGGTATATGATAACAAAGATCAAAGGAGGTGGCCAAGCCCCCAGGATTCAAGATCCTACATCAAAACAACATAAGAATAAAGGGAAACACATAAGGTGTATTACATGCAACTTCAAGATACACAAACATACAATTTCAAAGACCTAAAGAAAGAAAAGAGAAAAATAAAATAAAATAAAAACCAAATAAAAAGGATGGATCAAGCCTTGACCGTTTGTACAACATAATATGCATCAAAGCTAAGTTGTGTTTCCAAAAAAAATTACAAGTGGAACACGATGTCCACTATGCAAACCAAACACATGCTCACATGGGCTAGTGGAACCTGAGGTTGTCCACTAGGTGAGCCCCCATAGACACATACACATGCAACCAATATGCACTCACACAAACAATCAAGTTGCTATGGGAAAGTCATGCCTAATTATACCAAAGATATACCTCCTAATAACTTTGATAAGGCGCCATACAACACAAACAACAAGATTCATGAGGCAAGAAAAACTTCATATGCGTGACACCCATAAACAAACGGGATAGCTTCTCAAGCAAGCAAAGTGCGTTATGCAAGGTGGCCATATAATAGTCATTGCAAATGCAAAGTAGTGTAAGGTATGTTCAAAGGAGTTTTGCTTAGTTCATGTAAGGTCTTAACTTAGGGAACACCATGTCTAATTTCTCCAAGAGAGGACCAATATAAGAATAGAAGATTCATAGCTTAGGGTATGTTGTGTGCCACATCAAGCCACTAAGAGGAATATAATATGCTAAGAGAGATCATGCTCTTGAGGGACATCACACCCAATTTCACCACAAAGAGAAAGATGCATCGCATGAAGTAAGAAGACTACACAATTAAACATGAGTTGTGTTACCCCAAAATTTGAGCATTGATATATAAAAATTTCCCTATTTTGAATGCCATGCTTTGAAACCTGCATATAAAGTGCCCAATGGTGATGCCATAGGAACTTATTTTCTCATTCTTGGTATTTTCTTGAAGACAAATACAAGGCATGTTTGAAGTAATGGCATTGGTTTGGAGTTAAGATTCTACATTTTATATCAATCTAGAGGCATGATTTGAGGTTGCATCATCTTGTCCTAAGCCTTCACTATTTAAGAGGATCTTACTTAATGAACTTATTGTCAAACTATCTTAAAAGTAGAGGCCAAAATGATTCTCCTTTTCTAGCCTAAATCATCATGGCTATGTGATTCAAAACAACAACATTTTCCATCGGGATGAAAGTAATCTCACACCAGAGGTTATTAAATAAGTGTAGAGCTCACAACCTCTATGATCATGTATCACAAGCATAATAGAATGGGATTAGTTGAGCTCAATTATGAATTGCAGGAAATGATATATAATCTTCTTATATGGTCAGCTATTATATTGATTGCAAAGTGTAACATACAAAATGCATCACGAAATGATTATGGCACGAAGATTTCACACTAGACACTATAGTAGCTGGTGGAATGGAAAGTGTGATTCAGATCTAACACAAAGGATTTCACCTTTATAACCAAGGATACATTACAAGTCTGTTGGTTAAATATGGAATGGCGGTGTTTTTCCTAGGTATGTGAACTCCGACAGTATTTTACATAGTTACATGAACCACTCAAAAGATTGCCAAGAGAGTTAGAGGGACCATGCAAAATGTTGTTGTATCACTTAAAAAATGCAAACTAATTAAAACACCACCAATGATAATAAATCCTTTTTAATAGATGACAAGTACACCTTATGGAGGAATGAATTTAGAAGCTCGTCAATTCCCCAACAATCAAGCATCGAAGATTGGGCGCAACACTTGATATCATGAGTAAATTAAATAAAATGATATGGTAATTGGGCATGTGAAATATTAAAACAAAGGAAAGGTTTGTAGAGTGTTTAAAGAAGAATGTAGTCTCTTTCTACATAGTGGAAGCGAGCTATGAGTTAAACACATAAAGACATCAGCTATATTGAAGTTATTGTCAAGTGCTTTAGTGCATATGCCTTGATAGACATGTATGCAAAGTATAGAAGCATGGCTCAAATGCAATAGTTTCGAATCAAGCATGAGTCAGGCCATTGAAAAGTATTTCAGAACTCTCAAATGAGCCCATCGAAATGGTTCTCCCAAGAAAATGCAATTGTCAGATATAAAGCCGAATATGAAGGGTGACTCAAATGTTACTAGCCTATTCATCCAATCAAATTTTTCTTATCTTTAGTTGAATCACCATTTCTAGAAGATCTTTGGCTTTCCACATGATATGGTGGATTGATCTACACAACCTTCTAATTGGAAGTATTCACCATGAAGATATACACCATAGAGATAGGGTCGCGCTGGTTAAACACTGTATTAAGAATTGAAGGAAATAAAAATTGAGAATCGATTGAAATGTGCAAGTCATCAAGATCGAAAAAAGGAGGACATGTATGATAGTTGATGCTCATGTCCACATGCAAGTTAGAGAATGAATTGGCAGTGTGTTACAAGTTCTTTTGATAGTTGCGGAGAAAACATGTATCAGAGCAGTGTATGCAGAAGCAAACAAGAATGAAAAGACGTGGAATGCATGTATGTATTCATTGAAGCCTTTAATTTTCTTTGAAACCTTGTACATATATTTAAGTGATTAAGATATTAGGACAAGCTCTGAGATAAATGGCAGAACATAACAACAGTGAATCGGTCAGTATATTAAAGAACCAATGCATCTAATAAAGGGATTGTTGATCAAGGTACTCGTTTTTGCAACTTTATAAGAATAAGTTATGGAGTATATATTAGTGGAATATCTTGCAAGGATGATATTCAGAGCATTTCTCTTAAGTTTCCAAGTGTTCAGCAAGGAGGCTTCCACATGAAATGGGTTTATCGAATGAGTATGAGATTTCCATTCATTATTATGAAATGCATATGAAAAGTCATCTTTTATTAGTAACTGATCCTTTAAAAAGAAAAGTTATGGGAATTCAAGGTCACGGTAAGAGCGAGGATCGAAATTCAAAAAAGTTTCCAAGAAACAGTCATTTGAAATTAGAAAAATCAAATCTAAGAATTAGTACGAAATAGAAAAAGCAGTTACAATCTTCAAATTATGATAGCCACATGTCCTCATCTACCGTCGAGAAAAATGGAGAAGTTGGGGATATTTGACATATTTCCCATAATAAAATCAGTGGAAAGCAAGCATAAAAAGAATAGAATGGTTCTTGATCACTCACAAAATGAAGGAATTATCTTATTGGCTGAAGTGTATCGATTCCTAAAGAATACGTGGCACAAGAAGAGTGTATCGTGATGGAACAACGTGAGATTTTTCTGGAACCAAGATTCAATTTGGCTACTTCCTAGTTTCAGAATTATGAGACCCCTCAGATACTGCTTCAAAAATGGATTAATGTCATCCTAATCGATGTAAATGAATTCAGACACATATTTTCTTCCATGTGTTGAGACATTTTAATTTCAATCACGAAGACATATACATTATATTTTAGATTCATAAAAAAATATGATAAAAAGGAGGTAAATGGTTTCTTTGAAACTGATTTTCAAGGAATCGTTACAAGAAACTGAATGAGAGGGACTCATTGGTGAAAATTATAAATATGTAATATGTAGATATTTGGCAGATCTTTTGGCTATGATACGCGACCCTCTGTGAGGGTTGGGGTAGAGATAGTTATCAGATCATTTTGTTCTATTCATCTAGGGGGAGAAATTATTTTTGAAAACTCAATATTATTTTAGACTTTGCTGTTATTACTGTGAATAAAATTGTTGTTTATCTTTGTGTATTCAGTTTGTGAAGTTTATCTGGGTTCTTAATCTTTGTGTTTGAGAGAGTCTTAATGCAGTATCTTATCTTTGTATAAGTGATTCAATTTTCTTCATGATAGTTTTCATTTTTTAGATAATATTGAGTTAATTATTTTAATTCTCTATGGTTTATAAGCGAAGCTAGTCATTGTACTAGTATTTTGTTATCTATATCTCACATCTGATATTAGGATTCTTCCTGATATTGGGTTTCACCATTTTTTCTTTCTGGTTAAAATCATGTACCTTGGTTTTATTTTCAATTTTTCTAATTCCTTGAAGATTGTAAGAGGCAGTTGTACCTCTAAAATTTAGAGGACGACCACTAATCCAATAGTGATCTCTAAAGTTGTTGGTAATTGATTTGTCTTTATTGCTAGGAATTTTTGAGTCATTTACCTGATTATTTGAAGTGGACAATCTATTTACTAACAAATTTTTGGTGACTCCATTGGGGATTCAAATCAAAAGATCGGTGCTTTATTTCCTTAGATTTTTAATGATATCTTCATGTGTAGGGATATTGGCAACTTTGTTTGAAATTCAAAGACATTATGATGCAAAATAAAAAAAATGAAGTAATTGGAGAAGACCTGTGCCTACTATCGAAGAAATTCTTGCAATGGATGACAAAGTGCTTGATGAATTTTGGGATCACTGCAAATAATGTACTACCAAAGCTATATGAACTGGGTTAAGTATAGAAGATGACTACAAATCAAAGCTCTTGTTGAGGAGTCTTCATGCTAGATTTTAAAAACTCAAAGAACTCAAAGAAGGATTGAGTTTGATGTAAGCAATCACACAAAAAGTCAAGTGACTCAAAGAAGAATTACAAGTTGATGATGATGATGCTCCAGGTACCTCTCGTATTTTCTGCTCTTATAATTTTTTAGTTTTTGATAAACAAGATGTTACATAAATGATCATTGGGCCTCTTGAAGATATGAAACCTTTGAAAGAAAATAATCATAATCAAGGGAACGTTGAAAAATTTGCAAGTCCCACAATTAACGTAAACAATAATGATTTGTTGAGGCTCTCTTCATCACTAGAATTAGAAATTTTCAGTTTTGAAAATGTTGAGAATCAACTTGCTTCTAAAAAGTGTGAAGATGAGAATTTTTAGATTGATACATAGTCAGAGTATGCAACTTCTAAGTTTCATGGTGAGGATGATAAAAAGGGTTTGCTACAGCTAGAGGTTAGTAGTGAATGTGTTTTTGAATCATTTCATTTTGAAGATGCAATCATACCATTTGAAGATGATTTAATGAATGAAGTTTGTGGTAAAATTGAAATAAATGTATACTCTATTGATGACATTTTAAAATTTGAGTTTTTAAAAGAGAGAAATTTTTGAGACAAATGAAAAGAAAAATAATGATCAAGCTGATGAGATACTATAGCCGCAAGAACTTTTAAAGGTTTCAGATGATGATTCTCTTTGTGAAGAGGAAATTATACTTCAATTTTTGTCATTTGTTGAAGGAGAATACTCGCTCATTATAAATCCAGGTATTGACATTGCCACTTCTTCATTTGTGGATAGGGAGTTTTTAGATTTGATTGTAATAAAGGAGGATTCATCTTTGTCAACTAAGGAAGATCTTGTGGTAGATGAGGTTATTCTATGTCCTAAGGTGGATAAGGATATTAAATAGTCTTTTAGACATGATAACCTCAATAACAAAAATAGTAATGCAACCATTTCTTTAGAAAGCTCTAATTATTGTTCTTTGCAATAAAAAATTGAGACACCATTCTATAGTTTGTTAGTTTGCTCTCATGCCACAAATTTGGATCTTGCAATTAACAATAGTCATATAGAAGAAGTAAGGAATTTTTTTGATATATTCAAAATGGTTTAGGATGGTGTAATCAACACTATATAGGGCGAGCATCTTGAGGTTCAAGAAAATTCAGAAATTTATGATAAGAAATGGATTTTTGGTATGCATTTTTGTAAGTTCTTTCATTTTTTGAACATTGTCTTCCTCCTACAATGATTTCATGACCAGGCTTCTACAACTATAATTCAAAGATTGGACATCTAACCTGAATAGTCATTCAACCACTATGAAGTTGCATTTAACTTGTCAACCCAGGGATGTGAACTTGAAATGGGTTAGCACTATATGTGCACTAGGGGCTCAAGTAGCCACTACATTGTGCAGCTAAGAAATACAATGTTGAAAGTAAAGAGATGAAAGGAAATGAAACAAATGCTAAAAATCAACCAACAACTATGCTTATACTAAAATGTAAAGAAAGAATGAAAATATGTACAACAAACAAGAACTACTCTATTTGCTTTGGTTGTAGGAATAGACATAGAATGGACTTCTAGTGGCTGCAAGAATAGTCGATTCCATATTTTAAGCTAAGTATCAAACAACAAGTAATACTAAACTACTACTAAACTAAGAGAACAAATTACTCACCAAGTGGGCCCCCTTGGATAAGTATCCTCTAAACTAATAGAAACTTAGAACTTTAATTTCATTCACTATTAATTTTGCATACAAAGAGTAATGTATAGGTATTACTAGAAATGAGAGTACAATGTAAGATTGTGCATCCCCAAAGAAGTAACATCAAAGTATTATTTATACTATAGCTAACAAGGCAGTCAACTCCACGATTGGGAGGATGACATTTAGGGAAAGTAGGAGAAAGTTGAGTAGTGGTAGTTATGCATACATGGAATCCAGTTAGACATGCAAGTCAAGCATAGATTTAACACAATAGTAACGCCCATGCATGCTCAATCATTAAGGTCCACTGCAAGGAAGTTACATTCGATTGAATGAAGAATCTTTGCTTCCTGCTATCTTTGACCTAGAGTGGCTCTTCAATTGGACATTATGGTGCATTCCCAGCTGGTCGTGTCTTCCATAACTTGATGTATTAAGTCTATAGTCCAAGGTTAGTATGCATAATAACTACACATCAATAACCACTCTAAGAAACACTCATTAATTGCATGCAAAATCAACATAGACGACCCACACATTATGCCAACATTAAAGCTTACAGAGATAAGGTAATGTCAAATATCAATGGTTTGAGGGAAACATTATGCCAATTGAAAGACTTAAGCATTAAATCCATGACATCAATGAGCAAAAAGACTATAGATTCAAGACCAAAAACAAGGCTCGTCAAACATCATATTTTCATTCCTATTACCAAGCATACAAACATTGCATGAGTTCACACCTTTGTTTCACACTAGCAGATATTTCTCCTAGCTAGTTAATGGATTTGCATAGTCCTAAGGGAAATTTGGGAGTGTTGCACCTTTTCCGGGTGCATATAGGTGTCTTAGATTGCTTTTCCTTTTCTGGTTGTTTGGGTTGTCTCATTTTTGGCTTTGCTTTTTTCATCCATGCTCTTTGACTCTGATGCCAAATGGATAAGGAACCACCTATCCCAGAGATGTTGGAGTTCTCTGCATTTTTGTAGAAAATGTACTCCCCATTCAAAGCCAATGTTACCCCAAAATTTGAGCATTGATATATAAAAAGAATTCCCTATTATGAATGCCATGTTTTGAAACCTACATATAAAGTCTCTAGTTGTGATGTCATAGGCACCGATCTGCTCATTCCTAATATTTTCTTGAATATGGATGCAAGGAATGCTTTAAGGAAAGGAATTGGTTTGGAGTTAATATTCTACATTTTATATCATTCTAGAAGCATGATATGAGGTTGCATCATCTTGTCCTAAGCCTTCACTAGTTATGAGGATCTTACTTGATGAACTTATTGTCAAAGTATCTTAAAAGTAGAGGCCGAAATGATTCTCCTTTTCTAGCCTAAATAATCATGGTTGTTTGATTTGGAACAATAACATTGTCCATTTGGATGAAATTAATCTCACACTAGAGGCTATTAAATAAGTGCAAATCCCACAACCTCCATGATCATGTATCACAAGCATAAAAGAATGGGATCAGTTGAGCTTGATTATGAATTACAAGAAATGATATAGAATCTTCTTATATGGTCAACTATTATATTGAATGCAAAGTGCAACATACAATATGCATCATGAAATGATTATGGCATGAAGATTTAACACTAGTCACTATAGTAGCTAGTGGAATGGAAAGTGTGATTCAAATCTAGCACAAAGGATGTAACTTTTATAACCAAAGATACATTACAAGCCGGTTGGTTGAATATGGGTTGGCGGTATTTTTCCTGGGTATGTGAACTCTGGTGATATTTTACATAGTTACATGAACTACTCAAAAGCTCACTGTGAGAGTTAGAGGGACCATGCAAAATGTCGATCGATCACTTACAAAATGCAAACTACTTAAAACATCACCAATGATAATAAATCCTTTTTAATAAATCATGAGTAAACCTAATGGAGGAATGAATTTAGAAAATCATCAATTCCCAACAATCAAGCATCAAATATTGGGTGCAACACTTGATATCATGAGTAAATCAAATAAAATGATATGGTAATTGGGAATGTGAAATATTAAAATAGAGGCAAGGTTTGTAGAGTGTTTTAAGAAGAATGTAGTCTCTTTCTACATAGTGGTCCAAATGAGCTATGAGTTAAACACATAAAGACATTAGCTATTTTGAAGTTAATATCAAGTGCTTTAGTGCATATGCCTCGATAGAAATGTATGCAAACTATAGAAGTGTGGTTAAAATGCAATGGTTTCAAATCAACCATGAACCAAGCCATTGAAAATGCTTTAAGAACTTTCAAATGGGTCCGTTGAAATGTTTCTCCCAAGAAAATGCAATTGTGAGATATAAAGAAAAATATGAAGGGTGAATCAGAGGTTACTCGGTTGTTCATCAAATCAAATGTTTCTTATGAGTATGTACAGGATCATCATGGAAAAAACAGGCCCTTAAGTGGCAAAAAATTTAGAAAAATCAGTGTTAGGCAACTTGACATAAAAATTTGAATAAGTTATCTATATTATTTCAAAAATATGTAAGAATAGAATCTGTAGAAAATTAAATGTATTTTCTAAACTACTAGGTTTATTTAAAAATAAATAAAATCTATTTGGTGAAAATTTGAAATTTCAATGTAGTAGTACTTAAATTTCAGGCAAAAATAAGAAGTAGGTGTCTGTTGACCACCCTAACCATAATAAAATGATAATATTTTTTTTATAAGATTTATATATAAGTAGACGATTCATGTTCAGATGTGATGCATATTTTTTTGTAATTTTTCCAAGTAAATAATTAATTATGAATTTTTATTACAACTTTTAAAAAATATAAAAAATGATGTCTAACCACCTTAACTTGGTCAAAATTCATGAAATTTATTTTTTCTTTTTAATCCTATAGTATGTGAAGTATGGAATGTGACACATGTTTCAAATTCAAATAATGTGACACCGTTTGAAAGTTATAGATGTTTTTCAGTCAGCCTATCGATTAGGACTTTAGTCATAATTCTAATAGAAAATGAATAATAATTATTTATTAAATTCAAATTAAAGAATAATTTATATTAGTGGAAAAATAAGAATCTCCTCTAAAAACCCTTTTCGTTTCATCAATTTTTGGTTAAAAAAAGTCATCAGCCACATACCCTACAAATACCCATAATATTGCCACTCTTTGGCCCATCATGATCCTGCACATACCCTCATGTTTAGTTAAATCACCATTGTTGGAAGATGTTTTCCTTTCCACATGATATGGTGGATTTATCTATGCAACCTTTTAATTGGAGATATTTTCCATGAAGATATACACTATAGATTTGGGGTCGCACTACTTAAACACTGTATTAAGAATTGAAGGAAAAAAAATTGAGACTCGATTGAAATGCACTAGTCATCAAGATCGAACAAAGGAGGAAATGTATGAGAGTTGATGCTCACATCTATGTATGCAAGTTGGAGAATGAATCAGTGGTGTGTAGAAAGTGCTTTTCATAGTTGTGGAAAAAGCATGTATCGGGCTAGCGTATGCAAAAGAAAAAAGGTATGTAAAGATGTGGAGTGTTTGTTTGTATTCATTGAAGTCTTTAAAAGTATTTGACACCTTCTACATATATTTAAGTGATCGAGATATTAGGACAAGCTCTAAGATATATGGTAGAACATAAAAATAGTGGATCAATCAGTATATTAAAGAACCAATGCATCTAATAAAGGGATTTTTGATCAAGGTACTCATTCTTGTGACTTTCTAAGAATAGGTTATGGAGTTTAGACTTAAGGAATATCTTGCAAGGATGAGATTCAGAGCATTTCTCTTAATTTTCCAAGTATCCAGCAAGGAGGCTTTCGTATGAAATGGGTTTATTGAATGAGTATGATATTTCCAATCATTGTTATGAAATGCATATAAAAATTCATCTTTTAGTTGTAATTGATCCTTTAAAAAGAACAGTTATAGGAATTCAAGGTCGTGGTTAGAGGAAGGATCAAAATTCAGAAAAACTTCCAAGAAATGGTCATTTGAAATTAAAAAAATCAAATCCAAGAATCAATATGAAATAGAAAAAGTAGTTACAGTCTTCAAATTCTGATAGCCACATGTCCTCATCTACCATCCGGACAAATGGAGAATTTGGGGATATTTGACATATTTCCCATAGTAAAATCACTAGAAAGAAGGCATAAAAAGAATAGAATGGTTCCTGATCACTCACAAAATGAAGGCATTATCTTATCAGCTGAAGTGTACTAACTCTTGAAGAATACATGGAACAAGAAGAGTGTATTGTGATGACACAACGTGAGATTTTTTTGGAACCAAGATTCAATTTGGCTACTTGTCAATTTTAGAATTATGAGACCCCTCAGATACGGCTTCAGAAATGGATTAATGTCATCCTAGTCGATGTAAATGAATTTAGGTACATATTTTATTCCACACGTTGATACATTTTAATTTCAATCACAAATCCATATAGATTATATTTTAGATTTAGAAAACATTATGATAAAAAAGAGGTAAATGGTTTTTTTGAAATTGGCTTTCAAGGAATCATTATAGGAAACTGAACAAAAGGGGCTCACTAGTGAAAATTATAAATATGTAATCTCTAGATATTTGGAGGATCTTTTGGCTATGATATGAGAACCTCTATGAGGTTTGGGGTAGAGATATTTAACAGATCATTTTGTTCTGTTCTTCTGGAGAGACATTATTTTTGAAAATTCAATATCATTTTAGAATTTTCTACTATTACTGTGAATGAAATCCTTGTTTATCTTTGTTTATTAAATTTGTGAAGTTCATCTAGGTTCTTAATCTTTGTCTTTGAGAGTGTCTTAATGAAATATCTTATCTTTGTATAAGTGATGCAATTTTCTTCATGATAGTTTTCATTTTTAAGATAATATTGAGTTAATTATTTTCATTCCCCATGGTTTACAAGCTAAGCTAGTCTTTGTACTAGTATTTTGTTATCTGTATCTGGCATCTGATATCAAGATTCTTCCTGATATTGGGTTTTTCCTTTTCTGCTTTCTGGTTAAAGGCATACCTTGCTTTTATTTTCAATTTTTCTAATTCCTTGAAGATCATAAGAGGGAACTATACCTCTAAAATTTAGAGCATGATTGCTAATCTAATTGTGATCTTCAAAGTTTTTCATAACTGATTTGTTTTTATTATTGGGCATTTTTTAGTCATTTATCTGATTATTTGAAGAGGATAGTCTACTTACTAACAATTTGAAATTAAAATGCTAAAGAATAATGCCAATGTATTCCCCCACTTTAAAGAAATTTCTAAACACCATGCTGTGAGAAATTACTTTAAAGTAGCAAATGATAAATGCTAACAATAAAGAAGACATGAGAGCTTATTTGGAAATCTTTATTCCAAGTCATATGTTTACAAATAAAGCTATGCCATGAAAAGGGGTTTCCCCCAAAATGTAATGCTAAACGATAGAAATAAAATTACTTCAAATGCGATTCAACTTAAGGCATGTCGTCCACATCCCAAGCTTGCTCTTATATATATATACAAAAGGTTTTCAACTAGCTAAAAGAGATAACGATAAGTGTCATATGAGGACAAGGCCACCTAACCCCTTGCCCCCACTTAGTGTAGGACAAGGGTGAGCCGAGGATGGATGATGATATGATGCTCCTTACAAAAGGGAAATTATTTGCAATGAGTGTAAAGCATTCAATAGTGAGTATACTATGATCCTACAACTATTACATGGAACGAAGCATCAACTGTTGTTATTAATTATGATGAGTAAACAAAGTATCAACTTGAAGCAAATCTAATGAGATATCTATCAATTTAGGGTGCACCCAAGTTAAATTTTTCTTGGAAGAATATTTTGTAAGAGTGTTGACATTGAGTGAAGGATTGTTTATTTCTTTCAAGTGACAATAACCAATACCATTAGTCATTTCTTGTTTTTTAGGCTCTATAGGGACACAAATACCTTGTTCTCTAGCACCACATCCTTTTCCATTATACGAAAGTTGTTTCATAAGTTCATAGCCTCTTCTATAAATATTTTTCATTTCTTTCAGATTTGGTGGTTGTTCATAATCAGCTTCATTAGAGTTTTTCTTGTATGATTTTTTTTCTTCTAAAGTGGTTGAAATAGGTGCTTTTCAATTTTGTATTGACATTACCAATTTTTATTTTCCCTTTTTAGAACATTTTCTTATGATCTTGTATTATCCTAAGGATGTAGGTATGACATCAAAGGTTTCCCAATCATCTTCCAATAACTTTGTGACTTCTTTAATATGGTTTCCTTTTTCTTTCTCTTGCACGGGTTCTACATGTGTGGTTGGTGTCAAGGGATATCTAATGTTCATAACCTCAAAGTAATTAGCCTTATTTTCATGATCTATTAGTGAAGAGAAGTCTAATTTGACTTCATCATCTTCATCTAAGGAATCCATATTACTATTATTTGAAAGAAATGTGTCAATGTTGTCACTTTCTTGCACCGTGATACATTCCCTAGTAGGAGAGCTACAAACTAGATGTTCATGACATTCAAAGATTGGTTCTTATAAAATAAATTCATCACAAATAAGTGTAAGGTAGGGGGACTAACCACACCAAGGCTGTAGGTCATGGAGAGCCAGGAGTGGAGGGTTTCCCTATCTTACCTCAAGCTATTGGGTGTTTAGGACAAGAATCAAGAATGAAGAGTACTCTCAAGTGCTTTGTCACTCTATAGATATGAAAGGTTTAATGAGGCTAGACGATCTAGTTTTTGGAGTCCAAACTACACCTTAGACAACTCTTTGTCTAAGGATGGTAGGGAATGTCTGGGATGACAAGATGGAACACTGGCATCTCTTTGGAATGTTGGCATCTGTACTACTAGAAAATGTGAAATACAGTATGGAAAGCATGAAAACCTACTAACTATCTAGATGATTAATTTTAACAAAAAAAATAGAATAATGAAATATGATAAATAGCTATAAAAATAATAAAGAATGTATAACGATTAGGGTGATGAATATTAACTCACTAAAACTCTAGTTTTCCAGCAAGCTCCATGCACACTCACCTATACATAGTCAAGAGAGGGAAAAATGTTAGGCTGTTGTAGACACCTAAATTTGGATACTTAATTTATCCAAATTTATCCCTTTTCATCCAAACATTCCCTTGTCTGCATTAATTAAGTAATATCATTATTATTTAATTAATACCTCTAAATTTCTTCTAATCCCTAAGGTATCTAGTTAAATAATTCAATACCTTCACCCTTTCATCAAATGAATGAATTAAATATGACATTTATTTAATTCCTCACATGCCACATGCCTTTCTTAATCCTAATAATTCTCTTAATCTCATCATCAGGGATGTGCACATACCTAATCCTTGATTAGGATGTGTCACATCCTCCAACTTTTGCAAGTTGGCCACCAATCTGTCTTAGCCACCTAACCCTTTTCTAATCCTTCACTAACTAGCCTAATCAACCTCTCAAGGAATTTTTAATTCCTTTTATTCTTCTAAGGAATATTAAATTCCTTTTTCTCTTCCCCATGTGATCTTTGACTTGTCACATCAAGTCACATGTGTACTCTTCTTAATCTCCCACTTGCCTCTAATATGTCATTAATTTGTCTAATTTGGTACTTGAACAACCTTAATCACTTAATTAGGTAAACCTAATCTCCATGTAATGTGTCCTAAGTCAACCTTCTTAAAGGATTTCTCCTTTTGGAGAAGGTGCTCCATTCCCCATGAGAATTTTTAATTCAAATTCAATCCCCCAATGCATTTCAAGAAATTTTAAATTTCTTCTCTCATTCCCATGTGGATATTTGAAGAATTTTTAATACCTCACATTTACTTTCACCCACATGGGGACACAGACCTTCTTTATGAGTAGATCTTGTCCCAATCCCAAGGTACTATGTAGTATGCCCATGTCATGTACTCTCCTTCCAACTCATGTCCACATCATCTTTTTCAAGCCACTTCGCATGCCACATGTCAACATGTGAGGGCTTATGAGTTCTCAACTCAACACAACCCTTCATCTTGGCCTTGTTGGTTTAATCCCAACCATCCATTTCTCTAGAGAATCCAAAATTCTCTATAAATACCCACTCTTTTCTTTCATTTTAGGGGGAGATCATTTATGCTAGCCAAACTCTTGCAAAAAATTTTCTTGACCCACACTTAGCCAAATTCTCGTACTTGCATCCATTTTCACTCATTTTCCATCCTCATCTCATCTCATAGTTTGCATCTCTTTCCACCAAAGGAGCATACAATATCAAAGATTGAAGGGCCAACCAAAGGATCGATTCAAGTCAAGGTGAATCCACTCTATTTGTTGTTTTTATTTTGTTTTGAATCTAACTAGTATAATCTTGAGGTGTAGGGTGTTTGTAGTTGTCATTTGCACTCTTTTGTTTTTTGTTCATTTTTGAACAAGTCTTTTTTCCCTATCACATTTCTAGCATGCCCGGTGGGACCAACAAACGAGTCTGTATCTTTCATGTTTGCTATTTTTTTCACTTTTTGCAGGTGTAGGTTACAAAGGGGCTAACCTGACCTGCAGAGGGGTAGACCCAACCTTCTAGAGGTAGACCTGACCTCAATAGGTAGACCTAACCTGACAGGAAGGTGGACCTACCCTCTGGACAAGCAGACCTACTCTCGAGATAGGCAGACCTACCCTCTAGACAAGTGGGTTTTCCCTAGACAACTTTTTCCAGAAGGTGAAAGTTCATTTTTTTAGCACTTTTTTTGTTATTTTAAGTGTTTCTAACCCCCTAACATGCTTTTTTTGAGTTTGTGCAAGCATATAATTAGCATTTGGTGAGGAAAAAGGATGAGACTCACTAATGATTTTCCTTGCAGGGTTAGTTATTTATCAATTTTTGCTTGATGTCTTACATAACTTAGGCGCATAGTCTAACTAGGATTGTCAATGAATCTTATTTGTCATGCTTGTTGGTAAGTTATTTGACGTATCCAATCCCCTTGCACCATTTGGTGATCCTGGGTGACCTTACGAAGTAATTTTGAGTCACCCTCTTTTTCCTTTTCTTAGTGGGACTTGCTTGGGGATTTCATCACCCCAAGGAACAATTCCAACTACATGTACTGGTGGGGTATATAAATGAGGGAGAGTGAAAGTTGTACCTCAATCCAACCACGTTGTAATTGGTGAAGCATCAGGGTGACGTGAAGAGTTGGTCTGAACCTCTAGTATCTCGCTAAGGTTCCTGACTCACACATGTAACGAATTGGTGTTCATGGTTTGGGCCTCACGTACCGGGTGTATATCAAGGACTTCTTAACAACCATGTTCATCCTAGAATAGAAGAATTTATCGGCCATACCCTTTTTACTAGTCTTAGGATTGTGTTGTCTGAATTTTCTTCTTTGGATGAAACCAGTGATTGTTTGATTAATTGACTCAGCCATATCCTTTTGATTGATGTTTGCTATCTTTTGGGTCCTTTTCCCTAGTCATCTTTTCAAAATTCAATTTTAAACCTATCCAAGGGTAGACCTGACCTCTAGGGGCAGATCTAACCCATCCAGGGGTGAACTTGACCTTTGAGCTAGCCTTTTAAAGCCTGTTTTAACCATTTTTGACCAACTTTTGCTCCATAGGTGGACCTGCCCTCCCAGTAGGTGGACCTACCCTCTCGACAGGCGAACCTACCCTCCAAGGGTGGACTGGACCCATCCAGGGGTAGACATGACTTGTAAACTAGTTCTTTGGAGCCTGTTTTAGCCAATTTTGACCAAATTTTGCTCCATAGGTGAACCTGCCCTCTAGATAGGCAGACCTACCCTCAGGATAGGAAGAATTTCCCTTTGGATAGGTGAACTTTCCCTTTAGGGGCAGACCTGACCCATCCTAGGGGCGGACCTAACCCTTCACCAGTCAGTTTTATCATCTATTTCATCATTCTAGACACCCATTTCACTGTTTCACACGCTCATTTCACCGTTCCAAGTAAATGTTCACCCATTCCAAACCTTTTTCTATCATCTTGAACTCTTGTTCTGCCATTTTGATCTTTCGTTTCCTCATTCTAAGTGAATATTCATCCATTTCACACCCTATTTCATTATTCTAAACTCTCATTCTGCCATTTTGATCTTTCATTTACTCATTCTGAGTGAACATTCATCCATTTTGAACCTCCTTCTATCATTTCAAACTCTCGGTCACCTATTTCGATCAATCATTCACTTGTTTCGAGTAATCTTTCATTCATTTCAAACCTTCTCATTCCAAGAATCATTCATCCATTCTTAGCGGTCATTTACTCATTTCGAGCAATCATTCATCCCTCTCAATCATCTATTTACTCATTCTAAGTAATCTTTCATCTATTCTAAACCTTTATTTCCTCATTTTGAGAGTCCTTCATTCATTCCAAGTCACCGTTTACTCATTTTGATTACTCATTCATCCGTTCTGAGCACTCATTCACTCTTTCTGAGTCTTCCTCTCCTCATTCTCATCTGCTTCGAGCAATTTTCCATCCATTCTGAGCATCCATCTCCCCATTTCATGTGCTAAAACAACTAGTTTTTTACCATTTTCACCTAGGGGTGGACCTACCCCCTTGCACAGGTGAACCTGCCCTTGCACGGGCAGACCTACCCCCTTCCACAGGTAGACTTGCCCCCCTGCACAGGTGGACATGCCCTTGTACAGGCGGACCTGCCCCCCTCCACAAGTGGACCTACCCCCTTGCATAGGCAGACCTACCTGTGTATAGGTGAACTTTCCCTACAAGCAGACCTACCCCCTGTATAGGTGGACCTGCCCTCCAGGTGAACCTGCCCACCTGCACAGGCGGACCTAGCCACCTACATAGGCGAACCTACCCCTGCACAAGTGAACCTACCCCTATATAGGATAACCTACCCTACTAGTGGACCTGCCCCTTTCAAAAGTAGACTTTCCCTATAGGAAATCATCCCCCCTTGGACAGGTGGATCTGACCTCATTCAGGGGCAGACTTTCCCTTCAAACAACATTTTCCACCCTCCGTTCAGTCGTTTCGAGCATCTGTTTGCCCACCATCAACACTTTTCTGAAACTCATTATTTCATCACCAAAATCACATAATTCCTACTTAGAACATCATTAGAGTCCATATCCATCATCAAATCATCCATCCCAATCACCCAGACTTTGTTTTGAGAGTTTTAATTTTTATGCAGAAACTTCTAGAGGCCATAACTTTTGACTCAGGTGTCCGTTTGAGCTGAAATTTTATGGGTGGTTGTGTTATTAGGTGGCATGTGGATTCCCAACTAATCCTAAGTCAGTTGAACCCCATTGCGCCACATTTTCGGGGCCTCCAACTTTCATCTTAACCCTCAAAATCATAATTTAGTGTTTTTTTTTCAGTTTTTGAAAAATATTTTTTGTTAATAACTCAGAACGGATGTCTCAAATTTAGGATGTTAGTTGGAAATTCATCCTACCTTAGTTTTGGGTAATTTTTGAGAAAAAATTGGACTCTCAAAAGTATGCCCGTAAATTTTCCTAAAATGGAAAAAATTGATCATTTTTGAAAATTGCTAAATCTGGAAAAATCTCATTGTCAACACCTTACGTCCTTTAAACCTTGAAACTTGGTGTAGAATAAATCCCATCACATCCTCCAATCATTCTAGGCTTCAATTCAATCCTAATCTAAGCTTTAATCTAATCCCAATCTGAGCTTAACCAAAACCCTAATTTGAGCTTTAGTCCATTTGAACTAAAGGTCTTTGGATATCGAAACAAATCTTAAGATCCCTCTCTCCATCTTCTTCAATTTCATCCTATTCATCCTTTCATCCATTCCACAATTTAGCCACCTAATCTCAGCATTTTTTCATTCATTCTGGTGAATCATTTAATCATTTCAATCTTTCATCCATCCATTTCGAACATTCATTCCCTCTTGTTCAATCATTCATTTACTCATTCTGTGTAAACATTCATCTATTTCAAACCTTCATCTATCACCTCAAACTCTCGTTTATCCATTCTAATCACATGTTTACTCATTTCAAGTAAATTTTCATCCATTTCACACCTTCGTCTATCATTTCAAACTCTCATTCTATGATTCCTATCATCTAGATACTCATTTTGAATAAATGTTTATCCATTTCAAACCTCCTTCCTATAATTTTGAACTCTCATTCAGCAATCGCGATCAATTGTTTACTCATTTTGAGTAATCTTTCATCTATTCCAAACCTTCATCTTCTCGTTTCGAGAATCATTCATCCATTGTGAGCTGTCATTTACTTGTTTTGAGTAGTCGTTCATCCCTCTCGATCATCTATTTACTAGTTCTGAGTAATATTTCATCTATTCTGAACCTCCTCTCATTCTGAGTAGTCATTTGTCCATTTCTATCATCCATTTCTCTAATCAAATCATCATTTTCCCCATCCAAATCCCTTGAACTTCATCTTGAGTTATTATCCAAATTGACCTAAGTGTCTGATCTGATTGTCATCATCAAAATCTGCTTAGGATTGTCATGATCTATCCAAAGTCAATCGTTCTCGTCAGCCCAATCAATCCATTTTCAATCTCAGCATGGATTAAGTTTCGTAATCATCCATTTATCCTTTAATCCAATCAATCAATATCCTAAGTCACTTAGGGTAATCTCTGAACGGGGTTTGTAGTCCCTTTCGTCATCCTATCCAATCCAATCCAATCCCTATCCAATCACCTTTAATCCAATCATTCTAATTCCATCTCAAAGTAGATTCGGTGTCGTAATCATCCTTTGATAATCAAATTCAATCCACTAAAAGCAATCCCATCGCATCATCCAATCATCCTAATCAAAGCTTTAATCCAATTCCAATCTAAGTTTGACCTAAATCTCAATTTGAGCTTTAGTCTATTTCCATCCAAAATCTCTAACTATCCTCTTTACCCTTTCATCATCATGAATCCTTACCCTCCATCAATAATAGTCAAGGGAAACCCTAGTTACGTTGATAATGATAACAAAAGTCTTGACAATCAAGTGGAATATGAAATAGATTACCTTGACACTATCATTGCTAGTAAGGTTTCTCCACCTGCTCTCCAAAATCCAATCACCCCTCTAAGTTATCCCATTATATCTTCATCCATGCCTAATCATACTCCTTATTCTACCTTTGAAAAGGGATATTTGTTGGTCATTTTTCCTGTAAACTAGGTTGGTCTCCTATTCTACCTATGGAGTAGCCAACTCCAATCAAGGGCAGCTCAGAGGACTTGGACCAACTGACAAGATTCAGTCAAAGACTGAGATCTTCTGCACTTTAGGCTCTACAGAACCAGGGCGGGTATACCCACACAATGCCTTAAAGAAGACCAGACATTGCTTTTTATAGCAGATGACTCCTGATGCCAAGCGTTGAGGACCTCAACTGGGGCTAGATTCTTAGTATCTCAACCTTGAAGCAACCAGGAGGTAGGGAAAGACATCAAACAAGATTGATTAAACAAAATGATTGATCTTGAGCAAGAAGACTAGAACCCTAAAGACACACAACAAATATCACATTAGTGCCATTATTCTTGGGCTAGGAGTCACAATAACTTGCAAATAGAAGGAACCATTACTCTGGACATTAAAGTCTATGTGAAACTAACCTTATTAATCCCACAACTAGTGATCATATCTTAAAGACTACTTATCAAATCCTCCTATCATACATGTGAATCTCTGATATGATTAAAGCATTTAACTTATTCCTTGAATAAGAGCAACAACCAGAATAGACAATGTAAGAAAGTATTACAAAGGCTAATGGAATGATCCTTGATCAGTTTCATTAACAATTCAAATGTACAATCCAAAGGAGAGACTCAAAGACCTAAACAAATACATTCAAGTTCATATATCCGTCCAAGACCTTACAATTTACAGACTACAAAACCTAGACCTCAAACTCTGATAGTAATCTAACTCTGTGACTCAGTGCTCTTTCCTTCAAAATTTGTTCTAACTTTTGGCCGAAGACCCTTACAAATGATTTAGAAATTCCTTTTAAACAGTCCAAGGATCACCATCCAGCACAAAGCCACATCAACATGCCACGTCAGACCCCAACTGCATCATGGCCAATCAAAACCCTCACTGTGACCTTCAACAACTTCTCTAGTCTCATAAATGCCTCTGGTTGGATCTCTGTCAGGAGGGACATTCCCACACGGACAAAGATCAATCAACCTGCAACAAATCTGCCACCAAATCCATTCATCCACACTCTAGCCATGTCGTCCTTGTCCTAGAGTCACGTCGCCATGAATGCCAACTTGGCGGAGCCAGCGACCAACTCTCTGTCGCCATGAATGCTCCAAGCTTCTAGTTTTCATGCACAATGTAGAATTGAAAACCCTACCCGTGCCTTAGTTTGAAACTCGACCATCGATCATCCATGATCAAATGACTGCCTTTTAAATTTTCATTAGCCATTGAAGTAGGCTACCACTATTGGCAAGACATAAAGAGGTCGAGGAGACCACAAGCCAAGAATCATATGTTACATCAAGCACTCATCATAGTTGGAAAGAGGCCACAGGGTCAGAAAAACATCCCAGCAAAGTCCACATAGGATATTGAGTGCACCATAGAAATGGGGAGACATGGCCGATTCGGCCAAGGATCTTGGAGAAGCCACCGCGGCTGAAGGGAGTCACATCAAAGAGTAAAAGGGGGCTGCCATAGTCGGCTAGACAAATGGGGGTTGGGGAGACATCTCCCCGACACAACGGACACAAGCCGATAGGAGGGGGTCTCGGGGAGACATCCCAAAGTCGGGAAGACATCACCCCAAGGAAAATAACTCTCACCGAAGATCCTTTGAAAGAAAACCCTTATGTGATGTCGTTGTGACTTTATGTTTCTTTCGCCAATGCAACCTTCTCCCTTATGAATGTCACCACAACATATTGTCATTGAGGAGACCTCTTATAGAATATATCGTGTCATACCAAGAGCCCCTCATTCACTTAGAGTTGCCAAGACATTACAAACCTCTCACTGAAAGTCCCTCATAAGACTTAGTCACCAAGACCTGACGGGTTCGCTGAGACACAATATTGATAGCCATTAGTTTCACCAAAAGACCACATGACCACTTCTGCTTGTCGAGACCTCCAAAGTGTCCTGCCGAAGACAATTCTCTAATGGTGGTTGGTGTGGCATTAAACATTTGCTATGACATCATATTGAGAGATTAACTCATGCTGATATGATTCCTTCCTGTGTCGGTCAGTGTGACAAACCAGTGTCACTGTGACCTCACACCGAGGGAAACCCAAAGAGCACCTATCACCAAGAAACCTCCATATGCACTTGTCGGTGAGACCAAGAGGAGATCGTGGAGGCATCTCCCTGACATAACAAACACTGGCTGATAAAGATTTTGAGAAGACAAGCCGGGGTTGCCGAGATGTCACCCTGAGAGCCAAAAGTCACACCAAAGTAGAAGCGGGGCTGGTGAAAGCAGTAACAAGGGGCCGGTAAATGATGAGGCAAAGGGGCTAGGGCGAAACTTAAGTGAAGAGCGAGTTGGGAAAATAGGTCAATGAATCAAAAAAGCCAGTGGAACGGGAACCAAACAAGGTCAGAGTCGGAACTAGGAAAGAGACAGAGTCAGAGCCAGAGCGAGGGAAGAAACGAAAACAAAAATGACCACTCAAGACCAAAACCCAACCCAGATCTTCCTCCACAAAAGACAAAGGAAGGGAGATGGGAGCGGAACAGAACCCAAAACTAGAACCCCTGAAAAGGTTCCAAAACCTGTTCTCATTTCGATCTCACGCCTACCATAGGAAACAAAGCAAAAAACAAAGGGAAGAACGTGGAGAGGAAAATGACTAGCGACTGACATAGGGAAAAAAGGAAAATAAACTCCAAACACACGGAATCAGAACCGGGACAGATGCATGAATAGGAACTAGAACTTTAGAATTTGGAAAAGTTCTAGTTTTGTTCAAGCATCCATTCCGCCTCCGATAAAACAAAAGAAAAATCAAGGAAAGAAAAAGAGAAAGGGGAACTAAACAAAAAGCCCAAAAATGGGGAAAAGAAAAGCCAGGAAAAACCCTAACACAAGCCGCCCCACCGGAGAGATGAAAACTAGCACGCTGGTCTCAACCCTTATGGGAGCCCATTTAACCCACGTGCTAAAATGACAGATAAAACTCACAAGCCAAGAATTTGTAATGAATAACAAGGGCACACAACCAGAACCTAAAAGACAACCAAAAAGGGCTCTAACATAGGCTCCAGTTGGGGATGTATGCCCCCCGTGGGCATAGCAAGAATTCAGATCACTAGGAGAGCAGACCAGAACAAAAGGTAACCCAAAATAGTGAGGAGCCAACCGGACAAGGTTAGCAGACATAGCAAAACAAAACTGACCAGAAAAGAAAAAACCTAACCTAATGTTCATGGAAAAAAAATGCTTCAGATGAAGCACCACTTTGAGAATTGTCCATGAACAGGAAATTCAAGAGTCACTTGATTCATTCCTTATTTAATTTGATGACACTAGGCCACCAAATGAAAATGTGAAGCCACAACTTTCCTCTGTCGAGCACAATTCTGCTAAATGAGCTGACATTCCCTAACTTGTGCTTGCCCCTGCCAATCTGCAACAGTATAAATGAATGCACCTCTGCAAACACAAGTATTTGATTGCCCTTGTGCAAGTGAAAATTTTCCCTGTGTTTAATTTTGTCGTTAACTGGCAACTAGATCAAATAGGTCTCATTATTGCCACCTTCTTGATTCTTTGATTCGGTATCATGTGGCAATACATGTGAATACTGATCAAGACTGCATAGAAACACAGTCTGATCACAATTAGATACATAACAAAACATGTTAGTACCTCTCAACAGGCTGTCATATTAATCATTATAAACATGTACATGATCCTTATGCATTTGAAAGTTAGGCACACTTTCAAAATGTTGACTGTTATGTGACAAAAGGCTATCATATTCACTATTTACATTACCCTGAAGCTGAAAACAACTAGCTCCAGTGCTCTGCATATTGTCACATTTTTTGAGAACCTCATCAAGTGTATACAAAGGGATACACTCACCATTCAACACATCTTGCAACTACTCTATATCATTTTTCAGTAGGAGGAGGCACATCATTAGTGCAATGATGGTTTAAACTACTACTCCCACTTCCTCTTTTCACTTGGCTTTGTTCTTCATCATGCTGGTGGTGAAAATGATTAGAGTTCTGATTCACCCACACCTATTGTCATACCATCACCCTTTGAACATGAGGTATAATCACCTTCTGTATCACAAGCTTGCCCAATTGCAAACAATTCTGGTTCAGAAGCATAACCTGATCCCTCATTGGAATCAACATCATCATCCATGTGAAAAGATTCATGCCTAGGCTCATTCAAGTCATCAAATAAAAACTGCACCTGGTCATACACATCATGATCAACTGGTTCATCATCAAAGATAGAACCAGACTCACTTGTATCATTCCTTGTGTCCAGGAGGTCATCATCAGTGTCAAGGTCGATAGGAGTTTCCCACAACAACCGAGGGTTGTTGTGTGCATACCTCTGGTATTCCGTGGTCAATAAATCTAACATCTGCTCAATGCTCAATGGATCACTGCTCTGATCCATCTCTTCAACCACATCCTCTACTTGACCTTTACATAGACTGGATGCAACACCAAGCAGAAAACTAGGCTATCCCAGGGTATCTTCAAAAAGATTGCCTTTATGAGGGTGAATTTCCACACCTCCTCTATCAAATATGATATCCTTAAGGGCACTTCTTGAATCAGCAACTTCATTTGTCTCCTCATGAAGACTTGTGTCAAGACTGCACCCATTTGTGCACTTGAACTGCTTAACTGTCTCATCACATTGCTGATTACACCTCCCTTCTTCAAAGAGCCAGTCCAACTGATATTCCTCTTTAGGTTCTTGGCTTGGGAGACTCAACCTCTGATCTTCTGCTTGGGGCATCACTTCTACAAGTTGTTCAAAGACAACTTCCTCATCAAAGGTATCAAGGAACAAAGTCCTGAGCCGATACCATGAATCAATGGAGTGCACTGGTAAGCAAGTAAACCAATCATCGGCCACACTTCCTAAAGATCTGACAAATAGATTCATGACCACATCCTCTTTTTTAACCTGATAATCTCCAATGAAATCAATAAAAAACTGCATATGTCTTGATGTTGATTCCTCAACACCACCTTTAAACTTGGGTAAATATTTATTGATTCCCCTAGGGGCAGCATGTGGGTAACCCTAGATTTTATTAAAATCCAAAGGGTTGTATCTTTCACTGTCATATGCCCTCTTATGAAGACCAAATTGTGCCTTAAGCATGGTATCATAGCTTGTAGAGGGAGAATCAAGATAGCAATGCATCTTGCAAATGAAACCTATCCCTCTACAACTATCCAGTTGCAATATTCAAATATCCCCTAATGATAGTGCTTGAAGAATACCTGGAAACGTTGCAGCCATGGAACTATTCTTTGAATCTACAACAAGTTCATCCTGACAGAGTCACCACCTCTTTGTAGAGGACTAAGCTTCAAAAGGTATGAAGGTCACTTACATGTAAATCTTCTCTGAGTTCGTTCCACCAGCAGAGCACCATAAATATTTCAGGCTCACTGCAACAAGAGTTCCTCCAGGCATGAGATTCTTCAAACTTTCAACATAACCAACATGGCACACAATATGACTTTTTGATAAGGCACTTATAATAGGATTTCTGAATAAATTCCCCAGCAGAGTCACCAATTTGTTGGTCATTTTTCTTGTAAACCAGGTTGGTCTCCTATTCTACCTATGGAGTAGCCAACTCCAATCAAGGGCAGCTCCGAGGACCTCGACCAACTAACAAGATTCAGTCAAAGACTGAGATCTTCTGCACTTTAGGCTCTATAGAACAAGCGTGGGTATACCCACACAATGCTTTAAAGAAGACCAGACATTGCTTTTTATAGCAGATGACTCCTAATGCCAAGCATTGAGGACCTCAAATGGGGCTAGATTCTTAGTAGCTCAACCTTGAAGCAACCAGGAGGTAGGGCAAGACATCAAACAAGATTGATTAAACAAAATAATTGATCTTGAGCAAGAAGACTAGAACCCTAAAGACATACAACAAATATCATATTAGTGCCATTATTCTTGGGCTAGGAGTCACAATAACTTGTAAATAGAAGGAACCATTACTCTGGACATTAAAGTCTATGTGAAACTAACCTTATTAATCCCACAACTAGTGATCAGATCTTAAAGACTGCTTATCAAATCCTCCTATCATACATGTGAATCTCTGATATGATTAAAGCATTTAACTTATTCCTTGAATAAGAGCAACAACCAGAACAGACAGTGTAAGAAAGTATTACAAAGGCTAATGGAATGATCCTTGATCGGTTTCATTAATAATTCAAATGTACAATCCAAAGGAGAGACTCAAAGACCTAAAAAAATACATGCAAGTTGATATATCCGTCCAAGACCTTACAATTTACAGACTACAAAACCTAGACCTCAAACTCTGATAGTAATCTGACTCTGTGACTTAGTGCTCTTTCCTTCAGAATTCGTTCTAACTTTTGGTCGAAGACCCTTACAAATGATTTAGAAATTCCTTTTAAACAGTCCAAGGATCACCATCTAGCACAAAGCCACATCAACATGCCACGTTAGACCCCAATTGCATCCTGAGCAATCAAAACCCTCGCTATGACCTTCAACAACTTCTCTAGTCTCATAAATGCCTCTGGTCGGATCTCTGTCAGGAGGGACATTACTACATGGACATAGATCAATCAACTTGCACCAAATCTGCCACCAAATCCATGCATCCACACTTGAGCCATGTCATCCTTGTCCCAAAGTCACATCACCATGAATGCTAGCTTGGCAGAGCCAGTGACCAACTCTCTATCGCCAGGAATGCTCTAGGCTTTTGGTTTTTTGTGCATAATGCAGAATTGAAAACCCTACCCGTGGCTTAGTTTGATTCTCGACCGTTGACCATCCATGATCAAATGGCTACCTTTTAAATTTTGATTAGCCATTGAAGGATGCTACAACCGTCGGCAAGACATAAAGAGGTTAGGGAGACCACAGGCCGAGAATCATATGTTACATCGAGTGCTCATCATAGTCGGCAAGAGGCCACCGGGTCGGTGAAACATCCCAGTGAAGTCCACATAGGATACCGAGTGCACCATAGAGTCAGGGAGACATGGCCAAGTTGGCCAGGGATCTTGGCGAATCCACTGCAACCGAAGGGAGTCACACTGAAGAGTAAAAGGGGGCCACCACAGTCAGCTAGACAAATGAGGGTCGGGGAGACATCTCCCCGACACAACAGACACAAGCCGATAGGAGGGGGTCTCAGGGAGACATCCCGAAGTCGGGAAGACATCACCCCGAGGAAAATAACTCTCATCGAAGAGCCTTTGAAAGAAAACCCTTATGCGATGTCACTGTGACTTTATGTTTCTTTCGCTGATGCAACCTTCTCCCTTATGAATGTTGCCACAGCATACTATCATTGGGGAGACCTCTTGCAGAATATATTATGTCATACTGAGAGCCCCTCATTCACTCAGAGTCGCTAAGACATTACAAACCTCTCACTAAAAGTCCCCCATAAGACTTAGTCGCCAAGACCTGATGAGTTTGCTGAGACCCAATATCGATAGCCATTAGCTTCACCAAAAGACCATGTGACCACGTTTTCTCACCGAGACCTCCAGATTGTCCTACCAAAGACAATTCTCCAATGGTGGTCGGTGTGGCATTGAACATTCGCTATGACATCATACCAAGATATTTAACTCATGCCGATATGATTCCTTCCTATGCCGATTGGTGTGACAAACCAATATCGTTGTGACCTCACACCAATGGCAATACACTTACATCGAGGGAAACCCAAAGAGCACCTGTCACCGAGAAACCTCCACATGCACTTGTCGATGAGACCAAGAGGAGATCATGGAGGCATCTCCCTGACATAACAAACATTGGCCAATAAAGATTTCAGGAAGACAAGCCAGGGTCGCCGAGATGTCACCCCGAGAGCCAAAGGTCATACCGAAGTCGAAGCAGGGCCAGTGAATGTGGTAACAAGGGATTGGTAAATGATGAGACAAAGGGGCTCAAGGGGAACTTAAGTGAAGAGTGAATTGGGCAGACAGGTCAACGAATCAAAAAAGCCAGCGAAACAGGAACCAAACAAGGCCAGAGCCGGAACCAGGAAAGAGACAGAGTTGTAGCCAGAGCGGGGGAAGAAACAAAAACCAAAATGACCATCCGAGACCAAAACCCAACCCAAATCCACCTCTGCAAAAGACAAAAGAAAGACGGGAGAGAAAGAGAACCCGAAACTGGAACCCCTGAAAAGGTTCCAAAACCTATTCTCATTCCAATCTTGCGCCCGCCAAAGGAAATAAAGCAAAAAAAAAGGGAAGAACATAGAGAGGAAAATGACCAGTGACCAATGTAGGGGAGAAAGGAAAAGAAACTCCAAACATGTGGAATCAAAACCGAGACAAATGCGTGAACAGGAACTAGAACTTCAAATTTTGGAAAAGTTCTAGTTTCATTCAAGCATCCATTCCACCTCCAATAAAACAAAAGAAAAACCAAGGAAAGCAAAAGAGAAAGGGGTACTGAACAAAAAGCCCAAAAATAGGGAAAAGAAAATCCAGGAAAAACCCTAACACAGGCCGCCCCACCAGAGAGATGAAAACTAGCATGCTAGGCTCAACCCTTATGGGAGCCCATTTAACCCACGTGCTAAAATGACAGATAAAACTCACAAGCCAAGGATTTGCAATGAAAAACAAGGGCACACAACCAGAACCTAAAAAACAACCAAAAAAGGCTCTAACAATATCCATCATATCCTTCATCTACATCATCCTCTTATCCAACACCCAAATCCTCTTATCCAACACCCACATCCTCTTATCCTAGTATGTCATCACAATACCCCTATACTAATCCCTCATCCACATCCTCCTATCTCAATCCTTCATTCGCATATACCCACTACCCTAATCTTCCATACCAATTTGCTCATCCTAATCCCCTATCCACATCCTCCTATCTCAATCCTTCATCTGCATATACCCACTACCCTAATCTTATATGCCAATTTTCTCACCCTAATCCTACATTCAAACATTCCTATCCTAATCCAACATCTAGACCAACCTATCTCAATCTGCCACCTCAATCTTCCCATCCTAATCCACCATCTGCATCCTCATTTCCTAAATCACCATCCCAATACCGCTATCTTAACCTTTGATCTAATCTTAATCTCCCATCTATTCCCACACCTGCATCTAATCCCATTCCCCCATCTAATCCTAGTCTGACAATCTCTAGTCGTAATCCCCCACCAATCCATAATCCCTCATCCACTCCTACCATATCATCTCAGCCTAGAGTATTCAAGTTTCTCACTCTAGAAGTTCTCTAAGGACTTATAACAAAGAAGACATCCCCCACTCCACATCATGAAGTTGTGGAATCATACCATCCTAACCCATCATCCATGGTTAGTAGTAATGAGACCCCTCTCCAACCAACACCTTTTATTGTTGATACCACCCCTAGCACCACTCAAACTATCGAAACCATCACATCCTCTGAATCCACTAAGCCCCCACCTCTTACCATCACATCTACTAAATCCATTGAGCACCCACTTCCTACTCTGAGAGCCATTAAACCCTTCAACAACACCCTAATCCAATCCACTTCCACTCCTAGTATTATCAAAATCCATTCCTTTGAGCTTCATGAACCCTCTATCCCTCCATCTTCCCCACTTGAAGAGTCCCACCAAGACTCCATTATCATGCCTCCCACACACAATGAGTCATGCCAAGAGCCTAATCCAAAGCATGCCAACCTATCCCCTTCTCTAGATCAAGATCCTACCATCCCATCTACTCTACCTCAAGATCACAATCTCCCATCTAGTCCATCCCTTGATCCCCTTGTCATTCAAGATTCCACCACTCCATCTCCATCTCCATCGCATGAGCCCACTACCACAAATCCAAATCATATCATATTCCATCATCCCTCTCCTGATACCACCCATCAAAATTTCACCATCCCATCATCTCCCTCGCATGATTCCTCATCATTTCCTAAAAATTATATCCCCACACTGCTTACATATCGCCTTGGTACTCTCACATTCTTCCATGGTGGCCTCCTTGTAGAAGAAAAACATAGTTTATATACCACCCATCATCCTCCATCTAATAATGGACTGGCATCATGTTTTTAGAGTAACACAAATCCTATCATGAATCGCATGCTCAAGAAAATGCACTATTAAGGAAAATGTCTAAGCCTTCATGAGCAAGGTATTTTAGAGCCCATCCAAGTCAAAGAACAAATCTTCATGCAAGGTCTTGGACCTATTTCCCAAGACTCACAATCTCAATATGTTGGTACAACCTCTATACGTCCTCAACGGACCTTTTCCAAAATAAATGTCAGCTCTTACCATCAATCCACTAGATCATATACTACCATCCCTCCTCCTCTATTGTATCGCCTCAAAACAACTATCCATATTCCTCCTTCATTTGCTCCATCCATTTTGGGTCCTTACATCCCTCCATCTACCATCTCCCATCCTCCATCTACTCTATCCATGTTTCCTCCAGGTCCTACGTCTATTCTGGGGCCCTTTATCCTAAAATCACCTCCTCCATCTTGTTCTATTCATCCCTTCATCCATTCATCACCCATCCATTTCACCCATCATAAAAATCCCACTTTCATATCCCATAGTTAGGATCAACAAAGGTACATATCTACACATACTCCATCCACATATAATCCTCAAAATCCTATCTCCATCATTCCACATCATCCATCTACTCGCACCCATCCCATCGCTATCAAAAGCACTTTGGATGCTAAAGAAAAAATGCATGAATCCAAAAATCTGCATAAATCTAAAACTCCCCATGTCCCCTCTAAAAGATATGATGAAGAAAAAAAAAATCAAATCCACAATCCAAATCAAATCCATTGGCCACAAAGGCCCACCAAAGCAAAGATCAAAACCATGTGGATCCCAAAGAAAAAAAATGCCATGTCTTCCAATGAAGCATCCATTACAACATCCAAAGTTGCTAATCCAAAAGCTAATCATACACCCCATTCATCTCCTAAATCTATTTTGGGTTCTTATTTTCCAAAATTCACCATCTCATCTCCTCCACTATCCCCGCATTCTCCATCCATTCATCCTCTTATCTTTTCACATCCACCACCATATGTGCCAATGTTGGTCCTGAACACATCTCCCCATTGCATATCCACCCCACCATTCCATCCATACACTTTCCAACATCCCACCCATTATCCCATGTATATTCCCTCTCAAATCCCTCTAATTCATCCTCTCGCATAATCCATTTCTCCTAATAAGGTTGTACCAACATCCAACAGTCGCTTCACACATGGTCTCTTATCACCTCATATGGAACCTGGTGCTTGAGTCCTTCATCCATATCCTTATCGCATGTCCTCTAAATCCACTTATTTGCCTCCCTATCATTATCCATCTCCTTCTGCATGCTATCCAAAAAGTCAAAAAAAAAAAAAATAGTAAAGAGAAATAATCCATCCAATGGTGAAAACTTGGCAAACAAGCGCCTTGGATAAGTAACATAATGAAAACTTGGAAAACAAGAATCATGCATAAATCCCCATCTTCAGTTGGGGGAAACTTCCTTATATGCATTCCCTCCATCCTCTGTGCTTCCTACTATGCTTCCAGCCATGCACCCATCTTCTTGCTATACATCCTTTTTGTTCATCCCCTCCATCCTACCTATCTTACACATCTTGCTTGGCATATCTCATTTATCCCAATCCTTCCATATTCCTTGTGATATTGATAATGATAGGGGAAAACATATACACATTCTTTGGACACCTCTTAACATACATTCCCCTCATCTGCACACTATCCTACTCCTCATTCACACTCATCTACCTTCCTTATCCACCTGTCATGCTACCCCCAATATCCCTTCCTTATACATGCATCCTCTCTTCATCCATCTCAATCCTTTATTTTCATATCCTTTTGTATTGCATCCTTCATGCCAACTCGCACATGACATATCTAGAGTGGGGGCATCTATCTTCCTTTGTGACATAGTGCTTGGAGACATCATTCATTCCATCAAAACAATCCCTTCCATTTCCCTATCCTCATATCCTTATCATTATATCCATCTCCCCATCCTTATCTTTTATCCCTCCATACAATCCTTATATCCATCTCCCCATCCTTATATTCCTATCCTTCCATCATAGCATCCCTTTTCATCTATCTATTTGGTAACCTTTTCCTCATCCAAATCCTTATCCCTCTATCCAATCCATCCAAACAATAATTTTCCTCCCTCATCCTCTATCCTCATCCCATCTCATAATCCTTTGTCATTGGTATCTAGCTATAGGCTACTCCCCATGCAATCCAAGGTCGTCTACCATATCATCATCACTTATTGTTTTCTTGCACATCTTTTCAATCTCCTCTCCTTTTTCATCCCTCATCTCTCCATCATATCATCCTCCCAATTCATCTTTTGATGATTTGGATAACTATATCATCCCTGAGCTTTGTGTAGTCACCATCCTCCGATCCAATCTAATAGGTTTATCATGTACCATCATGTTGGTCCCATCATTTTATCCCCTTATCTAGGGTTATCTCATCATCTTTTATCCATCATTTTTCTTAGGTTTCCTATGTCGAACTACATTGCCCCTACACTTTCACGTAGAAAAGTTCGATCATTTGATCTTCTTTCGGGGTTCCATCATCGATCTTCATGGTCTACTTTTCTCCTTTTCTCCATCCTATCTTTATCATTCATTGAAGTTTCTGTCATAGTCTGTCGTCAACCTTTTATCGAACTACGAGGGCTCTACACTTCCACGTAGGAAAGGCTAATCTTTGATTATCCCCCGAGCCCCTAGGTCACAGGATGTGTCAGTCTCCTATCTTGTGTCATGTCTCTTGTGTCATGTCATCAAGCTATGCCCTTATCTTGCTAGTTCTTAACAAACAAGATCTGCTTGTATCAAAAAATCCAATTGGTTTTGAATATCTTGCACCATATCAATCTTTTAGTTTTCTATCCATCACCAGTCTCAACAGGATGCATCCTCCCTAATAGACCCCATAAATGCCATCCATCCCCTTGATGCTATGGCAAAGGATGTTTGAAATTGATTGTGATATTTTTATGCTTTTGGCTTTTCTTTATCATTTGAGCTCCCTATCATCACTTTTCAAGGCCACCATGATCCATCATATTATGGTGTGTTTTGATTGGTCAACATAGGGGCACATCTTGATCCTTTTATGTCTATTTTTGTCATCTTGGTTGTCCCACGTAGTACCCACCAAGATCCCTAAGGTCTTGTGTTACACTAGGGAATTCCTTTTTGTGCTTATGGTTATCTCAATACCTAGCCTGACTAAGGTCTTCATGACTTTGGGGTGTTGGGATATCCTTCTTTTCTATTGTGTGTGTTTTATGCATTTGACATGAATCGGCCTTGGTTATTCATACCTTGGCATCTTGTGTCTTATGCTATAGAAAAAATCAGTGCTCTAAAGATGGAAAATTGCATTAGCATTGCTTCTCATTTTTCATCTCATCATCTTGCATTTCATCTCCATCCTCTTATCTATCAAAATCCCCCCCATTCATTCATCCTTCATCACTCTCCCTTCCCAATCTCCTCTCACTTCTCACCCTCTCTAATCCATCACTTTAAATCCTCTTCCTCATCTCCCCTTCCATCATTTCATCCATTTCAAGAGAACACCCATGTTCTCTTGAACCCGCATGTCTACTTGAGGGTGCATCCTCAATCCCTAACTTTCATCTTCACCCCCATCATCTTCCTTCCTAGTCAATCCTTTGATGACTAGGGCATCTTTCCCAATCCCTAAAGTATCTAGTTAAATAATTAAATACCTTCCCCCTTTCATCAAATGAATGAAATGAATATGAAATTTATTTAATTCCTCACATGTCACATCCCTTTCTTAATCTTAATTATTCTCTTAATCTCATCATTAGGGATGTGCACATGCCTAATCCTTGATTATGATGTGTCACACCCTAAAACTTATGCAAGTTGGCCACCAATCTCTCTTAGCCACCTAACCATCCTCTAATCCTTCATTAACTAGCCTAATCAATCTCTCAAGGAAATTTTAATTCCTTTTATCCTTCTAAGGAATATTAAATTCATTTTTCTCTTCCCCATTTGATCTTTGACTTGTCACATCTAGTCACATGTGAACTCTTCTTAATCTGCCACTTGCCTCTAATATGTCATTAATTTTTCTAATTTGGTACTTGAACAACCTTAATCACTTAATTAGGTAAACCTAATCTCCATGTAATGTGTCCTAAGTCAACCTTCTTAAAGGCTTTCTCCTTTTGGAGAAGGTGCTCCATTCTCCATGAGAATTTTTAATTCACATTAAATCCCCCAATGCATTTCAAGAAATTTTAAATTTCTTCTCTCATTCCCATGTGGATATTTGAAGAATTTTTAATACCTCACATTTACTTTCACCCTACTTGGGTACAAGGACCTCCTTTATGAGGAGATCTTGTCTCAATCCCAAGGTACTATGTAGTACTTCTATATCATGTACTCTCCTTCCAACTCATGTCCACATCTTCTTTTTTAAGCCACTTCACATGCCACATGCCAACATGTGAGGGCTTGTGAGTCCTCAACTCACCACAACCATACATCTTGGCCTTGTTGGTTTAATCCCAACCATCAATTTCTCTAGAGAATCCAAAATTCTCTATAAATACCCTCTTTTTTCTCTCATTTTAGGGGGAGATCATTTATGCTAGCCAAACTCTTGCAAATTTTCTCTTGAGCCATACTTAGCCAAATTCTCATACTTGCATCCATTTTCACTCATTTTCCATCCTCATCTCATCTCATAGTTTACATCTCTTGCCACCAAAGGAGCATACAACATCAGAGATCAAAGGTCTAACCAAAGGATCGATTTGAGACAAGGTGAATCCACTCTATTTGTTGTTTTTATTTTTGTTTTGAATCCAACTAGGATAGTCTTGAGGTGTAGGGTGTTTGTAGTTTTTATTTGCACTCTTTTCTTTGTTCATTTTCTAACAAGTATTTTTTCCCTATCATAGCTGTATAAGGGTTTTCCTTAGTCAAACCCCCACTTTGATGTTTCCACCTCCACGAACAGCCAAGAAAGCCACGAAGTAGAAAATGTGATAAAGGAAAGAGAAAATAAATTATTGAAAACTAAAAAATATAAAATTCTACTCTATCAAGCCACAATAGTAAGAGGAGAGTGAAGTGGTACCATGTCCACCAAAAGGAACTCAAGGCTAATGAAGGGAGAATGCAAGGCAACAAGCTTGGGAAATTTGACACAACTGCAATGGTCATGAAGGGAGGTCTTACAAGACTCCAAACTTGTAGCTTCTATGGTAGTACAACACATACAAAGATGAATTTGATAATGTAACAATTTGTTGCAATGCTCAATAGAGTTGTGAAAATTCTCAAGAAAATTAGATGAATTGCTAAGAGGATCAATAATTTGCAAGAAAGATGAAGTGATAGTGAAAAGTATGCATTTGGAGGAAGATTAGGAGGGAAAGAGCCATTTTCGGGTCGGTTGGCTGATGTAGAGGTGTTACGCTTCATGCCTAATGGAAAGTATAATGTCCTTGTGGACACTAGAGGTAGAAATCTATCAAGGATGACAATGCATCATGCAAATCTCTGTGTGCTGCACTCATGTCCCTAAAAAATATTCCCCCACCGACACATAGGAAAAATGCCAAGTGGATGGAAGGTAGGTGGGTGATGTAGAATTTCAACTTTGGGTTTGATTTTCTAAGGTGAGGGGATGCAAAGAGGGAATTTACATAAGGGATGAAAATTTTCTGTTATACATTTCCCCTCCACTTTAGCGAGAATGAGTATCGATGAGTGTTCAATAAAGTAAATCAAAGAGTACGAAGTAGACTAAAATATAGTGAACTCAAAAGTATAGGGCAGGAAAAGGATTCCACAGGTACTCTCCTGAGAAGGTTTGAACAAAAGGACTCTATAGCTCTATGGAACTATGAAGTTGAACAAAGTACACTGAAGGCCCAAAGACCAATGATGGACAAATCTTGCAAGATGCAAGTGCTTCATAGGCCCTCAGACCTGCAAAGAAGGTGCCCCCCTAGGAACTCTCTCTTGAAGGAAGCCCAATGTAAGGGGACTCCATAGAGTTGGATTGGAAAGTAGCTTTACAGGAACACCTGCAAAGCAACATGTTAATCCATAGATAAAACATGTTAGAAAACAAAAAACTAGGCACACAGAAAAACAAGTAGATAGTAACATAGATAGTCAAGAATTTGAAGGAAGAGCTTTCAAAGGGGTCCCTTGAGAACCATTGAAAAGAAAAAGGGTCCACTCGAGGGATGCACTATTTGAAAGTGTTTTTCGAAAATAAATTCAACATCAAGGAATCCTTTTGAAAATTTTTCACTTCATGAAGGAATTAAAAAGGAAGAAAATTCCCCCTCGTGAGAGGAAGTTCAAGGTTTCTCCCATAGGAAAAGCTACTCCCTACTCAAAGGAAATCTCTTTAAGTTCTTTCTTTGCAAACCCATGATGAAGGTAACATGTTCTGCTAGGGGTCTAAGTTGAGAATGCGATTTTTGAAAAAGTTTACAAATATTTTTGAGAAAAGATTCATTGGCTATGAATGTGTTTTTTGAAAGTCAAAGTAATATGATAGCCCCCCTTAGGATGGTGTGTGTTGAATGCAAAGTCATGTGACATCCTAAGGAGAGAAGAGCACCAATGAAAAGGTGATGTTGTGGCACATATGACATAGGGAGATGTCACTGTGGTAATGTTGTCATGCATACAAGGGACAACACATGAGCACCACAATATAAAAACTCAAGCAAAGAAGAGAGAAAGATAACAATATTGCAAAAGGAGAAAATGACACCACAAACAAAGGGCACAAAGGTGATCTGATATTTTGGGGTCAAAGTTACTCATAAATATATATAAGTATAATAATATTATATTTAATGAATTGTCATCAACCCCCTACTATATCAGACCATGTGAAGAATATGTGAGAAGGAAAAGTAAAAATAAAAAATTGGGTCAACATGGAAAGGAAGCCCAAATTACCCCAAAATTTTGCATCATCCCCAATTTGTCAAAAATAAATACACATAACAAAGGAATAATGATTCCAAAAATAGAGGAAGTTTTACGACACATAATCACTCCTATATCCAAGCACCTACAAGGGTGACAAGGGTCATCTTGGAACACATAAAACAAGCATGAGGGAACACAACACAACACACACACACACACATAATATAAAGGTAAAGAAGAGTTACCCCCTAACATTCATCAACCAAGAGGTCATCAATCTCCCAATCTAGATCATTATACAAGGAAGGTGGATGAGCTTGCAAGGGTAGAATGTCAATGGGGGAACCATATGACCCTCCTACAATAAGAGCCAAGGAAGGAGACTCTTTGAAGTTTTCTCCACTCAGTTCTTATGGAGAAATGGTCAAAAATTTTGAAAATATTTCCAATAGGTTAGGGACTTTGTCCAAAGAGTTAAACATTCACTTTAAAGGAGTGCCATGTGTTACCTCAATGAACGAGGGAGGCAGCACTCAAAATTCACTACTAGTCTCACTAAGTGACTAGAGATCAGTGACAAACTCAAGGGATGTTGAAGCTTATTCCATCACAAGGATGATGCATGCTAATGTATAACCACCTTTTGAAGAAGTTGGACTCCTCTTTTGACCCTCATCAATAGCAGGGCCATTCTCCACCTTCCACTTTGTTGAAGGGTGTGAGACCCCCATGGATGAGACAAAAGGTGCATATGAGGAGGAGAAAAATATGGTGTATGTAACAAGGTGTTTGGAATTTCCACAAGCTTAAAGAATGGCAGGATGTTTGGAAGGGACATCAAGAGAGGGGGCTCAAATAAAGGATCAATAAACACCTACACCTTTTTTGGCTCAGGGGTGCTTACACTCACAACAAGAGCCAAAAGTAGAACTAAGGCTAACTAAACTAAAGCAAAGGGGATAGGAGAGGACACAACAACAACCCTTGAAATAGGGGCAGTCGACTCTCCTTCCTTCCTCTGACAAGCAGCCTAATCACCTGCCAAAACATTTCACTAACACTTGCACTCACCCTGAATAGATCCTATTCTTGAATAACATCAAAGGTTGCATTCATAACCCTAGGTCCAACTAGGAAATTGATGGTTATGGAGCCATATGGGTTAAGAGAGGGCTTGTTGTGCATACATATGGTAGAATTTGTTTCCCCACATTCCTCCCTTTGTAATGAATTTACACATAATGTCTCCTTTGTGATAAATTCACTTAGCTCGTAAGGTCAACTAGGACTCCTGTATAGGGGAGAGGGCTTATTGTTCAAGGGAAAGTTTGATGAGGTGAATGTCACATATGATGAGCCAGTCATTGGTTGTAGGGTAGGAGTAACAAAGACCATGTTAACATATGTCGAGGGTTGAGGAGAAGCATTCGAGGGATCAATAATCAAGTTCACAAAATGAGATGGAAATGGGTTTGTGTAAATCCCCAACTCACTATTGGCCTTCACTATCGAGTTATTCAATTTTTTTTTCATCCCATCGAGACAAATGGTACCATCCTTGATGCTTGATCCTGTATCTCATGACGTAGGTGCATACAACACTTGGTATCATTCCCATTGACATGATGGTACTGGAAAAAAAAGAATTTGTATCATACCAATCAGGATAAGGTTCCTTTAGAGGTAGATTGTTTTCCACAATTATGATCTTATCCTTCAAAACAATTTATAAAATGGAAGAATAAGATTCTGGTAATTTGTAAACTTCTTGTTTTGTTTGAGGCCATGATCATTAGTCACAAAAACTACATTTGCAATATCTTTTCCTTTTCTTGAGATAGACACAATAGAATATCCTTCCAAATGGGAGCATGAAGAAGATCCCCTAAACTAAACCACAGTTTTCGGATACTCTCACACTGCAGCACATAAATGCACAAAAGAAGGAAATTTCATCAAGGGAATTTTTTCTTGCTAGGATTGTTGTAGGTTGCAGCCTATGAATAGCTTCTACACATCAAAGTTAGGCAACGAGTACGAGATCTATGAAAAGAGCATCTGGTATCATGCTATAAAATTAGTTATCTTCTCATTGTCCCCTACTTACATAAGACAAGATATGAGAAGGTCATCTTCTGATCTATGTTAGCCTGGAATTGGCAAAGAAACTGATTCACAAGTTGATCAAACAAGAATATAGAGTTATTGGGCAAGAAATAGTACCACTTGAGTGATGTATCCTTGAGATATTGAGGAAAGAGTTTCACCATCAAAGAATTGTGATGAAATAAATCCATACACATGGTGTTGAAGGCTGCCACATGTTTCTACAGGTCCTCTTTTCCACCATACTTTTCAAACTTAGGAATCTCCATTCCATGCAGGAAGGGAGTACTCAAGATTGCTACCGACAATGGGACATGTCAAAAGAAAGGTTGAAAAATAGGTTGGACAGAGGCTTGGGAAAGGCTCGCCAACTGGTTTTTCATCAAACCTGATGGCACCTTCAAATTTTTTAAATTTTGAAGGCCCATGTTGAAAAGTTTTCCTTTGCACACTCAAAGTGCACCTACAAAATCTACCCAAGTGACCTACTTTGGAGGGTCACAATTTAGAGTCAATTGATTATCAGAAAAAAAATAATTTTTGCTCTCCATTATCCCGCATTACTGTACTCCCTGGTCCAATTTCAAAGCCCCATGGTCATATTTTCTATTTTTACCAAGCCAAAAGCAAATGCATTTTGCTCTGTTTTGTGCATACATTTTCAGAATGTTTGAAGGAGGTCAACTTTGACCTTTAGTATATTGTGATGAATGATGATTCAGGGAAATCCCTCTTGCAAACATACTCAGTGTACCTAGATGAGCTTATGTTTCCAATGATAGCCCCCCAAATTTTATTTTGATATTTTTTCAAAGTGGTGACTTTGAGAGCCCTGATTGGTTTTTGACAGGTGAAATTGCAAAAAAGTCCAAGTAGGAAACTTTGGTATTTAATATCCTTCACCTCAAGAATAATTCTATCATTATGTTTATTGCAATGAACTCTTGGGTAAAATGGTAACATGCCTACTCGGTTTCAAGCTCTCAAGATAAGTTTTGATTGGTTAACTAATCATTTTCTGACTACAACATGGCCAAAAATGGTGTTCTAAAAAGTTTTAAATTTTGAAAATCCAAGGATAACCCATTTCTTGCTTGGATCTAAAACCTCTATATATCCATTTTCATCAAGATCTAACATCATTTGATACATTATTTTAATGTACTTCTGTTGTGGTGAACACATCCTAGGGGCAAGTTTACCAAGGAGGTACCTAAATTTTAAGGGCTAGGAAAAATTTGAGGAAATGGGTTTTCTCTAAATAATTGATTACGGCCACACACAGAAAATATTTTCTCCAGGGGTTACCATTTGTTCATTCTGAATTTTCTCTGTTTGGCCTACAAGCATAATAAAAATTTACATTTTTTCTAAAGTTTTAAATGCTTATGTTTATAGTATTTTTGAATATTTTAAACATTATGCAAATATGAAAAATGCATTTAGGAAAAAAAATAAGATACTTTCAAATGTTTTCCATGAAAGCAAGTTTAATTCTTGCTTCTGATTGGTCCAAAAGCAGTAGGATGACTTCACAAGGTTTCATAGAAAATTCATCACCTATCAATGTTGCCTTTTGGTTTTTCATTCCAAATCAGCGATGGAGTGATACTATGTTCTCTCATCGCCCATCATGGATTCAAGGGATCTCTTCCTCAACACATTGGTGATGGAGTATGTTCTGAGTTCTTGATCACTCATCATTGTTTGATGACTTATTCTTCCTGGTGCATCCGCGATGGAGTGATGACATCACTTTCATCTCAAACCTCTTATCCATGATGAATCTACGATGCATGATGGTGCACTCCCTGGCTTCACTCATCACTAACTTCTTATGATATTCCCTTCTCAAATCCATGATTGGCAATGATGGCTACCGTGAATAAAGTTCACAAATAAAATAAAGTTCTATTTGTTGAGGTGAAAAATGGCTGGAGAAAAGTAATTGAAGGTAAATATGAAGGGGCACAAGTAAATTTATATTTGCCTAATTAAATGAATTTTATCCTTCACAAAAACTCTGGCAATAGTTTCTTCATCATGCATTGCTATTATTTTTCTTACTTCTCTCATTCTACTAGTGATGCATGATATGTGTAAATCAAAACTTTCACAAATAAAATAAAAAAATTATTTGTTGCTGGGAAAGTTAAAGCTGAAGCATGGGTAAAATATTTTATTTTTTGGGAAAGTGAGTAAAGGATAAATGGACAAGTGAAATGGGGGTTTTAACAACTAAAGGAAATTAAATGTAAAAAAAAAAATTCAGCAGAGTAAAAGGGCTTTCACAGCAAAAGTAGATTTTTGCAACAGCAAGATAAAAATGGAAGAGTGAAAGACTTTTATGGTGGAATTTTATTCTTTCACAAATAGAATATTCTTTTAGTTGGAAGGAAGGGAAAATGTTGAGGTATGAAGCTTCTCAAGAAGGGAATATTTTATGTTACAAGGAAAACACAAGATGCATGAATCAAAGGGAAAATCAAGTGTGAGGAGCAAGAAAACAAAGAGCAAGTTGAAGATTGTTCTACAAGAAAAGGTAGTTGAAGACCAGGGAACCTAAATGTGCCAAGTGTCTTCTTCAGATAAACATTTAGGGTTTTTGTTTTTCATTAAGCATTCTGGGGAGGTTGTTTTTGTAATTTAACACAAAGAACCTTGTAGTGTGAATATAGAGCATTTTAGAGTTAAGTTTTAGGATTTTAGTCTATCAATATTTATGTAATTTTAATTACAATACTAGAAAAATAATGTTGAATGTTTCAAGTTTGAGACTATTTTACTCTCCTATGTACTGGTTTTGCAAATTATGAATAATATAATCAAGGCTATCGTATTTTTCTCCATCAGTTTCAGATAGATGTGTGGCTCTATTCTTGTCTATTAATTATTCAAAGAATTAATGTAGGTACTTGAATATGGCTATAAATTTGTATTGAACTAAGTGCTAGGATGCTAGTAAGAAGTAAAGGTTTAGACACAATGCTGAAATACTGTAATGTAGTATTTTAAAGCTTCATATACTATTAGGTGTGAAAATTGTTATCAGATTATGTATGAGTTTGAGTTCACTCTATTCCAAGGATGAGGCACTGATCTAAGTGTGTTGTGCATGTTACATTTGTTGGATAATGCAACAAATAATCATCTTTTAAATCAAATTTACTTATTAGTACCAGTTTGTTTGTGTGTTGAGCTCATTTCAATGAATCACATCTCTCATGTTTAAATGAGACATTACTGTAGAGGTCAACCAAGCCTTTATAATATTGTGTCTATTAAGCTAAGTATCTAATGGAGAAACATTTTTTTTATAGTGTATTTGATACTTTGGCACACAAGTATAATTTATAAATATACTATTGGGATTACCCTCCTGGGTTTAACAGATCTTAAGGTGGAAGGGAGAAAGGGGTATTTTATTCACTCTCTCATTCATTGGCCATATCAACTCATTGAGTCTGAATATGAGAGAGTGGATAGTCTTTAGAACTCATTGTATCTATTGATTTGGGAACCAATAGATTGGTAACTCTATTGGGGAGAATTCCAAAAATATTTGGTTTCAGACCATTCAGTCAAAGAGTCATTGAATTTTCAAAAATAATCCAAGGATTTGCATACTTGAAGGAGATTGCTGCAATGTTTCTGATATATTCTTGAAGTCTAGTGCTCTACTGGTGGAGAGAACTCATAAATATGTAGATCTTGGAAGAAGTTTCCTTCTCCTTGAAGATCTTTTCCTCTTTCAAAGAGGTGGTGACTCTACATAAGTTTCTACATTATCAGAAGAGTTGGCTGCAACAATTCTCAAATATTTTTATATTGTAATATCCTTGTATGAAGGTTTTCAATCAAAATTTCTAGTTATTACTATCCCTTATTCAGTATTTCAAGATACTAGTATAAAGGGAAATGAGAAAGTAAGATATTCTGAAAAGATATCTTGAGAAGAAATTAGTTGTAGAGGGAACATAATTTTATTTGCAAAACTATATTGTTGTCCTAGTTCTCCCTCTACAAGTTGTAATGTTATGCCTAGAACACAGCCATGTCCTCAAAGAAAAGTGTTCATTAAAGAAAAATATGACCCTCTAGATTTCAATAAAATTCAAGGTTACCCACATTCTATCCCAAGAAGAATTAATGAATATTTTCCTAAGTTTAGAGGAGGTTTTGAAGAATTAGCATCACAACATGTACAAGGTTTTCTTGATGTAATGGAAGATTGTCAAATAGTAGAGGAAGATGTTGTCATGAAGTTTTTTGTAGGAAATTTAGAAGATATTTCTGAATACTAGTTTTCTAGTTTACCAATTCATTCCATAGGCTCATGGAAAGCTCTTGAGAAATTGTTTATGGATGAGTTTGTGAATTGAATAATGACTACTTGTTTGAAGAAAGAAACTTGCATACCCAAGAAGAATATGAAGAGAAATTTGAAAATAAGGTTGAACATATGTTACCTATTGATGTATTGTGTGATATAGAAAGGTTTGAGGATGAATCCATCAATGATTTTCATGATAGGTGTGTATGTGGAGGATCATCATGGAAAAAATAGGCCCTTAAGTGGCAAAAAATTCAAAAAAATCAAAGTTAGGCAACTTGATGTAAAAATTTGAATAAGTTATCTATATTATTTCAAAAATATGTAAGAATAAAATATGTATCAAATTGAATGTAGTTTCTAAACTACTAGGTTTATTTATTTTTTAAAATCTATTTAGTGAAAATTTTAAATTCCAATGTAGTAGTACTTAAATTTCAGGAAAAAATAAGAATAGGTGTCTATCACGACCTCCCTAACCACAATAAAATGATAATATTTTTTTATAATATTTTAGACATAAGTAGAGGACTCATGTTCAGATCTTGATACATTTTTTTTTGTAATTTTTTTCCAATTAAATAATTAATTATGATTTTTTTTATTACAACTTTTTAAAAATATAAAAAACTCATATGTCTGACCACCTTAACTTGGTCCAAACTTCATGAAATTCATTTTTTCTTTTTTTAATCCTATAGTATGTGAAGCATAGAATGTGATGCATGTTTTAGATTCCAAATATGTGATACCATTTGAAATTTATAGATGTTTTTAAATCAACCTATCAATCAAGACTTTAGTCATAACTCAAATAGAAAATGAATAATAATTATTTATTAAATTCAAAGTAAAGCATAATTTATATTGGTGGAAAGCTTAGAATCTCCTTTAAAGACCCTTTTCATTTCATCAATTTTAGGTAAAAAAAGGTCATTAGCCACATACCCTACAAATACCGATCATATCACCACTTTTTGGTCCATCATGATCCTGCACATACCCAGATTTATGAAATTTCTACTTGCTATACCAGAATCAGAAAGACCTGATGAGTTATTTTGCATTGATTTATTCTATGAGAATTGTTAGCTAGGTTTGAGTACTATTCCAATTCACTTGAAGCCCCCTAGTCTTAAATGTTTATATCAATGGCTATCAATAATTGAAGAAATGATAGAGAAGTATGGAACTAATCTCCTGAATAGCTTATGTGATGGTACTTTTTCAAGACTTAATCACATAGATCTAGATGGTAGAGTTGAAGACAATAATAATGCATCATTAGGTGATGAGGAAGTTGTTTTTTAACAAACTACAAAAGAAATAAACCCAGATGAAGATTGCAGCCATAATGGTCATGAAGAGATAGATGAAACATTTGAAGTAACTTGTTCTATTTGATTTGAAAATATAGAAATAGAGAGAAAATTTTCTATATTAGATGAAGGCTACAATGATACAGATGATAATGAAATTATTTTTTCTTCTATGGATTTTGAATATACAATTGAAGAGCATGTTGATTCAGAAGTTTCATGTCTTAATGATGAGAATTCTTTTGAAACCTCACAAGAACATGATGATGAATATGAGTTGAACAAACTTTTTGAAGAAGAAATGTGTGATCAATAGTGTTATGATGCAACTGAAAAGGAGTGCAATAAATTTCAATTGGAACGATCAACCACAAGCAGCTGCAATGAAGAAAGCATTGACGGTTTTCAGTTTGGCAATGAAGAAGGTAGCTTTGTTGATTGTTGCAACAATGTGAACAACGAAGGAGATATGCATGCAAGAGATTCAGTGGATGAATCAATTCAACCAGTTGGTTATGAAGAGCACGTTTATGTTGACAATGATAAACAAGGAACTCCTATTTTGTTTAATGCTTTACCTTCTTCTAATCTTTTTACTAACTTTGAAGTTCTTACTGAGTGTTTACATGATGATGGCATAGATGTAGTTGTACAAAAAAATGAAAATGTAGTGACAAATATTGGTATAGACAATGAACCTCTTTATGAGGAGTTTGCACTTGAAGAACATGATTGTGTCAATCACATGGATGCATATCATGTAGACCTCTTTTCTAGATTTGCAACTCAGTTTTTCTCATAAGTAGTATACTTCATATTTTCAAGTTGATGCAGCAAGGGGTAATGTTGAGTATGATACTTCTTACAGCAATGAATGCATTTTAAACACTCATTATGATGAATTTGTCACAAACGAATATTTTGATTCATCATAGTGTGCACTTGAGGCTTATTTTTGTGATAATATAATGAGTGCTAACAATCTTGTCTATGAGCTTGAAGTAGGAAATATTGTTTGGGATGCTACAATTTCTTCAGAATGCTATGATTTGAATGTGAATGAAGGTATTATGAGTGCTGATGAATCTTCTTTTCAGAACATTGAGACATATGGAAACATGATTGAGCTGTGTTGTTGGGATGATGAAAAAATAATTTGTGATGCAATTCAGTTGGATGAGTTTCAAATGTGTGAGCACTCTTTGCTTGACATACAAAAGGATTGTGCACTGTTTCAAAGGCATGATACCTTTTCATAGTTTAATATTTCTGAAGGAATTTGTAAATGTGATAAGGTTGTGCTTCCAAATGGTCTTGATCACTATCCTCACATTTTTTCACTTGCTATAGAATCTAAAAATGAAATGAACAACAGTGATGCAACTCATGTCATTTGGTTGCCATGTGACAATAAAGCTAAATTCAAGGGCATCTTGACACTTTTGTTTGCAAGAATGCAATCACTTATGTTTCTATGGCATAACAAAAGGAGATATAGATTAAATAGGATCATCCTTTTCAATAAATTGGTATTTGACAGAGGTAAGAACTAGCTTCCCCTTTCCATTTGGTGGCCTATGGCTGCCAAATGAAGTTTAAAAGTTAAAAAATAGACTGTCACCCAATATTTTTGGCACTTGGTCTACTCTCCTAGAGATTTGAATTCTTGCTATGCCCATAGGGGCCATACATCCCCAAAAAGATCCACTAATGGAACCTTCAAATTTTTAAAATTTTGAAGGCCCATGTTGAAAAAATTTCCTTTGCACACTCAAAAGTGCACCTGCAAAATTTGCCCAAGTGACCTACTTTGGAGGGTTACAATTTAGAGCCAGTTGATTGTCATAACAAAAGATTGTTGCTCTCCATTCTCCCCAAATTAATATACTCCTTGGTCAAATTTCAAAGCCCCATGGCTAGATTTGCTATTTTTACCAAGCCAAAAGTAAATGCATTTTGCTCTATTTTGCACCTACATTTTCAGAATGTTTCAAGGAGGTCAAGTTTGACCTTTAATATATTATGATGAATAATTATTCAAGGAAGTCCCTCTTGTACACATACTCAGTGTACCTAGATGAGCTTATGTTTCCACTAGTAACCCCCCAAAAGTTGTTTTGATATTTTTTCAAAGTGGTGACTTTGAGAGCCCTAATTGGTTTCTAACAAGTGAAATTGCAAAAAAGTCCAAGTAGGAAACTTTGGTATTTAATAACGTTCACCTTAGGAAGAATTTTGTAATGTAATTTGTTGAAATGAACTCTTGGGTCAAATGGTAACATTCCTACTCAATTTCAAGCTCCCATGATAAGTTATGATAGGTTAACTAATCATTTTTTGACTACAACATGGCCAAAAATGGTGTTCCAAAAAGTTTTAAATTTTGAAAATCTAAGGACAACCCTTCTTTCTTTGGTATAAAATCTCTACAGCTCCATTTCCATCAAGATCAAAGGTCATTTGATACATTATTTTAATGTACTTCTGATGCAGCGAACACATCCTAGGGGCCAGTTTACAAAGAAGGTATCTGAATTTTAAGGGCTGGGAAAATTTTGAGAAAATAGGTTTTCTCTAAATAATTGATTATGGCTGCATGCAAAAAATCTCAGCTCCAAGGATCACCATTTGTTTGGAGTGAGTTTTCTCTATTTGGCCTACAAGCATAATTAGAATTTGCATTTTTTCTAAAGTTTTAAATACTTATGTTTAAAATATTTTTGAATATTTTAAACATTATGCAAATATGAAAAATGCATTTAGGGAAAAAATAAGATACATTTCAAATGTTTTCCATGAAAGCAAGTTTAATTCTTGCTTCTGATTGGTCCAAAAGTGGCAACATGACTTCACACAGTTTCACGCATCGCCCATTGTTGTTGCCTTTTGTTTTTTCATTCCAAATCAACAATGGAGAGATACAATGTTCTCTCATCGCCCATTGAAAATTCAAGGGCTATCTTCCTCAACACATTGGTGATGGAGTTGTTTTGAGTTCTTGATCGCTCATGGCTATTTGAAGACTTATTGTTCTTGGTGCATTCGTGATGGAGCGATGAATCCACTCATTGCTCATCTCAAACTTCTTCTCCATGATAAATCTGTGATGCACAATGGTGCACTCCCTGGCTTCACTCATCATTAATTTATTATGATATTCCCTTCTCAAATTCGCAATTAGCAATGATGGTTGTTGTGAATAAAGTTTTCACAAATAAAATAAAGTTCTACTTGTTGAGGTGAAAAATGGTTGGAGAAAAGTAATTGAAGGTAAATATGAAGATGCATATGTAAATTTATATTTTACCAATTAAATGAATTTTATCCTTCACAAAAAAATTGGCTATATTTTTTTCATCGAGCATCACTATTATTTTTCTTACTTCTCTCATTCTACTAGCGATGCACAATATGTGTAAATAAAAAATTTCAGAAATAAAATAAAAAATTTATTTGTTGCTAGGAAAGTTAAAGGTGAAGCATAGGTGAAATATTTTATTGCCCAGAAAAGTGAGTAAAGGATAAATGGATAGGTGAAAATGGGGTTTTAGTAGCTGAAGGAAATTAAGTGTAAAAACAAATTTTCAGCAGAGTAAAAGGGCTTTCAGAGTAAAAGTAGATTTTTGCAGCAACAAGGTAAAAATGGAAGAGTGAAAGACTTTTATGGTGGAATTTTATTCTTTCACAAATAGAATATTCTTTTAGCTGGAAGGAGGGGAAAATGATGAGGCATGAAGCTTCTTGAGAAGGGAAAGTTTTCTGCTATGAGGCAACCACAAGATGCAAGAATCAAAGGGAAAATCAAGTGTGAGGAGCAAGAAAATAGAGAGAAGGTTGAAGATCAACGAACCTAAATGTGCCAAGTGTCTTCTTCAAATGAACATTTAGGGTTTTTGTTTTTCCTTAAGTATTGTCCTTCTACTTCATTCTAGGGTAGTTGTTTTTGTAATTTAACACAAAGAACACTATAGCGTGAATATAAAGCATTTTAGAATTAAGTTATAGGATCTGATTCTATCAATGTCTATGTAATTTTGATTACAATACCGAAAAAATAATGTTGAATGTTTCAAGTTTGAGACTATTTTACTCTCCTATGTACTAGTTTTGCAAGTTATGAATAATATAAGGGTATGTGCAGGATCATCATGGAAAAAACAAGCCCTTAAGTGGCAAAAAATTTAGAAAAATTAGTGTTAGGAAACTTGACGTAAAAATTTGAATAAGTTAGCTATATTATTTCAAAAATATGTAAGAATAGAATTTGTAGAAAATTTAATGTAGTTTCTAAACTACTAGGTTTATTTAAAAATAAATAAAATCTATTTGGTGAAAATTTGAAATTTTAATGCATTAGTACTTAAATTTTAGGAAAAGATAAGAAGTAGGTGTCTATCTAACCACCCTAACCATAATAAAATGATAATATTTTTTTATAATATTTTATATAAATAGAGAGGACTCATGTCTGGATGTGATGCATATTTTTTTATAATTTTTTTCCAAGTAAATAATTAATTATGATTTTTTTATCAAATTTTAAAAAATATAAAAACTCGTATTTCTGACCACCTTAACTTGGTCAACACTTCATGAAATTTAATTTTTCCTTTTTTAATCCTATAGTATGTGAAACATAGAATGTGGCACATGTTTTAGATTCAAAAAATGTGACATTGTTTGAAAGTTATAGATATTTTTCAATCAACCTATCGATTAGGACTTTAGTTGTAATTCTAATAGAAAATGAATAATAATTATTTATTAAATTCAAATTAAAGAATAATTTATATTGGTGGAAAGCTGAGAATCTCCTCTAAATTCATCAATTTTGGGTAAGAAAAAATTCATTAGCCACATACTCTACAAATACCCATAATATTGCCACTTTTTGGCCCATCATGATCCTGCACATACCCATAATCAAGGTTATTTTATTTGTCTCCATCAGTTTCAAATAGATGTGTGGCTCTTTTCTTGTCTATTAATTCAAAGAATTAATGTAGGTACTTGAATATGGCTATAAATTTGTATTGAATTGAGTGCTAGGATGCCAGTAAGAAGTAAAGGTTAAGACACAATGCTGAAATATTGTAATGTAGCATTTTGGAGTTTCATATACTATCAGGTGTGAAAATTGTTATTAGATTATGTATGAGTTTGAGTTGTCTCCATTCCAAGGATGAGGCACTAATCTAATTGTGTTATTCATGTTACATTTGTTGGATAATGCAACAAATAATCATCTTTTAAATCAAATTTACTTATTAGTACTAGTTTGTTTGTGTGTTGAGCTCATTTCAATGAATCGGATCTCTCATGTTTAAATGAGGCATTATTGTAGAGGTCAGCCAATACTTGATAATATTATGTCTATTAAGCATCTAAAGGAGAAACATCTATTTATAGTGTATTTGATACTTTGGCACACACGTATTTATAAATATATTGTTGGGATCACCCTCCCAGGTTTAACAAAGCCTGAAGTGTAGGGGAGAAAGGAGTTTTTTATTCACTCTCTTGTTCGTTGGCCATATCAACCTATTGAGTCTAAATATGAGAGATTGGATACTCTTTAGAACTCATTTCATTTGTTGATCTGGGAACCAACATGACCCATGTTGTGAAGAAGAGCATTTAGAATAGGTTTAGAGCATGAAAAAGGACCAGTGGAACCTCCAAAACCACCACTACTAGAACCACTTTGGAGCCACCGCCACTAGTAGGGCCCCTACTAGAGTCACCTCCACTTTGAAGCCATCACCATGGCCTCAACTAGACCCACCTCCACTAGTTCCACCTCTGCTACTAAAGCCACCACAACTCATCCCACCAAAGCCACCACCACTAAGGGTAGGAGGAGTGAAGCTAAAACCATGGGGTATTCTACTCTCCTTGACAATAGAGGGCTTTCTAGAAGGAAATGAAACACTAACTGAAGGGCTTGTTTTGGCCATGCATACAAACATGGTAGGAATCAAGACACCTATTTGTCTCTCATAGGCATCGAGCACCTCCCCTTTACTGGCACCCAATCTAGTTTTATATGAGGGTATATAAGCTTTGGTTAGATTGGTAAGGCCACATAAAAACTCTATTCCTATGTGATTCTTTCCTAATAGATATTGTTGGTTATTTGTAATAACCAAAATGATCTCTAGATATTCCTATGGATTTTTCCATTTCCAATTATCAATAATACTAAAGGGATTGGCCAACGAACGAATAGAGGCTGCTTAAACTTCTATTCCTACTATTTGGGCTCTGTGAAACCCGGGAGGGTGATCCCACAATGTATACCTACAAAACCTTTTACAACTGAAAAACAATACATTTTCAATAACAAATGTCTCTCATGATACTACTTAATAGCAACATTAAATAAGTTGACATCTTATTATGCTAACGTGATATAAGTAATTATAAAGTATCGCTCTCATATAAGAATTTAAATCAATTCACTGAATAGATAGGAAAACATGAAACTGAACATCCATTAGATAATGATAGAGAAAAATGAAAGAAATCCTTGACTACTTTCAATCATAACTCATAACACACATACCCAAAACATTTATTTTTCCCCAAAGGACTAGATACACTTAGCATTTCTTGGCTAGGGAATCTTGTCAATAGTTGCTACTCTTTCAGGATCTATCTTTACTCCTTCCTTGGACACAATATGCCCTAGTAGTTTTCCCTCGATGACCCCAAAGGCACATTTTTTTGAATTCAAAGAAATCCCATATTCTAGTGACCTAACAAAAAAAATTTCTAAATGCATGCAATGATCCTCTTCTTTCTTAGAATAAGTGGTCAAGTCATCTTGCTATAAAACCATGAATAGATAAATTAAATCAAAGAAAGCTACATCCATAGCCCTTCAAAAAGTAAAACCATCATATTTTAAGCCAAAAGGCATCCTTACATACACATAAGTACCCCAAGGAGTAGTAAATGTAGTATTGTACTGCTCATAATCCTTCACTTTCACTTGATTATACCTTAAGAAACCATCCATCATTGACAACAACTCATAGCTAGTTACCTTATGTAACATGTCCTCCATATTGGGTAAGGGATAATTATCCTTTAATGAGGATACATTTAGGTTCCTGAAATCAACATACAGTCTTATATCCCCATTCTTTTTCCTGACTAGTACTAAATTGGATACCCATGAAGAATGCCTAATGGGTTTTATAATACCAACCTCCCTTAACTTTATCAACTCTTCCTACATCTTGGGAGCTATCATAGGATTAGTTGGTCTTTGCTTCTATCTGAAGGGTTTTGTGTCCTCTTTCAAAGGGATTTCATGTTGAAAAATATCATCTTTGTAAGCTTTCAAGTCATCGTATGACCAAGCAAAGACATGCCTATATTTTCTTAGCAAGGAAATTAGCATGGCCTTCACCTTTGGTTTCATCCCTTTCCCTATATAAACCTTCTTTGGGGAATTTTCATTCCCCAATTTTGCTTCTTCTAAGTCTTCTAGGTGGGCAACAATTACTTTGGCCTTACTGGTTTCTTGATTATCAAAGACCCTTTCAAGCACTACAAGGTTTTTGGGGATTTTTCTTGTTTTCAATTGGATAACCTCTTTTCCAAACATTTGGTCTTTTCCATTAGTATTTTCTACAAATCCACTAAAATCCATCTCCTAACCTTCATATTTATCAGCACATTTTAGGAATCTAAGGATATCCTATCATCATTAAAAAAATTCCAATTCTACAAATTGTCTAGGATAGAGGGAATTTTTTTTACCTCAACATTTGAAATCCCTATGAAAGTTATATCATGAGGTCTCAATGCAATATTGGCCAGTAATTCAACAACTCTGTTATGTCATTTCTCCATCCAGTCTATTCTAAAAGCATCAAATTGTTCAATGGAGTCCTAAACAACATTATGGTATTGCCTCAGTCTGTTATTTTTGTAAGCATATTTAGCTCTTACCTGGGATGTTACTAACTCAGAATCACCAATTACCATTAGTTTTTTATTCTATTTTTTTTAGCAAGTCTCAATCCCAATAACAAGGCTTCATATTCTGCTACATTATTTTAATAGACAAAAGATAGTGTAAATAAAAACTTATAAGTACTTCCAATTCGTAATACTAGTAAAATACCTGCACCAGATCCGTCTTTAGAGCTTGCACCATCAAAGTAAATTTTCAATAGTCCTTCTTTATCAAACATCCTCAAAACTTCATTTTCTATGGGTTTAGGACATCTTTTAATCTCCTTTGGTACTTCCTCTACCTTGAACTCACCAATGTCAGTGTCTATGAAAAGAATTGTGTCATCTTCAGGGACATGTTCTGAAATATGTGGGACCCTATATTCTCTCATTACTCAGATATTCCTTGCATCAATAGGAAATGTGGCATAAGACAAATCACACTGCATACTACCTCCCATAGATGCACTCCATTTTCATGATAATAACATTCCATAATTAGGTGTGATATCAACTACAACCACACTCATTTTAAACTGCTTATAAGGGAAAGATTCTAGCCTAAATGGAAGCTCATTTATCACACCTACCATAGTGAATTCCTTGTCATCCATGGAATGACATTTACCATGAGTGCACCTACCATAGTGAATTCCTTGTCATCCATGGAATGACATTTACCATGAGTGCTATCAACTTTTAACCCTATTGAATCCATGATTTTCACTGGCATGATGTTGTTTGATGCACTAGAGTCAATAATACAATTCTTTACGAAATTCCCCATAAGTATCAAGGTGAGAAAAAGTGGATCTATCTTATCTAGACATGTATTCACAGAATTTCCAAGAAAAATGTGGGGAATCTCAATAATTACTCCTTCAGCTTCCTTATCTTTTTTGTCCTTATCACATAATTTGGAAGGAGTGGGTTCTACTACATTATTACTGGTTAGAGCAGTGCCAGTGATGATGGCCACTGCCTTTTCTTAATGTTCCTCTATTCTCAACATTTCAAGAAAAGGTAAAAACACTTTAACTTGGCTAAGTAACTAAAACATGTCAACAAAATTATACTTGGGAAACTCATTTGAAGGCATACCTTGTTCATGGTTGTTTTCTTTTTGTTGATTTCTAGTTGCTTTATCCTTTTGCTTGATATACTTCTTTACAACTTTAGGAACTTGCTTATGCGTCTTTAATTTTTTCGCAAAAAAATTGTGTCCAGATTCTAGCTTTTAACTTTCCCATTCTCTTGTCCCAAATTTTATATCCCTTGTCTTCTTTCTCTTTGATAGCTTCTATGTTTATATTAGGTTCATGTTCCTTTCCTTTAGCCTTTTTTTCTTTAATGAAAAAACTAAGAGGATTATCTTGTTCATCTCCAACATTTCTATTCATCATATGATAAGAACCTCTAGCTTGATCAACTAAAACTATTGTATACTTAGCAATTTCTTGTAGAGAAGGCCTTCTCAATGTGACACCATCTTCAATCACCTCCAAATTGTAAGCCTCATCATTACTAGTATCATCCTGATCAAAAAAAACCTATTGATGATATGTGTTAGAAATTTTCCTTTGATTGTCAACATATACTTCACAAGAATCTTTATCAGGAGAACATTCACTATAGAAAATATCATAATCACCCATAATCATAAGCACACCATCCTCTTCTTCATCTTTCTAATGACATTCCTCAGGCATGTTATCTTTTACCTCCACCATATATGCCACTACACACTACTACAAGGAATGTGGCATTTGGCAAGTCATACACCAAGGAGCATCTTCTACAAAATTTCTTGAATTCTTTTGTATAGGGTCTGTAGGAACTTTGTTTTTGGAATTTCTTTGATTATTTGAGACAAGCTTCCAATTATACCAATTGGTATTGTAAGGATGGTCTTGCAACCTAGGGGGTCTCTCATTCCTTAGGTAATTTCTTGGTTGGGCCTTCTCTTTCTTTTCAATTTTATCATTAATGGTTTTCATGAAGCTTTCAATCTAGTCTTCAATTGTTCCCAATTTAGTATTTGATCTCTTTTCTTCCCTTTTTGAAGTTTTGAAAAGTCTTGGATCATCACATCTTCCAACTTTACCAATGTTTTTTCTGATGTTTTCAGTATGTTCTACCATCTTAAAAGCTTCTCTTAAATATTGAGGACGCTTATCTAGAAGACTGTAACTCATTTTTGCATCAAAAGCATTGCAGTTATTTAACAAGAATACATGATCATTCAAGTGTAAATGAGGAGGAAACCTTTTTCTATCCTTTTGGAACCTTGTATTAAAATAAACAACAGATTCACTGGACCCTTTCACAATCTTATTGAATTGACTCAACAAAAAACTTGAATCAGTATTATCACCATATTGTTCTCTAAAAAACCCTTTGAACTCTTCCCAAGAACCAATGCTCTTAGTAGGTAAACTTATTTACCACTATCTTGCATCTTCAAGAAGAGACTACATGAATAATTTCATCATGACATCTTATGCTTCTACCTCAAAGTCATCCATAACAGTAGAGAATGCTTTGAGGTGGTCTTCACCACTTAGAGTATTATTTCTAGAGAATTTTACTAGAGCAAGCCTAAAATCTTTAGGGAATGGATTGGGATAGCTAGGTATTCTAGTGAAACATAACTATTGGTATCTATCTACCTAGATTAGTCTCATATTATTTCTATCCCTATGATCATTTCTATGTTCATCATCCTTCCTACTATCAATGTAGCTACCATCCCTTTCTTTACAGCTTTCACCATCACCTCCTTCTTTCCTACCTCCATCATCTTCAAAATGAGATTTATCATTCTTATTTCCTCCTCCACCACCATTTCCATGATTTCCACCACCACTTCCCCTAGGGGTATGTCCATCTAACTTCCTTTTCTGCAGCTCACTATCGGTATGTCCAGAACTTAAATCTTCTAGTATATGAGTAGACATTTGAAAGAATGCAATATTTGTAGTGATTTCAGGATTAGGGGCTATCATTTTATCTTTTTTCAAATCTTCTCTCAAATTTTCACCTTCCAACTACAACCTTTGTATCTCAAGATTTGGAGGTATGTCAGATGGGGCTAGATCAACTTTCGATTTATTTGTGGGGTTCTCATTAGATGAAGTATTCATTTTGTCTTCTCTTTTTAATGTGGTTTTCTTGGGTGGGTGAATAGGTCTCTTCCCATGATCTACAAATGATGCTTTCTTAGTAATAACAAGAGAATATGAAGCTTTAGTGGTTGAGAGAGATGTAGTATAAGTAACTGATGCTCCTATTGCAACTGTTACTCTAGGAATATCATCAGTCCTTTTAGAAAAAAAATTCTCAAAGGCTCTATTCCTTGTGGCCTCCTCTCTCATTTTCTCCAAAAAATTTCTTCTGGCATCTCTCTCGAGTTGCTTAGCTCTAATCCCATCCTCCTTTTCTTTCAAATATTTATTTCTTCTTTCTTCTTGTTTTTGGAATCTTAACTCTTCTTCTTCAGTGGCTCTCATGTCACTGTCTATATCTTCCCAATTCTCTAGAATATCTCCATGCTCACTCAGGGTAGGGGTAAAGTACGGTTGGTTAGCTGGATCTTCCTCAAGAGAAAAATGGACTGGCTTATCAAGGGATTTACCTCATGATTTAAAATTATTTCCATTGAAAATGTACCCAATTCCTGGGGTTGAAGACTTCAAAGAATTTCTTATTCTTTCCCCAAAACTCCCACCTATCCTCCTCTCTTGAAACATTTCTCTAACTATCAAAAACTTATTCTAATGGAAAACTTCCCTAGTCTATGTCAGATTCTTGAACATTATGTCCTTCACGAACACTTGCACTATTTATATCAATATGAAAAGTAAGAGATACATTAGAATGGGAATCAATAGACTTACTTGATTTAGAGTGTTACCTAACCCATTCAGGTTGCTTTTCCTTTATAGGTTTAGATTCTACCTTCTTCCCAAGATGCTTGCTCACATAACTTCTGGTCTTCCTCATAATGTCAAGTACTACAAAATATTTTTTGTTATTTTCTTCTGGAGTGTTAATATTCACACTAGTACTATAGAACTTAGTGTCACCACCTAGGATACTGGAAAACAAAAAGTGATTGCTCTTTGATTTTGTACTTGTTACTTCAAAAAATATTTTAAACATTACCTTATAGACAATGGTAGAATCAAATAATACCTAATGCATAAGACCTGGTATGATGGAACTAATGCAATAAAATTAAAACCAATTATTCCTTAAGCGACAAGGAATATTCACAATGAACAACTGACTCTGACTATACTTGATTTGAACTTAGAGACTTTTTGACCTAGTTTTCCCCAATAGAGTCACCAATCTATTGGTTATTTTTTAAGAACCAAACTGATTTCTAGACATACATACGGATTTTTCCATTTCCAATTATCAATAATACTAAATGGATTGGCCAATGAATGAATAGAGGCTACTTAAACTTCTATTCCTATTCTTTGGGCTCTATGAAAGCTAGGAGGGGGCATGTGCAGGATCATCATGGAAAAAATAGGCCCTAAAGTGGCAAAAAATTCAGAAAAATTAGAGTTAGGTAACTTGATGTGAAAATTTGAATAAGTTATCTATATTATTTCAAAAGTATGTAAGAATGCAATCTGTAGCAAATTGAATGTAGTTTATGTTGGAATTGTGTGTCTCAATATCACAGGCTAAAACCTCTAAAAGAGAAAATTCGGTGTGACATTCCTACTATCTGGCTGACTAGCAATTGTGTAGCCTTGTGGTATGCTCAGGTCATCGAGATCCTGTTACTATCATGCTGACTAGAGCTATCGCTATGACTCATTTTGTTCAGTGTAACCCTCTACCGAGTGGGTTGGTCTTGCTGATGGGTAGATATCTAATGGTTATCAAAGAGATGTGTGGTGAAAGAAGTCTTCAGGGAGAGATTTGAACGTTCAAAATGACTCATCCTGACAAGATGTGTCTTGTCGATAGTTTTACACTTGGAGTCATCGGGGAGAGACTTGAACACTCAGTAAGAGCTCCTGGTGATAGGTGATTGTCTTGCTAATGAGCTAGTCTATTGTTAGTATCACTCCTGGTGAAGGGTGGTTTCGGGGTGACTTGGAACCTTCAGAGTGACTCTCAATGATAGCGGTACTCTCTTCGAATGTTTAGTGCTCGATATTACTTAAGGGCTCGATATTACCTCTCAGCGATAGCCTAAGTCTTGCCGACGAGTGTTCTTTTCAGTATGAATTGAAGGGTTTGGTATGATCTCTTGGTGAATAGAGATAGTCTCACCAATGGGAATGCTAATGTCTAAGTGACTTTGGAACTTCGTTATGATCTCTCACCGACTAGCGATTGTCTTGGCAAATAGCACTACATGTGATGATATTGGTATGTTGTCTTGGCAACAAGGTGAAGTTTAAGGGACAACTTGTGAACTCAGTATAACGTCTTGCTAATGGTGAGGACTCTTGGTGATAACTTCATTCAAGTCTTGTGGCATTAGGGAGACATGGTTAGTGTCTCACCGACATGTGAACACAGGGTGAATGTTGTTGACCTATTGGGAGACTATCCTACGTGGTGGTTCTTCGACCAATCAGGAAGTAAAATGGGAACTTTTGGAAGTTAGACTATTGTGGTCATTCTGTGAGGAAGATCAACTGAATAGGGATGACATGGATATATTTTGTAATTTTAGATGATGTTTGGTTTGATGAACAGTGTGGTGAACAGGTGGGTGTATGATCAGTGTTTGTGAATTCAATTCAGAGAGCATTGTATCTTGAATGTTTTGTACAAGGTTGATCATTAAATCTACTACTGTAAATTGACATCAAAGAGTGAAGCTTGTACTCTGTATGTAATTTTTTTACTATAATACAAAGGGGTTTTTCTTGGTGTGGTATCATAAATCTGGTGTTCATCTATGTATTTTAATTTCTTTATTTCTATTATTTCTTTCAAGTATATCTTAATTGGACTGTAATTGAAAATTTTAAAAGCACTGTTGCATTCTTCCCTGAGGTTTTGATGTTAGGAGAGTTGTTTCTGTACTTTAGCTTTCCTTATAAGTGGTATTAGAGTCTGGCCAGTTGTGTTATCCTTGTGGGTGAATTGTGTTTTTTGTGTCAATTTTGTTCGGTGGGAGTCTTGTAGAAGTTGGCAATTTGAATTATAGATTAAGATGGAAAGCATGTTAGGAAAGATTGAAATTGAGAAATTCAATGGGTGAAAATTTGAGTTGTGGAAACTCAAAATGGAAGATCTGTTGGTTGATCGTGATCTACGGCTTGCTGTGTCTAGAATGAAGCCTACATGCATGAAGAAAGAGGATTGGGACCTTACAGATAGAAAATCTAAGGGGTTGATAAGGCTCTTTTAGTAGACTCTGTTCTTCTGAATGTTCATGAACAAAAGACTACATCTTCCTTATGGAAAAGACTAGCATCTATTTATTAGGGCAAGTCCTTGGTGAATAAATTGTTCTTGAGGAAGAAGTTGTACGCTTTGAGAATGAAGGAGGGAGGATCTATTGCTGATCATTTGAATGCTTTCAACATGCTGATTTCGTAGTTACAATCTGTTGGTGTGAAAATTGATGAAGAATATCATTGTATGCTATTATTATGTTCTTTGTCAGATTCCTGGGATCACTTGGTGATGGCTATTGGGAGTACGACATCCAATTTTAAGAGGGAAGATGTTGTTGCTTCTTTGTTATCAAAAGCGATGAGAAGGAAATATTTTGAGATGGCGAAGGAGGTTCTTGCAGTTAGAAGAAGATCAAAAGAAAAAGGAAAGAAGAAGGACAAGAAATCCAAATCCAAATCAGAAGGGAGATCAAAGTCTCCTAGCAAGAAGTCCAAGGTGAAGTGCTGAAATTGTGGGCAACTTGGTCATGTCCAAAAGGATTATAAAGAGGAGAAAAAGAAGAAGATGAAGAATTTTTCTAATGATTCTTCTCAGAGTGATGCAGATGCCTTCATTGTAGCCTTGGCTATGTAGGAATTAGATGATGTATGGCTAATTGATTTTGGAGCATCTTTCCACATGACATCTCATAGAGACTAGTTCACGAAGTATGAAAATTATGATGGTGGAAAGGTTTATTTGGCAAGTGATTCATCTTTGGAAATAGTTGGTTGTGGGAGAGTCAAAATACAATTCCCTGATGGAAGAGTGAAGGTAATCAATGATGTAATGTACATACCAGGTCTGGCTCGAAATCTACTTTATGTTAGTAAGCTGAATGATATTGGAGTGAAAGTCACGTTCTCTAGAAATGGCTACAAGATGACTAGAGGCTCAATGGTGCTAGCAAGGGGTGCTCATATTGGTACCTTGTATAAGTTGGATGCATATGCTATTCAATGCAATAGTGTCTCTATAAAGTCACAGAAAGCTACTCATGGAGAAAAAGAGGAAAAAGTTCTTGATAGTGTAAAATCTATGGAAGTTAAACTTCCAGCAAAAAAGACTATGCTCTAGCATCATAGGCTAGGCCATATTGGAGAAAAAGGTTTAAAAACCTTGAAGAATAAAAACCTGGTTGAGGGGCTTGAAGATTGTAACCTTGAATTTGAATTCTATGAAAATTGTATATATGGAAAACAACACCGTGTTTCTTTTTATTCCAGTCCTTACAAATCTTCTAGTTTGCTTGATTATATACATTCTGACGTCTTTGGTCAAGTGAATTTTCCTTCTTTGTCTAATTCAAAGTACTATGTATCATTCATTGATGATTATTCAAGAAGAGCATTTGTTTACTTTTTGAAAATTAAATCAGAAGTGTTCAGTCGGTTTAAGGAATTTAAAAACCTTGTAGAAAATCAGACTGGAAGAAAAATAAAATGTTTAAGGACTGATAATGGCGGTGATTTTTTTTCTAATGAATTCAAGAGGTACTGTAAAGATCATGGGATTAAAATACATAAAACTACACCTTACACTCCGCAAAAAAATGGAGTTGTAGAAATGTTCAATAGGACAGTGATCGAAAGAGCACGAAGTATGCTGAGCAATGTTGGCTTGGAGGAGAAGTTATGGGTTGAGCCAATTGCTATAGCATGTTACTTGATAAACCATTCTCCTAATTCAATTCTTGTTGAGTAAACACCTTTGGAAGCATGGTCTGGTAAGAAGCCCTTTCTAAGAAACATTCATGTTTTTGGCTATGAGGCATATGCATAAGTGCCAAATGAGAAAAGATTTAAATTGGAGAACAAGGTTGTCAAATGTATTTTTATTGGTTATAGTGCTGGCATAAAAGGATACGAGCTTTGGAATCTTGATACGAAGAAGGTTTTATAGAACAAAAGTGTTATCTTTTGTGAGCTAAAGCCTTCTATCTTGGATCTGCAGTCAAAAACAAAATTAGAAATAAAAAAGGATGTAGTTGAAATTCCTCTGACACTAGAGAAAAAAGAATTGAAAATTCAAAATGTACCTAAAACTGAGGAGAGCTCAAGTAGTTCTAAAAGTTTTGAAGAAGGACAACCTCAGCCTCAACAAGTGAGGAGGTCAACTCGTGAAAGAAAGCAACTTGATAGGTATGGGTTTTCTTTGATAGATTCTACTTGTGCCTATGCTTTAATTTCTAGCATTGATGAGCCTAGGACTATAAAAGAGGAATTTAGAATGTCTGATTCAAACTCTTGGTTGGAAGCCATGAATGAAGAAATGGCATCATTAGAAAAGAATGATACTTGGAGTCTAGTTCCCTTGCCTGAAGGCAGAAAAATAGTGGGCTGCAAATGGGTATTTAAGAAGAAAATAGGTTTGGATGGCAGTGTGGAAAAATATAAGGTGAGGTTGGTTGCGAAGGGTTATTCCCAGGTAGAAGGAATTGATTATAGGGAAATATTTTCTCTTGTAGCTAAGCTGACATCTATCAGATTTCTTTTGTCACTTGCAGCAACATATGACTTAGAGATTGAATAGATGGATGTGAAGACAACATTTCTTCATGGTGATCTTGAAGAAGAAATTTATATGTCCCAACCTGAGCACTTTGTGGAGAATGGTAAAGAAAAATTGGTTTGCAAGTTGAAGAAATCTTTGTATGGATTAAAGCCGTCTCCTAGAATGTGGTACCAGAAATTTGACACCTTTTTTTTGTCATTGGGATTTGTAAGATCAAAATCTAATCAATTGTGTGTCTTACAAAGCTGAAAGTGATCGAGTTCTTATTATTGCTCTCTATGTTGATGATATGTTGTTCATAAGCAATATCAAGTTAATGATTTCTGATCTCAAGTCTCAGTTGTCTACAAAGTTTGAAATGAATGATCTTGGTGCAACAAGGTATATTCTGGGAATGGAAATAACTAGGGATAGAAAGGGTAGAAAATTTTGGCTCAGTCAGAGTAAATATATGAAGACTATTCTAGAGAGATTTTTTATGGCTGATTACAAACAACTAGTTGTTCCAGTTTTGCAGGGAACGAAGCTATCTATTGAAGACTATCCAAAATCTCCTACTAAGATGGAGGACATTACCAGTGTACCTTATGCTAGTGCGGTTGGCAATCTAATGTATGCAATGGTCTGTACAAGGCCAAACATTGCCCAAGTAGTGGGAGTACTTAGTCAGTTTATGGCTAATCTTCGAAGGACACATTGGGATATTGTGAAAGAGTATTTAGATATTTGAAGGGAACTTTAGAATATTCTTTATGTTACCATGGGAACTTACTTGAATCATAGAGGACTCTCAGCATTCGAGGCTATGTGGATTTTGATTGGGAAGGGGACATGGACAGTAGAAGATCCACCAGTGGATATATTTTCCTATTGAATGGTGGTGCAGTGAGTTGGATGAGTAAGCAGTATGATGTAGTTGCTTTTTCCACTATAGAGGCAGAATACATGGGAGCAACACACACCTATAAAGAAGTAGTTTGGTTAAAACATTTGTGTTCTAACATTGGTTTTGATGCAGGGAAAATAACAGTTTACTGTGACAATCAGAGTGCTATTTGTTTGGAAAAGAATCCTACTTTCCATGCCAGGATGAAACATATAGATGTATAATATCATTTTGTATGAGACATGGTGGAGGATGGAAAGGTATTTTTAAAAAAAATTGGATACTCTAGACAATGTCGCAGATGCATTAACGAAGCCAGTGAGCATAGAAAAAATCAAGTGGTGTGCTAGTTCAATGGGCCTTAGTGCCCATGAATTTCAGTAGTTTTGTTGTGCTCTGGAGGTGCCTATGTGATCTTCATCAAGTGGGAGATTGTTGGAATTATGTGTCTCAATCTCACAGGCTAAAACCTCTGAAAGAGAAAATTCGATGTAACATTCCTACTGTCTGGCTAACTAGTAGTTGTGCAACCTTGTGGAATGCTCAAGTCATTGAGACCTTGCTATTGTCATGCCAACTGGAGCTATCATTGTGAATCATTGTGCTCGGTGTAACCCTCTGCCGAGTAGGTTGGTCTTGCTAACAAGTAGATATCTAATGGTTATTGGAGAGACTTGTGGCTACAAAAGTCTTCAGGGAGAGATTTGAACGTTTGGAATGACTCATCCTCACAAGATGTGTCTCGCCGATAGTGTTACACTCAGAGTAATCAGGGAGAGACTTGAACACTTGGTAAGAGCTCCTGGCGATGGGTGATTGTCTCGCTGATGAGCTAGTCTATTGTGAGTATGACTCCTGGTGAAGGGTGGTTTTGGGGTGACTTGGAACCTTCATAGTGACTCTCAATGATAGCGGTAGTCTCTTTAATTGTTTGGTGCTCTTTAAGGGCTCGGTATTACCTCTTAGTGATAGCCTAAGTCTTGCCGATGAGTGTTCTTTTTGGTATGACTTGAAGGGTTTGTTATGATCTCTTGGCGAATAGCAATAGTCTCGCTGATGGGAATGCTAATGTCTAAGTGACTTTGGAACTTCGGTATGATCTCTTGCTGACTAGCAATTGTCTTGGCGAATAACACTACATGTGATGATATCGGTACACTGTTTTGGTGGCAAGGTGAAGTCTGAGTGACAAATTGTGAACTCGGTATAACATCTTGCCAATGGTGAGGACTCCTAGTGATAACTTCATTTAGGTCTTGTGGCATCGGGGAGACACGATTAGTGTCTCACCGACATGCAAACACCGGTTGAATGTTGTTGACCAATTGGGAGACTATCCTACGTGGTGGTTCTTTGACCAATCAGGAAGTAGAATGGGAATCATTGGAAGTTAGATTGTTGTGGTTGTTCTGTGAGGAAGATCAACTGACCAAGGATGATATGGATATATTCTGTAATTGCAGATGATGTTCAGTTTGATGAACAGTGTGGTGAATGGGTCGGTGTATATCAGTGTTTGTGAATTCAATTCAGAGAGCATTATATCCTTAATGTTCTATACAAGGTTGATCATTAAATATGCTATTGTAAATTGACATTAGAGAGTGAAGCCTATAATATGTATGTAATTTGTTTACTATAATACAAATGGGTTTTTGTTGGTGTGGTGGGTTTTTCTCCCATAAGGGTTTTCCCATGTAAATCTGGTGTTCATCTGTGTATGTTAATTTCTCTGTTTCTTTTATTTCTTTCCAGTGGATCTTAATTGGACTGTAATTGAAAATTTTAAAAGCAACTCTGCATTCTTCCTTTAGGTTTTGAAATTATGAGAGTTTTTTCCACACCTTAGCTTTCCTTACAGTTTCTAAACTACCAGGTTTATTTTTAAAAACAATCTATTTGGTGAAGAATTGAAATTTCAAGTCAAAAGTTAGAAGTAGGTGTTTGTCTAACCACCCTAACCACAATAAAATGATAATATTTTTTTATAATATTTTAGATATAAGTAGAGGAATCATGTCCCGATGTGATGCATATCTTTTGTATTTTTATTTCAAGTAAATAATTAATTACAAATTTTTTATTAAAACTTTTAAAAAATATAAAAACTTGTATGTTTGACTGACTTAACTTGGTCAAAAATTCATGAATCTCATTTTTTTTTTAATCCTATAGTATTCAAAGCATAGAATGTGACGCATGTTTTGTATTCAAAAAATGTGATACTATTTGAAAGCTATAGATGTTTTCAATCGGCCTATTAATTAGGACTTTAGTCATAATTCAAATAGAAAATAAATAATAAGTATTTATTAAATTCAAAGTAAGGAAAAATTTATATTGGTGGAAAGCTAAGAATCTCCTTTAAAAATCCTTTTCATTTCATCAATTTTGGGTAAGAAAAAAGTCATCAGCCACATACCCTACAAATACCCATCATATCGCCACTTTTTGGCCCATCATGATCCTGCACATACTCGAGGGTGATCCCACAATGTATACCAATAAAACCTTTTACAATTGCAACAAAATGCATTGTCAGTAACATATATCTCTCATAATACTACTTAATAGCAACATTAAATAAGTTGGCAGCTTATTATGCTAATGTGATATAAATTGGTTATGAGAGAAAACCACTTGAAACAATGAGTAACAACAGTGTTCCTTTGAAATTTTATGGTTGAAAGATTGAGTAGTAATGAATCAACACTATAAATGTAACACTAATATTAAAGATGAACCAGTGTCTTTATCTAGAGCATGGAGTCAATATCCTTTGATATAAATTGATAATAATTCAAACAATAACACTTATAATCCCAAGAAATCTTGCATTACAATATTTCTTCGTAGCTCCAAGATTATCACTTCTTAAAATTATCATAACACATAGTAGTTATAATTTATCACTCTCATATAAGCATTTACATCAATTCATTGAATCAATAGGTAAACATGAAACTGAACATCCATCAGATAATGACAAAGACAAATGAAAGAAATCCTTTACTACTTTCAAGCATAACTCATAACACGCATACAGGGAGAGAGAATAAGCATGAGATCAATATGAATATGTATCATAAAATTTTGTACCATTATCAGTCTTACATGCACAAGTATGAGCTCTAAAATTAACTTAAAACAAAGACCCTAAAACTTGCTTCGTATTTTCTTAAGAACACTAACAAAATCAACTCAAAATTTTCTAATTCTTGTGCTTATGGTCTTGAATTCCTTCTTATAGAGATGAAGGAGAAAAACAAGCCTTAAACCAGATGGCACACATGTTAGGATCTCATAGGACTACTTGCAGCAATATTCCCTTCATGGTTATGCTTGAGTCTTCAGGTGAACAAAATAAACATGATGTAAAAATGTCCTCAAATCTTCGTCGAAAATAGGTCCCACCTTAAAATAAATCATTATTTTGTTACCATTGTCACAAGATATTATCCATGTGTTCCAAATGCCAACTATAAGGAAATCAAAATAGCAAAACTTATGAAGCAAGGAAAAGAAAATAGAAAAAGTTTAAAAACTGTTTAATCCACAATAGCACCACATACTAATCAATTTGAGCATTGAGGAGAGAATAATATTTTACCATGTTATATCAAAATCCTACTATGTACTGATTCCAGGCTATGTATTATTCTTCTCCTATCCATTATTTTCCTTATTCACTTTGTATACTTCTCCAACCAAACATTGTACTCCTTCTTAGTAGGCCATTTAACATTCAATAAATCCTACACCTTAGTAATATACTGGGAGTACCTTGCATCAATGAGAATTCTAGATTCCTTAACAAATATATCCATTTTTTAATCAATCTATACCATTATATCAATGTCTAAATTGAGCAAGAGGTAATTAGTGACAGATAAATGCATCATAGCAGCATCAAGCAATCCTCCAAAATTTTCCTTCTAGGTGTAAAACAGATGTAATTACTCTTGAAATTTAATATTTTAGGCATGCCACAGTTCTCCATTTCCTTGAATTACTCTTGAAATTTAATATTTCAGGCATGCCACAGTTCTCCATTTCCTTGAATATTTTCAACTTGCTTTGGAGTTGTATTCCCAATTTCCCATGGAAAGTGGTTATCTTATTTATTGATTCAATAGTCTTCAAAATTTTAGGAATATTTGTGTGTGCCTCGAGATCCTCCCTTATTTTTGGCATCATCTCTTTTAGAGCACTTAATCTAGAAATCTAGTTATTCCACTTGTTCCTAAAGGCTTCCTGTACTTGCAGATACTTTGTATTTTCCTCATGAATTTTTTTATACATGGCCCATACTTCATTAGCCCTATGAACCAATTTGGTTACTCTATGATTAAGCACATCCCTAAAAATATCATTGGCCACATTGACTATCTTTAGTTTGGCCTGCTTGATACTTTCCTTTTTAGTAGTCAACATTCCTCTTAAATCATCAATTCTAAGGGATAAAGTTTCTCTATCTTGAGTAGACATATCAAATGAGGAAAAGGGAGAAGGTTGAACTACTATCTTTTGGGTAGCATGAATGGTAGCACTCATTCAACTCAATTAATTCAAACCCTTATTATATTCCTTTACCAAAGATTCATATTTTTTTTGAGAAGTATGTGTAGTATCCACACTACGCATTGCAGCATGTGCAATTAATTTAGCTGCCTAGATCGAAGTTATGTCAGTAGTTCTTTTGACCACTAGTGAACCCATGACCTCTTCAATTGGCCTAACAACCTCATTTTTTTCAATATTAGGTGTCATAGACCAAATTACAAGGGTATGCAATTTTGGACTATACCTGGAACCAAATGCCATCTCAAACTGATCTTTAGATATCAATGCTTGAGGATATCTTTTGATTGTGTCATAGGCTATGGTAGTTGTGATAGTACATCCTATTAATAGCATAATTCCACTATCCTTAACAATTTTACAAGCTTGAGTAGGAGTAATAGCTAAAATTTGAGCCTTAATCTTTTCTTTCTCTACTTTATCAGTTTTCTCCTGATGAGGTGGTTCAACATTGACTCGAGTTGTTTCTAGTCTCTCTTTTATTTCCTTACTCCTTTGTTAGATCATAAACTCTTGAAACTCTTTTGTCTACACAAATTTATCATCAACCAAGAACTCATCGCATTCCCTAATCCTCAGATCATCATCATTTTCTCTGTCATAATGCCACTGGACAATCCTATCATGAGGAACATTTGAACTATGAGTCTCTTCAATATGGGGAGAAGGAAATATCTGCTCAAATTTTTCATTTCCTGGTGCATGTTCTACCACTTGTTCTTATCTGACTTCCTGAACACCTTCAAGCCTTTTTGGGATATCCATAGTGTGTTGTTGTCATTGTTTCTTTAAAAGGATCTGAGCCTTGTCTATAAATTCATTTAATTTTACTTTAAATTGACCAAAATGATGGTCCATTATCATAGTAAAGGCCCCATCCAAGGGATTTGCAATTTCACTGTATGGACTGATGTATAAAGCATTCCTTTTTATAATATTTTCCTCAAGGTTTGTCATAGTTGTCCATTCCCTTTTCCTCACCATCACAGCCTCATCACTTGTTAGATTTCTTAGTACACCATCTTTATAGAGAAATTCATGATGTATGATGCCTAAGTTCCTTTTTCTTCTCTTTCTAGCCACAAATCCTTTTGGGTAAAAACTCTAACCACATCTACGATCATTCTAAGATTACTTACCATAATGCTCAATTTCTCATACCTTTCAATGGAAGTGACCTTAAAATAAGAAAAAGAGCATTAGTGGTATACCACAGAGCCCTTTTTGTCCTTTCTAAACATTTCAAAATCCATGACCTCCATTTGTTGCATGTGCTCCATGAAATCCAACTTGTCTTAAACATATAAGGGTAAACAATGGGGCACCACTTTAGCTCCATAAACCCTGATTAAAGAATATTCAGAATGTAAAAACCAGTGAACCCAATTATGTGTGGCTCCAAAACCTAGTACATCCATTGGGTGCATAATTTTTTTGATTTCTAGAGAAAATTTGAATCTAGGTGCCACACGCAATGACTCTAGGATTCCATATCTTAGAACAATAGAAAAAAAATGTAATTAGAATTGGAGAAATCCTAATTCCAAATATATTTCCACATTTGCACAGGGATGGTCTCATTTTCATTGTTCACCATTCTTAAATTAAATTAAATTTTCCACTCATAATCTCCATCCCACAAAAGCATTCACATCAGTAAAGAATAATGAGGGAAAGATAGAGGTATCGACTCCCTTTTCAAATTGAGAAAATCCTCATGCATTTGTTGGGAAACTAAATTAGCATAATCAAAACTAGTGTTTCAATTGTATTCTTGTATATCTACCACCGTCACCAACAAATCAGGAGCTATTCTAACCTCAAAATCCTGAGCTAGCACCTAGTTCAGACAATAATAAGTGTTCTTGAAATATTCTTCAAATTATTCACACTCAAAAGGCTCAGCATCTTGGAGAGTGAACTTTTTTCTGGTCCTTCTATGTTACACAAGTATTTATTCTCTATATGCAAATTTTATTCCTTGGTATTCAACATACAATTCAACATGCCTGAATTTTATAGTGTAATTAGGATTGAACCCAAACACTTCCAACATTTTATCCTTAGTCACCTCTAGAATTATATCACCATTCTCACTCTTGATCTTTTTGTCAGTAGGGTAATAGTTCCTTGCTAGCTCCATCATTAAATCCACTTCCACAAACACATTTGGGACTACTAGCTATCCCAGGTTGAATCCCCACAAAAATCATGTAGGCTTAATAGAATTTTACCTATTGAAAGCATACTTAAACAATATCCATCCACTCTGGGGCTGATTTTTCTCACCAAACTTGCTAGCATTATCAATCAACCTAGTTGTAATATAAATTTGTCTTGTGGGCCTTTTACCAATTCATGACCCTCCCTCTCTAATACTTCTAGAAGTTTCTTGCATAAACTTATTTGTTTCCTTTCTTTCACTTCTTGACCTTTGGTGCAAGGGCACCCAAGCTCTTCAAGGAACACTTGAAGAGACAAGAGAATAAAGGGGTCTTGAAGACCTATCCATCACCTTATAGCATCAATTATGCTATCTTGGAGCCTATAATGCCCTTTGGAATGGGTGAACACACTAAAGAGGTCAAAAGTCCTAAGGGTCCTGATAAGAATCCTAGGACCAAAATACATTGTAATTGGACAAATAATGTCCTAAGAGTCTAGATAGGTGTTTAGTGTTTTAATCATGTCAATAAATATAATGATTTCATATTTTGGAAGGGTTTCTAGTTAATAGGAGTTAATAAATAAAAAGTTGGAAAATTCAAATTTTCAAAATCTACCTATGGGTAGGAAAGTAGCTTTTAGGAGTTTTAATACCTTTAATGTAATCAAATAACTTCTAGTCAGTTGGGACAGTTGGGGAATGAGTCTAAAAATGTTGAGAATCCATTTGTACGTAGTTTGGGTTGCTGGTACAATATTTGTACGGATTGTTCTCAAAAAAATCATAGTTTTTTGCATTTTCTTGTGTTCTTTTCATGAATACTTGATTTCCATTGTAGGTATTCTCATTTTTTATGGTTTAATAACTTGTATTTAAATGCATTTAACTTTTTGAATTACTTGAATAATGTTTGGAATCAATTTCTTGTGTTATATTGCTGATTGTCCTCAAGAAAGTGCTGATTTTCACTAGTTTTGAGGGTTTTTCATGGATGAATGATCCATTTCATGGGAATATGTGATTGATACCAATGAAATGGATCATATCTAACTTGCATCATACCAATATAACAAGCTAATGTGCAGGAAAGAGGAAAACTATGGTGTACACCAAGATTTGACAGGGCAAAGTGCATGAAAATGGAGGCTAAAGTATAGTGGTAGAAGATCTGCCTAAATAAGTGGAATATTTTTGAGTTGGTATTGAATTAAAATTTCTATCTAATGGTGAAAATTCAAAGAATAGATTATGGAAGTGATTGGAAGGCTAGTTTTCAAGTAGCCCTAGTTTTAGGGGAATTTATGGAGGGTTTTGTGTTTGAGGGTCTTAACGGTGCCATAGAAGACTAGGACCTTGAAAATCCTTAATTTGAGAACATTTTAAGATACTTTTGAAAGTCTTGAAATTTGGAGTTAAGTTTATAGAGGGGTTTGTTTGAAAAAGAGGGCTAATTAGGCCTTAAATTTGAGGAAACAACAAATTTTGGTAGGTTTGATCCAAAGAAAGTGTCATCAAGGACTTGATATGTTGTGTATCATCACAAAACACATCTTAAAAAATCATTATATTGAGGTTTCCTTTGGAAATTTTGAGAGCAAATTCAAAAATCCATCGCTAGAAGGCCTAGTTAGGGTGGAAAAGTGGGTTTGCATATAAGACAAAGGTTTGGGGCTTTGTATTCATTTAAGAAAAGTGTAATTGTGTCTCTTAAGATCATTCCTAGGGTTCAGGTCTAAAAGGAAAGAAAATAAGTCATAAGTGCATTATTGAGGCCTTATCTCCATACTAGCACCTAGATGAAAGGTTGAGAGTGAATCATTATTAGCCTTGAAACTTTGTGTTTCTTTCAAAGTCCCTTACCCTCTACATCAGAGTGGTATCAGAGTAGTGAGTAGGTCCTTTAGGTATTTAAGAATCAGAAATGGCACCTAAAAATCAATTAGCAATAGAGTTAGAGGAGTTAAGGGAAATTTTGGAAAGGGGGAGAAGGGAAAGAAGAGAGCAAGAAGTAGAAAGAGAGAAAGCCAAAGAAAGGGAAGAAAGGAAATGGGTAAGGGAGAGAGAGACCATGCAAGCAAGGATAAACAACCTTGAGAGAAGTAGGAGGAGAGAAGAACAAGAAGACCAAGAAGGTAATGATGAAGATGAAGAGTATGTGATGGTAAACCAAGAACAAATAGCAGATGAGATAGAAGACCCTAAGGAAAGGAGCTTGTTGAGATTGTTGAAAGCAGTACAAGGTCATGGAGGAAAGAGTCATATAGATTTTCCTATCTATTAAGGAAAGATGGATAGTGAGGAGGTGTTATGATGGTTTGATGCCTTAGAGAACTTTTTTGAGTTTGAAGAGATGGATGAAGAGAGGAAGGTTAAGAAACTGACATGGTGGACTAGTTTTCAGAATGATAGGATGGCTAGGGGATTGGAAAAAGTTTCTACATGGGCAAGAATGAAGAGTTTGGTCAAGGAACAATTCCTACCATCTGATTACACCATTCATGCGAAGAGGATGAGGCTGAATTTAAGACAAAAGGACATGGATGTGATGTCCTATACTAAGCACTTTCACAAGCTTAGTATTAGAGGAGGATATGAGGAAGAAGATGAGAAAGTGGTCAGGTATATTAATGGCTTGAGGTATAACCTACAAGATGAGATTGGTTTGCAGATGCTAAGTACATTAGGAGAATGTTTTCAGTTGGCCATTAGAGAAGAGGAAAAGGTGAAAAGGAAGCAAGAAAGGTCAAGCAATGGTGGAAGAGGAGGTAGTTCAAACATGGGCATAGGTAATAGAGAACAAGGACAAGGTGGCACTGATAAGAGCAACAATGACAGCGGTAAAGAGGTTGTTTCAAATCAAAGAGCTGGATACAATCCTAGAGGAGGAGGCAGATTTGGACAAGGTAGAGGCACTTTCACAGGTAGGTATTCCAATTGCAATGAGCCAGGGAATCCTTCCTTCAAGTGTCCTATATGGGAGAAATCAAATAAAGGTAGAGAAAGGAGAGCTAACTTGGTACAAGAAGAAGAGGACAAAAAGGAGGAATCAAAGACATTGATGGCAGACCCTAAGACTGATGGTGAGTTCCTTATGGTCAAGCAAGGAGAAATAATTCATCAAGAGCCAAAGGTAACTATCTTTAAGACAAATTGTCTCAGTCATGGTAAAATATGTAGATTACTCATAGATTCAGGATCACAGCAATTTAGTTTCAACTGATATGGTAGCCAAGTTAGGAATTGACACATTTGATCATCCTACTCCCTACAAGGTCACTTGGGTAACTCAAATGTAGCATGTAGAGATTGGTAGAAGGGCTTATGTAGATTTTTCAATTGGATCATATTAGGATAGGGTGCTTTGTGATGTCATTCCAATGAATTGTGGTCATATCATCTTAGGGAGACCATGGTAGTATACTAGGAGAACAATACATGATGGATTCCATAACACATATTTGGTTCACAAAGGAGATATTAGATACAAATTGGTGCCTTTTCCTTTGGATCAGTCTAATGATAGTTTTGAGAAGAATTTGCAGGTAAGTAAGTAGGGTAAGTCAAGGGAAGGAACTGGTTGGAAGAGAAATGGAAAGTTGCAGCACGGTTGTGAAGCACACAGTCCTAAAAATCAGAATTTGTGGGACTTGGAGAGTTTCAAGGTTGGAGGCATTAAATGCCCTATAGTTGAGCATGCTAGTGATGGTGTCTTTTCACAAATAAATCAGTGGAATAAGGGCATAAACAAGGCACAAGGACATACTGAAATCAAAGAGAAGAGAGGAAAAACACAACATTATTTTGATTCTGTCATGAGGGAAGGTTGGAAAAGAAGGAAGAAGGTGACTTTAGGGGATTTCTTGGTTTGTGAGCAGAAGGTGCAAACATCCAGGAATAAGGAGAAATGTGGTGGTAGTAAGTTGGATGCTTCTTGGGGCAAGAACTCTTTCTTTCTTAGGGAGAATGGTGTAGGGGCACCCAAGCTCTTCAAGGAACACTTCAAGAGACAGGAGAATGCAGGGGTCTTGAATACCTATCCATCACCTCAGGGCATCAATTATGCTATCTTATAATGGCCTTTGGAATGGGTGAACACATTAAAGAGATCAAAATTCCTAAGGGTCCTAATAAAGATCCTAGGACCAAAATGCATTATAATTGGACAAATAATGTCCTAAGAGTCTAGATAGGTCTTTAGTGTTTTAATCATTTCAATAAGGTTGAATAATAATGATTTCATAGTTTGTAAGGGTTTCTAGTTAATAGGAGTTACTAAATAAAGAGTTGGAAAATTCAAATTTTCAAAACTACCTTTGGGCGGGAAAGTAGCTTTTAGGAGTTTTATTCACTTTAATGTAATCAAATAACTTTGAGTCAGTTGGAATAGTTTTGGAATGAGTCTAAAAATTTTGAGAATCCATTTGTATGGAGTTTGGATTGCTGGTACAGTTTTTGTACGGACTGTTCTCAAAAAAATCAAGAGAAACTTTAGTTTTTTGCATTTTCTTGTGTTCTTTTCATGAATACACTATTTCCATTGTAGATATTCTCATTTGGATGGTTTAATAACTTTTATTTACATGCATTTAACTTTTTTAATGACTTGAATAACATTTGGAATCAGTTTCTTGTGTTATATTGCTGACTGTCCTCAAGAAAGTGTTAATTTTCACTAGTTTTGAGGGTTTTTCATGGATGAATGATCCATTTCATGGGAATACATGACTGAGACCAATGAAATGGATCATATATAACTTTTATCATACCAATCTAACAAGCTAATGTGTAGGAAAGAGGAAAACTACGGTGTACACCAAGATTTGACAAGGAAAAGTGCATGAAAATGGAGGCTAAAGTATAGCGGTAGAAGATCTACCTGAATAAGTGGCATATTTTTGAGTTATTATTGAATAAACATGTCTATCTAATGGTGAAAAGTCAAATAATAGATTATGGAAGTGATTGGAAGGCTAGTGTCCAAGAAGCCCTAGTTTTAGGGGAATTTATGGAGGGTTTTGTGTTTGAGGGTCTTAATGGTGCCATAGAAGACTAGGAACTTGAAAATCCTTGGTTTGGGAACATTTTAAGAAACTGTTGAAAGTCTTAAAATCTGGAGTTAAGTTTAGAGAGGGGTTGCTTTGAAAAAGAGGGCTAATTAGGCCTAAAATTTGAGGAAACAACAAATTTTGGTAGGTTTGATCCAAATAAAGTGCCATCAGGGAGTTGATATGCTGTGTATCATCACAAACCACATCTGAAACAATCATTATATTGAGGAGTCCTTTGGAAATTTTGAGAACAAAGTCAAAAATCCATCGCCAAAGGCCTAGTTGGGCTAGAAGGCCTAGTTAGGGTGGAAAAGTGGGTTTGCATATAAGATAGAGGTTTGGGGATTTGTATTTATTTAAGAAAAGTGCAATTGTGTCTCTTAAGATAATTCCTAGGGTTTGGGTCCAAAAGGAAAGAAAATAAGTCATAAGTGCATTATTGAGGCCTTATCTCGATATTGGTGCCTCAATGAAAGGTTGAGAGTGAATCATTATCAGCCTTGAAACTTTTTGTTTCTTTCAAAGACCCTTACCCTCTACATCAACCTTGTGGTGGCCATAGGGGTACCAAGCAAAGGGGTAGACAGAAGTACTGGTTTAGTATTGGCTTCAGCTGAAGCATGCTAAGTTTTAAGTCTTTTGAAACTTTTTTTCTTTCATTTTCTCTCCGGTCTAACACTTGACTCAATAGGTTAAAGGTCACTAATGTTTGTAATGAAAATGGAGAATAGGGCTTACAATTTCTTACAACCAAAAAAAATCCTTCACAATTATGACAAGATAAAACTCTACTGTTGAACATGACAACTTTCTTCAAAATTTAGGATGTGTTGAATTATCAAATTAAAATCACCAAAGAAAGACTAATTTGCATTTTCCATAAATTTTCACATCAACTTTCATGGGCCTTCAACCTACTAGCTTAATCAGAATGAGGTATCAGTTTTGCTTACTTGGATGAAAGCTATGTCACCCTAGTTGCGGATAATCTTTGGAGATTCCCTTGCAAACTCCTCAGCCTCTAGTATTCCTTCCACTAGCCAATGAACTAAGATGCATGATAAACCAGATATCTAATTTTAGTTACGGCATAGAGGATAGCATGTCACCATTCATATTTGATAGAAAAATTGTGTGAGTGAACTAACAAGTAGCAATTTAATTTTGAACCTTGATCATTGATCCTTCAATTTTAAAATTGTATCAATGGTTCACAATCTACCTCACTAATTTTCTTTCTATTTTATAATAAATCCTTAAGATCAATGGATAGATTCTTGATCATCTTCATTCCCATCACTCATTTCTATTTTTACTTTGTATCTTGACTCCCATCAGCTACAAGAGATACAAGCACCATAGTTTAACATGTACACTTGCATTAACAATCAATGATACAAAAGACTTTGCAAATAGGATGTAGTCAAGTTAGCAAGAGAAAATTTCTTGGAAGGGACCATATTGCTCATCACTAATCATAACCTTAGCGCTCAAAGAAAGTCTGCGAGGTGCAATATCATTGGGAATCATAATCTCACTTATCGCTAATTGTAAACAATCGCTTTACAACATATTGGTGATGAGTGATGATACTAGTATCATAAAGTGAGAAGTCATCACTTATCACTATTCAAACCTTAAGAAGTAAAAAAAATTAGCAATAAGTGATCCCATAAGAACCTCACTCATCGCCAATCGCATATAGAATCTTAAAGAGTAATTAGTGATGAGGGATACCAAAGAGATATCACTTCATCACTCATCGCTAGTTTAAAACATTATCTCAAAAGTGATCGATGATGAGTGATAAGGACATAAGGCTGGTTGAATTTAAGTGAAAACCTTTATGCACGTGCTCAATAAGTTGTAATGACAGAGGGAACTTCCTAGGATGATACGATAAACAAATGAAAAGTCAAAAAACCCAAAACCATATTATGGCTTAGTTTTTTTTGAACTAGTGATGAGGAAACTAGCTACCTAATAGAAAGTATTAAAATAATGACTTGCAGTAGACCATAGGGGGTAAACAACCAAATATAACACTCAATGGAGTTTAATAAGGAAATTCATTGTAAAAGTCTCCTTAATGCAGCAAGGGTTTAAGATGGGACACTAAGAATTAAGGTTCCATCAGTGGCTTCAACTGGGAATGCATGCCTCTTGTAGGAATGGTGAGATCACTAGAATCTTAGGTTGAAGTAGACCAAAACATGGATTAAAACCAAAAAACCTAAACTTGAGCACTACTCAGATGAGATAGTAAACCCCAAAACAAAAAAAAAAGCAAACACACCCATATACACAATATACAAGAAGAACGTACATGGAAGAAAACATACTTAGGAGAAGTATGGCTTTAAGAATTGTCCATGTGATCATAGTTCAAAAATTTCACCTGTTAGACTTTGAAGAAAATATGAATCTTCTCCATGAGTGTTGGTTATCAAGGGCCAATCCATAATGCTTCAAATTTTCCATGTTTTCCCTTATCCTGAACTCTTGCATTCCAAGTTAACACCATGTTAACTTCAAATTTCTTGGGGGAAGATTTTCTATCATATAAGTGCTTAACCTGAAATTGCACCTTCAAGTTTTCATCTTGATCCTCCCTCCTAGATTCATCCAACTGCACCAAATTATTTATCTCATGTTGCATATCATCACAGATTTCTCCATCATACTCCTGCACAAACTCATACATCCTGAGCAGGTTATTCTATGGAAATATTTCCTCTAGACCATACAATAAACCAAAAGGTGAATAAGTAGTGGCCTTTTTTGCAATCACTCAATCTGCCTAGAGTGCTAGCTTTAATTTTGAGTCCCAAGTCTTTTTTTCCTTCTCCATAATTCTCTTGATTATCTTCATCAAGGTCTTATTACTAGTTTGAGCTTGACCATTTCCTTGGGGATGGTAAGGTGAAGAATAAGAGACTTGTATGTTGTGTTTCTCACAAAACTCCTTAAATTCATCTGATCTAAACACATAGCATTGTCTGAGATAATCCTTTTAGTGACTCCAAATCTGATAAGAATATTATTCAACAAAAAATCAACTACCACCTTGCTTATTGCATTCTTTGTAGGTATAGCTTCCACCCACTTTGTAAAGTAGTCAGTAGCAACAAGAATCCATGAGTGACCTCCACTATATTTTTTTGGTATCTCCCCAATGAAATCAATCCCCCACTATTAGAAAGGGGCTTCAATTGTCATAGGTCTGAGTGGCAGGTTTCCTAAAAACTCCAGTTTTTCTGATAATCATTGACAAGTGTCACAAGTCTTAAAAAAAATTATGAGCATATTTAAAAACTGTAGGCCACCAGAATCCATCTCTTAAAATCTTGTGTCTAATAGTCTTTTCCATATAATGACCACCACACACCCCATTGTGCATTTCTTGTAGAAATTCAAATGCTTGTTTTCAATCCACACATTTCAAAAGTACTCCATCCAAGCTTCTCTACAATAACTCATTATCAATGATCACATACTTGATAGAATGTAATTTCAATGCTCCTTTTTCATTATCAACCATATTAGTAGGACATTGCAAAGTTTGCAAATACTGGATAATCCTTTTGTACTATCTACATGTTTGCATATCACAGAGAGGTTTGACATCAATTACTTTAGTGTGATTTACTTGATTGGATTATAAGTCCGCCTCTGCCATCAACTTGCCTAGGCTATGTCCTCTTATTAACTTGGTAATATGAACCTCAATGTTGAATTCTTGGATCCTGTTGATGCACCTACATCTTCTACCTGTTGTCTCCTATTGATTAAAAATATCTTTCACAACTGCACTTGGTACAAAAGCACTAACTATAGCCCCTTGTAGGTAAGTCCTAAAATTATTTACGGCCTTTACCAAAGCATAAGCTTGTTTCTTAGTAGTGTCACACTTTATTTTTGTAGCTTGTAGAGATTTGTAAAAAAATACAATTGGATGTTCAAAACCTTGCTCATTTTTGTCTAGTAGAATAGTGGTAATAGTATGAAAACAAGCAAAAGAGAAAATGTACATTGGTTTAGAAAAGTCAGGAGGCTTCAAAACTTGAGCCTCTTTAATATATTATTTTAGCTTCTTAAAATCATCACTGAGCTCTTCAATCTAAAGTACCTTTTCCCCCTTCTTCAGCACTTTGGAAATAGGTCTTGTAATCTCTAGAAAGTTCGTTACGAATTTTCTTAAAAAAATTATTTTTCCAAAAAGGACTAGATACCCTTAGCATTTCTTAGCTAGGGAATCTTGTTAATAGCTACTACTCTTTCAGGATCTATCCTTACTCGTTCCTTGGACATAATATGCCCTAGCATTTTTCCCTCGATGACCCCAAAGGCACATTTTTTTGGATTCAAAGATATCCCATATTCTAGTGACCTAACAAAAAAAATTTCTAAATACATGCAATGATCCTCTTCTTTCTTAGAATAAGTGGTCAAGTCATCTTGATATACAACCATGAATAGATAAATAAATTCTGAGAAAAATACATCCATAGCCCTCTAAAAAGTAGCACCAACATAATTTGTTAATCCAAAAGGAATCCTTACATACACATAAGTACCCTAAGGAGTAGTAGGTGCAGTCTTGTATTGCTCATAATCCTTCACTTTCACTTGATTATACCCTGAGAAGCCATCCATAATTGACAACTCATAGCCAGTTACCTTTTGTAACATGCCCTCCATATTGGGTAAGGGATAATTATCCTTTAATAAGGATACATTTAGGTTCCTAAAATCAACACACAGTCTTATATCCCTATTCTTTTTTCTCACTAGTACTAAATTGGGTACCCATGAAGAATGCCTAATGGGTTTTATAATACTAGCCTCCCTTAACATTATCAACTCTTCTTGTACCTTGGGAGCTATCATAGGATTAATTTCTCTTTGATTTTGTCTGAAGATTTTTTAATCCTATTTCAAAGGGATTTCATGTTGAAAAAGCTCCTCTTTGTAAGCTTTCAAGTCATCATATGACCAAGCAAAAACATGCCTATATTTTCTTCGCAAAGAAATTAGCATGGCCTTCACCTTTGGTTTCATCCCTTTCCCTATATAAACCTTCTTTGGTACATTTTTATTCCCCAATTTTACTTCTTCTAAGTCTTCTAGGTGGGCAACAGTTGCTTTAGCCTTGTTGGCTTCTTGATTATCTAATACCCTTTCAAGCGCTACAAGGCCTTTGGGGATTTTGTTTCTTTTCAAATAGATAACCTCTTTTCCAAACATTGTGTCTTGTCCATCAGTAGTTTCTACAAATCCACTAAAATCAATCTCTTGGGCTTCATATTTATTAGCACATTTTAGGAATCTAAGGATATCCTAATCATCATTAAAATAATTCCAATTGTACACATTGTCAGGGATAGAGGGCCTTTTTTTTATCTCAACCTTTCAAATCCCTATGAAAGTTATATCATTGGGTCTTAATGCAATATTGGCCAATAAGTCAACAACCCTGTTATGTCCTCTCTCCATCCAATGTACTCCCAAAGCATTAAATTTTTCAATGGAGTCCCAAACAACATTCTGGTATTCCCTCAGTCTATTATTTTTGCAAGCATGTTTAGCTCTTACCTGGGATATTACTAACTTAGAATCACAAATTATGATTAGTTCTCTGATTCCATGTTCTTCAGCAAGTCTCAATCTCAATAACAAACTTCATATTTTTCTATGTTATTTATACAGACAAAAGATAGTGTAAAAGAAAACTTATAAGTACTTTGAATTGGTGATACTAGTAAAATCCTTATCAGGGAAAGTTGCTAACCTATATGGAAGCTCATTTATCACACCTACCACAGGGACTTCCCTCGCATCCATGTCATAACATTTACCATGAGTGCTATCAACTTTTAACCCTAGTGCATCCATGATTTTAATTGGCATGATGTTGTTTGATGCACCAAAGTCAATAATACAATTCTTTAGGAAATTCCCCCTAACTATCAAGGTTATAAAAAGTGGATATATCTTATCTGGACATTTATTCATAGAATTTCAAAGAAAAATGTGTGGAATCTTGGCAATTACTCCTTCAACTTTCTTACCTTTTTTATCCTTATCACTTAATTTGGAAGGAGTGGGTTCTACTACATTATTACTAATTAGAGCAATGCCAATGATGAGGGCCACTACCTTTTGTTGATGTTCCTCTATTCTCATCATTTCCAAAAAAGGTACAAACACTTTAACATGGCTAATTAACTGAAACATGTCAACAAGAGTATACTTGGGAAACTAAGTTGAAGGAATACCTTGTTCGTGGTTGTTTTCTTTCTGCTAATTTTTGGTTGCTTCAACCTTGTGCTTGATATCCTTCCTTACAACTTCAGGAACTTGCTTTTGTGTCTTTAATTTTCCAACAAAAAATTTGTGTTTAGGAATAGCTTTTAACTTTCTCGTTCTCTTGGCCCAAATTTTATCTCCCATGTTTTCTTTCTCTTTGAAAGCTTCTATTTTCATATCAGGTTCATGTTCCTTTCCTTTAGCCTTTTTTTCTTTAACAAATAGACCGATGGGATTATCTTGTTCATTTCCAATAGTTCTATTCATCAAATGATAAGAACCTCTAGGTTGAGCAGCTAAAATTGTTGTATACTTTGTAATTTCTTCCATAGAAGGCCTTCTCAAAGAGGCACCATCTTCAATCGCCTCCAAATTGTAAGCCTCATAATTCCTAGTATCATCCTCATTAGAAAAAACCTGTTGATGATATGTGTTAACAATTTTCCTTTGATTGTCAACATCTACTTCACAAGAATCTTCATTAGAAGAACCTTCACTATATGCAATATCAGAATCACCCATAATCATAAGCACATCATCCTCCTCTTGATCTTGTTGATGATATTCCTCAAGCATGTTATATTCTACCTCCACCATCTGTGCCACTACACACTGCTACTAGGAATGTGGGATTTGGCAAGTCATACGCAGAGGAGTATCTTCTACAAAATTTCCTAAAATTTTTTGTGCAAATGGTCTAGAGGAGCTTTTTTTGGGCCATTTGTTTGATTATTTGAGGCAGCCTTCCCATTATACCAATTGGTATTGTAAGGATGGCCTTGCAACCTAGGGGGTCTCTCATTCCTTTGGTAATTTCTTAGTTGGCCATTCTCTTTCTTTTCAATTTTATCATTGATGGTTTTAATGAAGCTTTCAAGCTAGCCTTCAATTGTTCCCCCTTTAGTACTTGAACTCTTTTCTTCCCTTTTTGAAGTTTTGAAAAGTCTCGAATCATCATGTCTTCCAACTTTCCCAGTTGTTTTTCTAATATTTTCAATATGTTCTACCATCTTAAAGGCTTCTCTTAAAGATTTAGGATGTTTATCTAGAATATGGTAACTCATATTTGCATCAAAAGCATTGCAGTAATTTACCAAGAATACATGATCATTCAAATGCAAATGAGGAGGCAACCTTTTTCTAGCCTTTTGGAACCTTATATTAAGCTCGGCAATAGATCCATTAGACCCTTTCACAATATTTTTGAATTGATTCAACCAAAAAAATGAATCAGTCTTATCACCATATTGTTCTCTAAAAACCCTTGTGAACTCTTCCCAAGAACTAATGCTCTCAATAGGTAAACTTTTGTACCATACTCTTGCATCTTCAGCAATAGACTACATGAATAATTTCACCATGAAATCTTATGTTTCTACCTCAAAATCATCCATAATGTTAGTGAATGCTTTGAGGTGGTCTTCTCCAATTAGAGGATTTTTTTCTAGAGAATTTTACTAGAGCAAGCCTAAAATCTTTAGGGAATGGATTGGGATAGCTAGGTATTCCAATGAAACATAACTATTGGTATCACTCTACTTGGATCGGTCTCCTAGTATGTCTATCCCTATCATCATTTCTATGTCCATCATCCTTCCTACTATCAGAGTAGCTACCATCCCTTTCCTTACCACTTTCACCATCACCTCCTTTTTTCCTACCTCCTTCATCATCTTTGAAATGAGACTTATCATTCTTATTTCCTCCTCCACCACCATTTCTATGATTTCCACCACCACTTCCCCTAGGGGTATGTCCGACTGACTTCCTTTTTTCCAACTCACTATTAGTATTTTCAAAACTCGAGGCTTCTGGTATATGATTAGACATTTGAAGGAATGCAATCTTTCTAGTCATTTCAACATTAGGGGCTATCATTTTATCTTTTTTCAAATCTTCTCTTAGCTTTTCACCTTCCAACTACAACCTCAATATCTCAAGATTTGTAGGTATGTCAAATAGGGTTGGATCAACTTTGGCTTTATTTGTGGGGTTCTCAATAGATGAATTATTCATTTTTACTTTGGTTTGAATGTAGTTTTCTTGGGTGGGTCAACAGGCCTCTTCCCATGTTCTACAAACAATGCTTTCTTAGTAATAATAGGAGGATCTAAAGTTTTAGTGGTTGAGAGAGATGTAGTAAAGTATTAGTAATTGAATATCATCATTCCTTTTAGAAAAAAACCCTCAAAGGTTCTATGCCTTGTAGCCTTCTCTCTCATTTTCTCCAAATATTTTCTTCTAGCATCTCTCTCGAGTTGCTTAGCTCTAATCCTATCTTCATTTTATTTCAAATCTTTCTTTCTTCTTTCTTCTTGTTATTGGAATCTTAACTCTTCTTCTTCAATTTCTCTAATGTCTCTATCTATATCTTCCGCATTCTCCAGAATATCTCCATGTTAACTCAGAGCAGGGGTAAAGTAAGGTTGGTCAGCCAGATCTTCCTCAAGAGAAAACTGAATTGGCTCATTAAGGGATTTACCTCATGGCGTGAAAATATTTCCATTGAAAATGGACCCAATTCTCGGGGTTGAGGACTCAAAGAATTTCTTATTCTTTTCAGAAAACTCCCACCTATGCTCCTCTCTTGAATTATTTCTCTCACTATCAAAAACTTCTTCTACTAGAAAACATCCCTAGTCTATGTTAGATTCTTGAACATTATTTCCTTCACAAACACTTGCACTACTTATATCAATATGAAAAGTAGGAGATACATTAGAATGGGAATCAATAAACTTACTTGATTCAAAATGTTTCTTGACCCATTCAGGTTGCTTTTCCTTTATAGGTTTAGATTCTACCTTCTGCTTAGGATACTTGTTCGCATAACTTCTGGTCTTCCTCATAATGTCACATATTGCTAAATATTTTTTGTTATTTTCTTTTGGAGCTTTAATCTTCACACTGGTACTGGAGAACTCAGAGTCGCCACCTAGGATACTAGGAAACAAAAAGTGATTGCACTTTGATTTTGTACTTGTTACTTCAAAAAATATTTTAAACATTACCTTATAGATAGTGGCAGAATGAAAAAGTACCTAACACATAAGACCTCTTAGTATGATGGGACTAATGCAATAAACTTAAAACCAATTATTCCTTAAGCAACAAGGAATATTCACAATGAACAAATGAATCTAGCTGTACTTGATCTAAATTTAGAGACTTTTGTACCAAGCTATTCCGAGCAGACTCGCCAATCTGTTGGTTATTTTTTAAGAACCAAACTAATCTCTAGACTTTCCTATGGATTTTTCTATTTCAAATTATCAGTAATACTAAAGGGATTGGCTAATGAACAAATAGAGGCTACTTAAACTTCTATTTCTACTCTTTGGGCTCTGTAAAACCTAGGAGGGTGATCCCAAAATGTATACCTAAAAAACCTTTTACAACTACAACCAAATAGATTGTCAATAACATATATCTCTCATGATACTACTTAATAGCAACATTAAATAAGTTGGAAGCTTATTATGTTAGCGTGATATAAGTTGATTATGACAGAAAAAAACCTAAAAGAATGGGTAACAATAGTGTTCCTTTTGAAATTATGTTTTAAATATTATGTAGTAATGAATCAACACTGTAAATGTAACATGGTATGTACAGGATCATGATGGGCCAAAAAGTGGAAATATGATGGGTATGTGGCTGACAACTTTTTTTATACCCAAAATTGATGAAATGAAAAGGGTTTTTAAAGGATATTCTCAACTTTCCACCAATATATTTATTATGCCATACTTTGAATTTAATAAGCAATTACTATTCATTTTCTATTTGAATTACGACCAAAGTCCTAATTGATAGGCTGATTGAAAATCATCCATAGCATTCAAACAATATCACACTTTTTGAATCCAAAACATGCATCACATTCTATGCTTAGCATACTATAGGATTAAAAAAATAAAAAAATAATTTCATAAATTTTTCACCAAGTTAAGGTGGTCAAACATACGAGTTTTTATATTTTTTAAAAATTTGTAATAAAAAATTCATAATTAATTATTTACTTGGAAAAAAATTATTAAAAAGTATGCATCACATCGATACATGAGTCCTCTACTTATATCTAAAATATTATAAAATAATATTCATTTTATTGTGGTTAGGTGGTAGACAAACACCTACTTCTTATTTTTCCCTGAAATTTAAGTACTATTGCATTGAAATTTCAAATTTTCACCAAATAGATTCTCTTTTTTTTGAAAAAACATAGTATTTTAAAAAAAATATTCAATTTTCTATAGATTCTATTCTTACATATTTTTGAAATAATATAGATAACTTATTCAATTTTTTATGTCAAGTTGCCTAACTCTGATTTTTCTAAATTTTTTGCCACTTAAGGGCCTATTTTTTCCATGATGATCCTGCACATACCCAACACTAATATTCAACATGAACCAGTGTCTTTATCCAAAGCATGAAGTCAATATCCTTTGACATAAATTGACAACAATTCAAACAATAACACATATAATCCCAAGAAATCTTGCGTTACAATATTTCTTCATAACTCTAGGATTATCACTTTTTACAAATATCCTAGCACATAGTAATTATAAATTATCACTCTCATATAATAATTTACATCAATTAATTGAATTGATAGTTAAACATGAAACTAAACATCCATCAGATAATGACAAAGACAAATGAAAAAAATCATTGACTACTTTCAATCATAACTTAGAACACACATATTGGGATAGAGAATAAGCATGAAACCAATATGAATATATATCATAAAATGCTATACCATTATTAGTCTTACATAGATGAGTATGAACTCAAAAATGAACTTAAAACAAAGACCCTAAAACTTGCTTCGTATTTTCTTGAGAACACTAACAATATCAACTCTAAATTTTCTAACTCTTGTGCTTTTGGTCCTAAATTTCTTTTTATAGAGATGAAGGAGAAAAACAATCCTTAGACCAAATAAAAAACATGTCAGGATATCTTCAGACCGCTTGTAACAATATTTCGTTGATGGTTACACTTGAGTCTTTAGGTGAAGCAAATAAATATGAGGCAAAAATATCCTCAAAGCCTACATTGAATTGTTTTCAGGCTATGTATTATTCTTCTCCTATCTAGTATTTTCCTTATTCACTCTGTATACTTCTCCAGCCAAACACTATACTCCTCCTCAGGGGTTAATCAAACATTCAGTAAAACCTACACCTTAGTGATATATTGGGAGTACCTTGCATCAATGAGAATTTTGGCTTGCTTAACAAATATATTCATATTTTACTCAATCTCTACCATCATATCAATGTCTGAATTGAGAAAGAGGTAATTAATGACAGATAAATGCATCATAGTAGCGTTAAGAAATCCTCCCAAATTTTCCTTTTGGGTGTGAAACAAATGTAATTCACCCTTGAAATTTAATATTTGAGGCATGCCATGGTTCTCCATTTCCTTGAATATTTTCAACTTGCTTTGGAGTTGTATTCCCAATTTCCCATGGAAAGTGGTTATCTCATTTATTGAGTCAATAGTCTTCAAAATATCAAGAATATTTGTGGGTTCCTCAGGATCCTCCCTTATTTTTGGTGTCATCTCTTTCAGAGAACTTACTCTAGCAATCTAGTTATTCCACTCATTCCTAAAGGCTTCATGTACTTGCAGATACTTTGTATTTTCCTCATGAACATTTTTATACATGGCCCATACCTCATTAGCCCTATGGACCAACTTGGTTACTCTATGCTTAAGAACATCCCTAAAAATATCATTGGCCACCTTAACTGTCTCTAGTTTGGCTTGCTTGAAATTTTCCTTTCCAATAGTTAACTTTCCTCTTAAATCATCAATTATGAGGGCCAAAGTTTCTCTATCTTGAGTAGACATATCAAATGAGGAAGAGGGAGAGGGATAAGCCACTGTCTTTTGGGTATCTTGAATGGTAGAACTCATTCGACTCAATTCATTCAAAGCCTTATTATATTCCTTGACCAAAGATTCATATTTCTTTTGAGAAATATTTGCAGTATCCAAACTAAGCATTGCATCATGTGTATTTAATTCAACTGCCTCGATCGAAGTTATGTCAATAGCTCTTTTGAACACTAGTGAACCCATGACCTCTTCAATTGGCCTAGCAACCTCATGTTTGTCAGTAATAGGTGTCATAGACAAAATTACAAGAGTATGCAGTTTTGGACTATACCTGGAACCAAATACCTTATTCTCAAACTGATCTTCAGATATCAAAGCTTGAGGATCTCCTCTAATTACATCGTAGGCTATGGTAGCTATGATAGTACATCCTGGTAATAGTATAATTCCACTATCCTTAACAATTCTATGAGATTGAGTAGGAGTAATGGATACAATTTAAGCCTTAATATTTTCTTCCTCTAGTTTCTCAACTTCCTCATGATGAGGTGGTTCAACATTGAATTGAGTTGTTTCTAGTCTCTCTTTTGTTTCCTTACTCCTTTGTTGGATCATAAACTCCTGAAACTCTTTGGTATGCACAAGTTTATCATCAACCAAGAACTCATCACATTCCCTAATCTTGGGATCATCACCATTTTTTGTCATAATGCCACTGGACTATCCTATTAGGAGGAACATTTGAACTAGAAGTCTTGTCAAAATGGGGAGGAGGAGATTTCTGCTCAACTTCTTCATATCCTAACTCATGTTCTACCACTTGTTCTTCCCCAAGATCTTGAACACCTTCAAGCCTTTATGGGATATCCATAGCCTATTGTTGTCGTGGTTGCTTTAAAAGGATCTAATCTTTTTCTATAGCTTCCTTTACTTTTACTTTAAATTGACCTTACTGATGGTCCCTTATCATAGTAAAGGCCCTATCCAAGGGATTTTCAATTTCATTGTGTGGACTACTGTAGAAAGCATTCCTTTTCATAATCTTTTCGTCAAGGTTTTTCATAGCTATCAATTCCCTTTTCTCAGCCATAATAGCCTCATCACGTGTCATATTTCTTAGTACATCATATTTATAGAGAAATTCATGATGTATGATTCCTAAGTTCTTTTGTCTATTCTTTTCAGACACAAATCCTTCTGGGTCAAAAACTCTAACCGCATCTACTGGCATTCTAATATTATTTACCATAATTCCCAATTTCTCATACCCTTCAAGGGCAGTGACCTCAAAATAAGAAAAATTCCATTGGGGGTATACCACAGAGCCCTTTCTGTCCTTTCTAAACATCTCAAAATCCATGACCTTCATTTACCATGTGAGCTACATGAAATCCAACCTGTTTGACACAAACAAGGGTAAGAAATGGGGCACAAATTTAACTCCATAAACCCTGATCAAAGAATATTTAGAATGTAAAAACCAGTCAGCCCAATTATCTATAGCTACAGAACTTGGTACATCCATTGGGTACATAACATTTCTGATTTCTGGAGAAATTCTGAATCTAGGTGCCACACCCAATGACTCTAGGATACCATATCTTACAATATTGGAAAAAAATATAATTAGGATTGGAGCAATCCTGATCCCAAATATATGTCCACATTTGCATAGGGATTCCCTCATTTTCATTCTTTGCCATTCTTAAATTCAATTTTCTTTTCCACTCATAATCTCATTCCCAAAAAAGCATGTGCATCAGTAAAGAATAATCAAGGAAAGATAGAGTGAGCGATTCCCTTTTCAAATTGAGAAAATCCTCATGCATTTGTTGGGAAACAAAATTAGCATAATCAAAACCAATGTTTCAATTATATTCTTGTATATCTGCCACCATCACCAACAAATTAGGGGCTATTCTAATCACAAAATCTTAACCTAGCACCTCATTCAGAAAATAATAAGTGTTCTTGAAATAGTCTTTAAATTCTTCACACTCAAAAGGCTTAGCATCTTGGACAACGAACTTTTTTCTGTTCCTTCTATGTTGCACAAGTATTTATTCTCTATATGCAAATTTTCTTCCTTGGTATTCAGCATACAAGTCAACATGCCTGAATTTTGTAGTTTAATTCGGATTCAACCCAAACACTTCAAACATTTTATCCTTAGTCACCTCTAGAATTATATCACCATTCTCACTCTTGATCTTCCTATTAGTAGGGTCATAGTGCCTTGCTAGCTCCATCATTAAATCCACTTCCACAAACACATTCGGGACTACTAGATTTCCCAGGTTCAATCCCCACAAAAATCATGCAAGATTACAAGAATTTAACCTATTGAAAGCATAGTTAAATAATTTCCATCCACTCTAGTGCTGAGGTTTCTCACCAATCTCTCAGCATTATCAATCAACCTAGTGGTAATAAAAACTTGTCTTGTGGGCCTTTTACCAATTTGTGACCCTCCCTCTTTGATACTTCTAGAAGTTTCTTGCATAAAATTTTATGTTTCATTTTTTGTACTTCTTAAACTTGTGGAGGCTGCAAGGGTACCTAGCAAAGGGTTAGACATAGCTACTGGTTTGGGATTGGCTTCCACTAAAGTATGCTAAGTTTTAGGTCTTTTGAAACTTTTTGGCTTTCGTTTTATCTCAGATCTAACACTAGAATCATTAGGTTAAAGGCCACTCATGTTTGTAATGCCAACAGAGACTAGAGCTTACAATTTCTTACAACCAGACAAAACCCCTCACAATTATGATAGGATAAAACTATACTATTGAATAGGAAAACTTTCTTCACAATTTAGGAAGTCCTCAATTATCAAACTAAAATCACTAGAGAAAGACTAATTTTCATTTTCTAATTTTCATTTTCCATCAATTTTCTTATCATCTTTCATAGGCATTCATCCTACTACCTTAATCAAAATGAGTTATCAGTTTTTCTTACCCAGACAAAAGCTATGTCACCTCAGTTGTAGATATCTCTAGAGCTTCCCTTGCAAAATCTTTAACCTCTGGTATTCCTTCCATTAGCTAGTGAACTAAGATGCACGATAAACTAGATATCTACTTTTAGTTATGACTAAGAGGAAAGCATGTCACCATTCATATTTGATAGTAAACTCGCATGAGAAAATTGACAAGTAGTCATTCAATTTTGAACCTTGATCATTGATCCTTCAACTTAAAAATTGTATCAACAGTTGACAATCCATCTCGCTAATTTTCTTTCTACTTTATATGAAATCCTTAAGATTATGACACGTTGCATCTTGATGTAGTATTTGTCACCAATTGCTGGTTCACTTCTTTCTCTCCCATCTTTATCACCAATGCAAGTACCTTATGCAAAAAAATATCATCCCTTAGATCAATGGCCAGATTCTCGATCATCTTCATTCCCATGGCTCCTCGCTACTTTAAAGGTATCTTGACTCCCATCAACCACAAGAGATACAAGCACCATAGTTTGACATGTACACATGCATTAACAATCAATGATACAAAAGACTTGCAAATAGGATATAGTCAAGTTAGCAAGAGAAAAATCCTTGTAAGGGACCATATCGCTCACCACTAATCATAACCTTAGCACTCAAAGAAAATATTTGAGGTGCAATATCATTGGGAACTCATAATCTCACTCGTCGCTAATTGTAAACAATCCCTTTACAACATATTGGCGATGCGTGATCAAACTGGGATCATGAATTGAGAAGTCATCACTTATCACTATTACAACATTAAGAACTCAAAAATATTAGTGATATGCAATCCCATAAGAATCTCACTCATCACCAATCATAGATAGAAGCTTAAATAACAATTAGCAATGAGCAATAACAAAGATATATCATTCCATTGCTCATCACTAATTTAAAACATTATCTCAAAAGTGATCAGCGATGAGCGATAAGGACATAAGGCTAGTTGAACTTAAGTGAAAACCTTTATGCACATGCTTAAAAAGTTGTTATGATGGAGGGGACTTCCTAGGATGATACAATAAATAAATGAAAATTCAAGAAACCCAAAAACATATGAAGGCTTAGTTTTTCTAAATTTATGATGAGGAAATTGACTACCTAATAGAAAGTATTGAAATAATGACCAGCAGGAGCCCATAGTTGATCAACAACCAAATAGAAAAAACAATTGACTTTAAAGAAATTTATTCTAAAACCCTCTTTAATGCAATAAGGGTTTAAGATAGGACAATGAGAGTTAAGGTTCAATCAGTGGCTCTGACTAGAGACTTATGCCTCTCATAAGCATGGTGAGATCACTAGAATCTTGGGTTGAAGTAGACCAAAATGTGGATTAAAACCAAAAAACCCGAACTTGGGAACTACCCAAATGAGATAGTAAGCCCCAATAAAAAAAAAAAGAAAACACACCCATATACACAATATATAAGAACATACATTGAAGAAAACATACTTAGGAGAAGTATAGCTTGAAGAATTGTCCATGTACTGGCAGTTCAAAAAATTCACTTGTCAGACTTTGAAGAAAATATGAATCTTCTCCATGAGTGTTGGCTATCAAGTAAAGGCCAATCCATAATGCTTCAAATTTTCCATGTTTTCCCTTACCCTGAACTCTTGCATTCCAAGCTAACACCATGTTGTTAACTTCAAATTTCCTGGGGGAAGCTTTTTGGTGCAAGAGCACAACTAGGCTAGCCTTTATAGTTAGGACAATTTGGCTTGTATCTGACATTAGCCAAGTCAGAGTATTTTTGTATTTGTTTTGGGCCTTAGAAGGTCATTGTTGCGGTGAGGTGAATTAGTCATTAGGACTAAGATCCACCAAAGTTTAGTAATCATTGATAGTTTAGCTTTAATTAGCCTTAATAGCCTATGTTGGGATTAGAGCCTTAAATGTGTTCTAAACACATGAATGTTGTTAGAAAAATGCCATGAGGTAGTTAAGGGAGTTGGATGCTCAAAATCTAGGAGATGAAGGTCCTAGGAATTAGGGAGATGGCATAATGGTTTGTTGCCAAAAGTTGTTACAAAGTTGTCATGACAACATTTTCCATTATGGCAAATGTTGTATGCAACTCGGTTATCTTGGATCCCCTAAAAGATAGGAGTGTGGGATTGACCAAAACACCCTACAAACATGGTAATGGCATCTATGAAAGGAGGTGGCTCGAATTCAGAAGTTAGTCTTTTGTAATCAAGTTTTTGTTGTGTTGGAATAAAAGAAGTCTGCAATTTCTGTGTTTACCCGAATACTTTGAGCGACAGTGCTATCAAATGCGTTAGATGTTCTGATTTGGTGTTGGATTTTTTTTTACAAGGTATATCTAAGAATTTTTCCTTTTTTAAGAAAGTTGCTTTGAGTTAAATTAGGGTCTTGTTTAATTAAGTTTAGGACTAGGGGTTTTACTGGTCCTGTCCTAACCAGTCAGTCTTTTTATGGCTCCCCCATGAAATCTAGCCATAGGAATTTCCTGAGAATAGATGGATTTGTTAGGGGAGCCATTTTTCTATACATATGTAGTGGTAGGGGTCATGAAGAGTTGAGCAATTATTTTTAAAGTCAAACCCTAGGCAATTTTAGAGAGCCCGGTTAGAGGTTTATCAGTGAAGAATTGAAGAGATCAGGTAGGGGAAAGAGGTATAGTATGGAAAAAGTATAGTTCCAGGTAGGTTACAGTCACATAATAACATGCTAAGAGGATTAAGGGTTTTTCAATCCATTTGATGAGTTAAGGAACAAGAAATCAGTAGAATCCTAGTAATTAGGCCTTTTAGCCCTAGTTGACCTAGATTATAGGAAATCAATGTACGGAGGAGTTAGGGGTCTGAAACCCTATGAATAATTTAATAGATCAAAAAGGGTACTTGAATGTGAATTTTTTTTTTGAGGTTATTTGGAAAGTTCTAGCAAGAGAGACAAAAAGGTCACTGTCAAGGGCTAGAAGGAAATAGGCCTCCTCAAGACAAATTCTTGGAATCGGTAAGAAGGAAGATTGAAGACCATCCAAGATGGATCCAAATGGATGTGTATAGCATGTTTTCAGTATCTTTGATACCCCTACAAATAGTTCAAGGCCCTGAGTGATGTTGGCACTTAGAGTCTTCTAAGTGGAGGAGATAGTTTGTCAATTCAGAAGTGGTGTTAGTCTTTCAAGGTGAAACAAAAGTTGTGAAACTCTTGGAGAGGAGTTAGAATAGGAATTGTTTAATCATATAAGCTTGACAAGAACCTAGAATCTATCAGGTTCCTAGGTGAAGATAGGGAAATTTCTTCCTAGCTAGTTGTGCAAGCAAACCAAGAAACACTTACATCATATTGGTATCAGAGCAAAGTTTGATTAGGCTTGTGATTGATGTTGCAACCCACTGAATCAGTAGGAGAGAATACACCAGAGTAAGATAGAACCATGGTGACTAATGTTGAGTTAGCCAAGAAGGTAGAAGACAAGAAGAGGATAACTGGCTACTAAGAGAAAGGTTGTCCCGAATGGAGAAGCTCCTAGATGAGGTCCAAGAAATGGTAGACAAGGTCAAGGATAAAATTGATCTGAAGGAAGAGAAGGAAGCAAAGGAAAAGGAATTGGACTTGGAGGAGGAAGCTCCAACACCTAACCCTATCCTTTCTGAAGAACCCTTTTTGAAGGCACTGTAGGCCTTAAGTGGCAAAGTTTTGGAAGGTGTGCCACTATTCAGTGGACAAATGGATCTTGATTCAGTCATGGACTAGATTGAAAGTATAGAGAATCACTTTGAATGTGATGGTATAATAGAGGCCCAAAAAGTAAAGGTGGCCAAGTCAATGTTGAGAGGTTCAGCTCTCACATGGTGGAAGTTTGTGCAAACTGAAAGAGCAAAAGAAGGAAAGGGTCCTATAGTCACATGGAGAGGCATGGTAACCAAAATAAAGCAGACCTACCTACCTGATGACTATGAAGTCCAGTTGAATAGGAGGAGACATAATCTTAGACAAAAAGATTTGGATGTCCAAGCATACACTGAGGAGTTCCAAAAGTTGTGCCTTAGATCAAAGGTGGTTGAAGATGAAAGCATCAAGCTAGCAAGGTATTTGAATGGGCTTAAATGGACTATTCAAGAAGATAAGAGCCTAGTGAACTTCAAAACCATCTGCCAATGTTATCAAATGGCCTTAAAGATAGAGGAGAAAGGAAAAAGGAAACAAGAGCAGACCTCCAAGAGTAGAGGTAAAGGAAAAGACAGTAGAGGACAAAGAGGTGGCTATGGTGGAAGGAGTTTAGAATCAAGGGCACAAGGAGAAATAAAGTACTCTAATCAGCAATAAGGAAGCTCCAGTAGAGGTGGTAGAGGAAGAGGCTCTAGCTCTAGAGGAAGAAGTGGTGGACAAGGAAGAGGCAGTTACTTTGCCAATATGAAGTGTTATCACTGCAATCAAATGGGACACCCGGCCTATAGATGTCCAGAGAAAGGTAGTACTTCCCAAGGAGGTGATAGGAGAACCAATCTTGTTCATGATGATTCAAATATAGTAGACAAACATTTTGAGGTACCATTAAATTTAGAGGAAGGTGAGAACCTCATGATGAGGAGAAATTTGATCAAGGAGCTGGGTAAAGAGGAACCAAGCCAAAGGAGGTCCCTATTTAGGATAAAGTGTAAAATGATGGGGAAAGTATGTAGAGTCATCATTGAATCAGGGTCTACTAACAATATTGTGTCAGAGAAGATAGTCAGCAAGCTGAAGTTGACAAGGATACCCCACACCAATCCTTACAAGGTCACATGGCTCAATAAAGGCCAACATGTCTTCGTAAATGAACAAGCATGGGTGGAGTTCTCAATTGGAAGGTACAAGGACAAAGTTTTGTGTGATGTGTTACGTATGGATGCATGTCACTTGCTCCTAGGTAGACCATGGCAATTTGATCACCAAGCTATGCATGATGGAGTGAAGAACTCTTATACTTTCAAGAAGGATAAGGTAACATTCAAAATTCTGTCACTATTAGAGGATGCAGAGGTGTAGATAGCAGGTCCTAAGTTGCTCATGGTTGGTGAAAAATAGTTCTTAGAAGCCTTGGAAGAAGGAGAAGGAGTTGGCTATGCATTAATGTTAAGGCCAAGAAAGGTAAGTAATGACAAAGCAGCTGAGAAGCCAGAGTTGCCTAAAGAAATACAGAAAATGTTGCAGACCTATGAAGGCATTGTGAGCAGTGGACAACTAGCAACATTACCCCCTAAAAGAGCCATAAGTCATAGGATAGACTTGATACCAAGGTCTACCCTACCAAATAAGGCAGCTTACAAGATGACCCCTCAACAAAATGAGATATCTAGACAATTACAAGAACTCCTAAACCAAGGTCTCATTAGGAAGAGCATTAATCCATGTGCAGTACCCACTGTCCTAGCACCTAAAAAGGGAGGGGAATGGAGGCTTTGTACTGATTTAAGGGCCATAAATAAGATAACCATTAGGTATAGGTTCCCTATCCCTAGGATTGAAGACCTCATGGATTGTCTAGGTGAAGCTAGGTACTATACCAAGATAGACTTAAAGAGTGGTTATCACCAAATTAGAATACATGAGGGAGATGAGTGGAAAACAACTTTCAAAACCAATGAGGGTTTATATGAGTGGCTGGTTATGCCATTTGCGTTGTCTAATGCCCCCTCCACATTCATGAGACTCATGAATGAAATCCTCAAAGACTACATTGGTAAATTTGTAGTGGTGTATCTTGATGATATACTGATCTATAGCAAAACAAGAGAAGAGCACCTCAAATAGATAGAGTTGATTTTCAAGAAGTTGCAGGAGGAGAAATTGATGATCAATTTAGAAAACTGTGAATTCATCAAGACAGAGCTGGTGTACCTTGGATTTGTACTATCACATGGCAACTCGAAAATGGACAATAGCAAATTGGAAGCCATCCTCAATTGGCCTACTCCAAGGACAACAGAGGTAAGAAGTTTTCATGGCCTTGCTCAATACTATAGGAAGTTTATAAGACAATTTAGTGCTATTTGTGCTCCTATGTTCGATACCATTAAAGGAGGAATGAAGACTAAGTTTGTATGGAATGAGCAAGCTAACAAAAGTTTTGAGTTGTTAAAGGAAAAGATAGCTACCCAACCTATTTTGGTGTTACCAAGCTTTGAAAAGCTATTCACTATTGAGTGTGATGCAAGCAATGTAGCTATTGGGGCTGTTCTCAGCCAAGAGGGCAGACTGGTGGCTTTTCATTTAGAAAAGTTAAGTGAAGCCAAGAAGAAATATTCTTCTTATGACCTTGAGATGTATGCATTGGTCCAGGCTCTAAGGAAATGGAGGAACTACTTGCTTCCCAAGGAATTCATAGTGTATTCAGACAACCAAGCACTTAGTTTCTTGAATTCACAAGAGAAATTGAGTCACAGACACATGAAGTGGGTTGAATACCTGCAAGCTTATACCTTCAATATCAAGCACAAGAAAGGAGTACTCAACAAGATAGCAGATGCCTTGAGTAGAAGAGTCCTCACCATACAAGAAATTCAGTTGAAGAGCATTGGAATAGATCATTTCAAGGATCTATATGTAGATGATGAAGATTTTGCAGACATTTATAAGGTATTTGCTGAATACAAGAATCATTTTCATAGTAGATATGTTGAATATACTTTTCAAAGTGATCTTTTGTTTAAAGGGAATCAGTTATGTGTCCCTAGAGGCTCCATTAGAGAGAATTTGATACAAGAAAAGCATAATGGTGCATTGAGTGGTCACTTTGGGATCACAAAGACTCAAGAACTTGTTCAAAGGTTCTATTATTGGCCAAGGATGAATCTACATGTTAGGAGGTATGTGGAAAGTTGTATGGTATGTCAAAAGGCCAAGGGTACTTCTTCAAATGCAAGCCTATATCAATGACTGCCTATTTCTAACAGGCCATGGGAATGCTTGAGTATGGATTTTGTAGTTGGATTGCCCAAGACAAGACAAGGCATGGACAGTGTTTAAGTAGTTGTGGACAGATTCAGCAAGATGGTTCACTTTGTGCCATGTAAGACAACTAATGATGCTAGTCAAATAGCCTCTCTTTTCTTCAAAGAGATAGTAAGGATACATGGGTTACCTATAAGCATTATGTCAGACAGGGACACCAAGTTCATGAGTCATTTTTGGAAGACTCTTTGGCAGAGATTGGGAACTAATTTAAATTTTGGATCTGCATACCATCCCCAAACTGATGGTCAAACCGAAGTTGTTAACAAAAGTCTTGGAAATATTTTAACGTGCTTGACCAAGGAGTATGGTCAACAATGGGATCAGTTGATTGGACAAGCTGAATATGCCTATAATGACACTGTGAACAGGTCAAAAGGAAAGAGTCCCTTTGAAATTTTCTATGGTCTACATCCTAGAGGAGTCTATGAACTAAGAGACTTAAAGGATGGAGTCAAGGGAAGTGGATATGCTGATGATTTTTCTTATGCAATGCAGGAGATTCATGATACAGTTAGAAAGACATTGGTAGAAAACAACATGAAGCATAAGACCAAGGTGGATGAGCATAGAAGAGAAGTACAGTTTAATGTGGGAGACTTGTTGATGGTGCATTTAAACAAATCCAGGTTACAAAAAGGAGTTCCTCACAAGTTGCAGATGAAGAGGATAGGTCCCTGTCCTATCTTAGCAAAGTATGGAAACAATGATTTTAGAGTGGAGCTACCGGAAGACAGTGGATTGTCCCTTGTTTTCAATATTGCAGACCTAGTTCATTACAAAGGACCACCACCAGACATGGATAGAAGTCTCAATGAAGTCATCCAAGATGTGGAAGAGCTCAAACTACCTTCTACTATAGTCAAACAAGCTGACAATGTACTAGATACCAGGGTATGCAAGAAGACTAGAACCAAGGAATATAAGGAACATTTGATAAAATGGCATGGTCAACCTAATGCTGATGTAGTATGGATCAAAGAATCAGAGTTCAAGAAGTTGGGAATTGATCTCAACTTACTCAATCCAAGGGTGGATTGAACTCTTTTGTTTTGGGGAGGATGGTGTAGGAGCACAACTAGGCTGGCCTCCATAGTTAGGACATTTTTGCTTGTATCTGACATTAGCCAAGTCAGAGTATTTGTGTATTTTTTTTGGACCTTAGAAGGTCATTTTTGTGGTGAGGTGAATTAGTCATTAGGACTAAGATCCACCAAAGTTTAGCAATCATTGATAGTTTAGCTTTAATTACCCTTAATAGCCTATGTTGGGATTAGAGCCTTAAATGTGTTCTAAACACATGAATGTTGTTAGAAAGGTGCTATGAGGTAGTTAAGGGAGTTGGATGCTCGAAATCTAGGAGATGGAGGTCCTAGGAATTAGGGAGATGGCATAATGGTTTGTTGCCAAAAGTTGTTACAAAGTTGTCATGACAACATTTGCCATTATGGCAAATGTTGCATGCAACTCGGTTATCTTGGATCCCCTAAAAGATAGGAGTGTGGGATCAACCAACACATCCTACAAAAATGGTAATGGAATCTATGAAAGGAGGTGGCTTGAATTCAGAAGTTAGTCTTTTGTAATCAAGTTTTTGTTGTTTTGGAATAAAAGAAGTCTGCAATTTCTATGTTTACCTAAATACTTTGAGTGACAGTGCTATCAAATGAGTTAGATGTTCTGATTTGGTGTTGTATTTTTGTTTACAAGGTATATCTAAGAATTTTTCCTTTTGTAAGAAAGTTTCTTTGAGTTAAATTAGGGTCTTGTTAAATTAAGTTTAGGACTAGGGGTTTTACTGGTCCTGTCCTAACCAGTCAGTCTTTTTATGGCTCCTCCATGAAATCTAACCACGGGAATTTCCTGAGAATAGATGGATTTGTTAGGGTAGCCATTTTTCTATACATATGTAGTGGTAGGGGTCATGAAAATTTGAGCAGGTATTTTTAAAGTCAAACCCTAGGTGAGTTTAGAGAGCCCGGTTAGAGGTTTGACAGTGAAGAATTGAAGAGATCAGGCAGGGGAAAGAGGTACAGTATAGAACAAGTACAGTTCCAAGTAGGTTATAGTCACATCATAACATGCTAAGAGGATTAAGGGTTTTTCAATCCATTTGATGAGGTAAGGAACAAGAAATTAGTAGAATCCTAGTAATTAGGCCTTTTAGCCCTAGTTGACCTAGATTATAGGAAATCAATGTACGGAGGAGTTAGGGGTCTGAAACCCTATGAATCTTTTAATAGATCAAAAAGGGTACTTGAATTTGAAATTTTTTTTTGAGGTTATTTGGAAATTTTGGGCAAAAGAGACAAAAAGGTCATTGTCAAGGGCTAGAAGGAAATAGGCCTCCTCAAGACAAATTCTTGGAATCGATAAGAAGGAAGATTGAAGACCATCCAAGATGGATCCAAATGGATGTGTATGGCATGTTTTCAGTATCTTTGATACCCCTACAAATTGTTCAAGGTCCTGAGTGATGTTGGCACTTAGAGTCTTCTAAGCGGAGGAGATAGTTTGTTAATTCAAAAGTGGTGTTAATCTTTCAAGGTGAAGCACAAGTTGTGAAACTCTTGGAGAGGAGTTATAACAGGACTTATTTAATCATCTAAGCCTAACAAGAACCTAGAATCTATTAGGTTCCTAGGTGAAGACAGTGAAAAGTCTTCCTATCTAGTTGTGCAAGCAAACCAAGAAACACTTACACCACTTTTCTATCATATAAGTGCTTAACCTGTAATTGCACCTTCAAGCTTTCATCTTGAGCCTCCCTCCTAGATTCATCCAATTGCACCAAATTATTTATCCTGTGTTGCATATCATCACAAATTTCCCATCATACTCCTACACAAACTTGTACATCTTGAGCAGGTTATTCTATGGAGATATTACCTCTAGACCATACACTAAACCAAAAGGTGAATAACTAGTGGCCTTTTTCATAGTCACTCTATCTACCCAAAGTGCCAATTTTAATTTTCAATCCCAAGCCTTTTTCTTCTTCTCCATAATTCTCTTGATTAGCTTCATCAAGCTCTTATTACTAGAATCAGCTTAACCATTTCCTTGGGGATGGTAAGGTGAAGAATAAGAGACTTCTATGTCATGTTTCCCACAAGCATCCTTAAATTCATTTGATCTAAAACACATAGCATTTGCTGAGATAATCCTTTGAGGGACTCCAAATCTGATAAGAATATTATTCAATAGAAAATCAAGTGCTACCTTGCTTGTTTCCTTCTTTGTAGGTATAGCTTCCACCCACTTTGTAAATTAGTTAGTAGCAACAAGAAACCATGAGTGACCTCCACTATATTTTTTTGATATCTCCCCAATGAAATCAATCCCCCACTGCTGGAAAGGGGCTTCAACTATCATAGGTATGAGTGGCAGGTTTCCTGAAAAACTTCAATTTTCCTTTGAATTGTTGACAGGCATCACAAGTCTTAACAAATTTGTGAGCATATTTAAAAACTATAGGCCACCAAAATCCAGCTCTTAAAATATTAAGAGCAGTAGTCTTTGCCATATAATGACCATCATACACCCCATTGTGGATTTCTTGTAGAAGATCAAATGCTTATTTTCCATCCACACATTTCAGAAGTACTTTGTCCAAGCTTCTCCACCATAACTCATTATTAATGATCAAATATTTGATAGCACATAATTTTAATGCTTTTTTTTCATTATCATCCATATCAATAGGACATTCCAAAGTTTTTAAATACTAGATAATCCTTTTGTACCATCTACATGTTTGCATATCACAGAGAGGTTCCACATCAATTGTTTTAGTGTGATTTACTTGATTTGCTTATAAGTTCACCTCTGCTATCAACTTGGCTAGGCCCTTTCCTCTTACTAACCTAGTAATTTGAACCTTAATCTAGAATTCTTGGATCCTATTGATCCACCTACATCTTCTACCTATTGTCTCCTACTGAGTAAAAATGTCCTTCACAAGTGCACTTGGTACAAAAGCACTATCTATAGCCTCTTGTAGGTAAGTCCTGAAATTATTTATAGCCTTTACCAAAGCATAAGCTTGTTTCTCAGTAGTGTCATACTTTAGTTATGTAGCCTATAGATATTTTATAAAAAATGCAATTGGCTATACAAAACCTTGCTCATTTTTCTATAGTAGAACAACATAAATAGTATGAAAAGAAGCAAAAGAGAAAATATGCACTAGTTTAGAAAATTCAAGAGACCTCAAAACTTGAGCCTCTTTAATAGCTTGTTTTATCTTCTTAAAGCCTAACTGGGATCTTCACTCCAAAGTAACTTTTACCCCTTCTTCAAAATTTTTGAAATAGGTCTTGTAGTCTCTGCAAAGTTGGTTACAAATATTCTTAAAAAAATTATTTTCCCAAAAAGGACTGGATACCCTTAACATTTCGTGGCTGGGGAATCTTGTCAATAGTTTCTACTCTTTTAGGATATATCCTTACTCCTTCCTTGGACACAATATTCCCTAGCAGTTTTCCCTCAGTGACCCCAAAGGTACATTTTTTCAGATTCAAAGATATCCCATATTCTAGTGACCTGACAAAAACTTTTTCTAAATGCATGCAATGATATTCTTTCTTAGAATAAATGGTCAAGTCATCTTGATATACAACAATGAATAGATCAATAAAATCTAAGAAAGCTACATCCATAGCCCTCTAAAAAGTAGCACCATCATTTGTTAAGCCAAAAGGCATCCTTACATACACATAATTACCCCAAGGAGTAGTAAATGTAGTCTTGTACTGCTTAGAATCCTTCACTTTCACTTGGTTATAACTTGAGAAACCATCCATCATTGAATACAATTCACAACCAATTACCTTTTCTAACATGGCCTCCATATTGGGTAAGGGATAATTATCCTTTAATGAGGATACATTCAGGTTCCTAAAATCAACACATAGTCTTATATCCCCATTCTTTTTTCTCACTGGTACTAAATTGGATACCCATGAAGAATGCCTAATGGTTTTTATAATACTAACCTCCCTTAACTTTATCAACTCTTCCTCCATCTTGGGAGCTATCATAGGATTAATTGGTCTTTTCTTCTAATTGAAGGGTTTTGCATCCTCTTTCAAAAGGATGTCATGCTAAAAAAACTCCTCTTTGTAATCTTTCAAGTCATCGTATGACCAAGCAAAGACATGCCTATATTTTCTTAGCAAGTAATTAGCATGGCCTTCACCTTTGGTTTCATCCCTTTCCCTATATAAACCTTCTTTGGGGAATTTTCAGTCCCCATGTTTACTTCTATGTCTTTTGGGTGGGAAACAGTTGCTTTGGCCTTACTGGTTTCTTAATTATCAAATACCCTTTCAAGAACTACAAGGCCTTTGGGAATTTTGCTTGTTTTCAATTGGATAACCTCTTTTTGTGAACATTGTGTCTTGTCCATCAGTATTTTCTAAAAATCCACTAAAATCAATCTCCTAACCTTCATATTTATCAACACATTTTAGGAATCTAATGATATCCTCATCATCATTAAAAAATTTCCAATTGTACACATTGTCAAGGATAGAGGGCCTTTTTTTATCTCAACCTTTGAAATCCCTATGAAAGTTATATCATCAAGTCTCAATGAAATATTGGCCAGTAAATCAACAACTTTGTTATGTCCTCTCTCCATCTAGTTTATTCCAAAAGCATCAAATTGGTCAATGGAGTCCTAAACAACATTTTGGGATTGCCTCAATCTGTTATTTTTGCAATCATATTTAGCTCTTACTTGGGATATTACTAAATCAAAATCACCAATTACCATTAGTTTTCCGATTCCATGTTTTTGTAGAAAGTCTCAATCCCAATAAGAAGGCTTCATATTTTTCTATGTTATTTGTACAGACAAAAGATAGTGTAAAAGAAAACTTATAAGTACTTCCAGTTGGTGATACTAGTAAAATCCCTGCACCAGATTTGTCTTTAGAGCTCACACCATTAAAGTACATTTTCCATAGTCCTTCTTTATCAGACATTTTTTAAACTTCATTTTCTATGGGTGTAATAAATCTTTCAATCTCCTTTGGTACTTCCTCTACCTTGAACTCACCAATGGCAGTGTCTATGAAAACAATTGTGTCATCTTTAGGGACATGTTACAACATATGTGGGACCCTAGATTCTCTCATTACTTGGATATTCCTTCCATCAATAGGAAATGCGGCATAAGATATATCATACTACATACTATCTCCCATAGATTACTCCATTTTTGTGATAATAACGTTCCATAATTAGGTGGGATATAAGCTACAACCACAGTCATTTTAAACTCCTTATCAAGGAAAGTTCCTAACCTATATGGAAGCTCATTTATCACACCTACCACAATGACTTCCTTGGCATCCATGGCATAACATTTACCATGAGTGATATCAACTTTCAACCCTAGTGCATCCATGATTTTAATTGGCATGATGTTGTTTGATGAGCCAAAGTCAATAATACAATTCTTTACAAAATTCTACCCAACTATCAAGATCAGAAAAAATGGATCTATCTTATTTGGACATGTATTCATAGAATTTCCAAGAAAAATGTGGGGAATCTTAGCAATTACTCCTTCAACTTCCTTACCTTTCTTTTCCTTGTCACTTAATTTGGAAGTAATGGGTTCTACTACATTATTACTAGTTAGAGCAATGCCAGTGATGAGGGCCACTTCCTTTTGTTGATGTTCCTCTATTCTCATCATTTCAAGAAAAAGTACAAACACTTTAACTTGGCTAAGTAACTAAAAGATGTAAAAAGGAGTATACTTGGGAAACTCAGTTGAACTCATACCTTGTTCGTGGTTATCTTCTTTCTACTAATTTCTAATTTCTTTAGCCTTGTGCTTGATATCCTTCTTTATGGCTTCAAGAACTTGTTTTTGTGTCTTTAATTTTTTAGCAGAAAATTTGTTTCTAGGAATAGCTTTTAACTTTCTCGTTCTCTTTGCCCAAATTTTATCTCCCTTGTCTTCTTTCTCTTTGACAACTTCTATTTTTATATCAAGTTCATGTTCCTTCCCTTTAGCCATTTTTTCTTTAATGAATAGACCAACAGGATTATCATGTTCACCTCAAACAATTTTATTCCTCAAATGATAAGAACCTCTAGCTTGAGCAACTAAAATTGTTGTATACTTTGCAATTTCTTCCTTCGAAGCCCTTCTCAATGAGACACCATCTTCAATCACCTTCAAATTGTAAGCCTCATCATTACTAGTATCATCCTCATTAGAAAAAACCTATTGATAATATGTGTTAGCAATTTTCCTTTCATTGTCAACATCTACTTCACAAGAATCATCATAAGAAGAACATTCACTATACGCAATATCAAAATCACCCATAATCATAAGAGCATCATCCTCCTCTTGATCTTGCTAATGACATTCCACAAGAATGTTATCTTCTACCTCCACCATCTATGCCACTGCACACTATTGTGAGGAATGTGGCATTTGGTAAGTCATACACCAAGGAGTATCTTCTACAAAATTTCCTAAATTCTTTTGCAAAGGGTCTAGAGGAACTTTTTTTTGGATTTTTTTATTATTATTTGAGATAGGCTTCCAATTATACGAATTGGTATTGTAAGGATGGTCTTGCAACCTAGAGGGTCTCTTATTCCTCTGGTAATTTCTTGTTTGGGCCTTCTCTTGCTTTTCAATTCTATAATTGATGGTTTTCATGAATCCCTCAAGCTTGTCTTCAATTGTTCCCCCTTTAGTACTTGAACTCTTTTCTTCCCTTTTTGAAGTTTTGAAAAGTCTTGTAACATCACATCTACCAACTTTACTAGTTTTTTAATTAATGTTTTCAATATGTTTTGCCATCTTAAAAGCTTCTCTTAAAGATTTAGGATGCTTATCTAGTAGACGGTAACTCATTTTTGCATCAAAAGCATTGTAGTAATTTACCAAGAATAAATGGTCATTCAAATGCAAATGAGGAGGCAACCCTTTTCTAGCTTATTGGAACCTCATATTAAACTTAGCAATAGATTCATTGGACCCTCTCACAATATTATTGAATTGATTTAACAGAAAACTTGAATCAGTCTTATCACCATACTGTTCTCTAAAAACCCTTGTGAACTCTTCCCAAGAACCAATGCTCTTAGTAGGTGAATTTTTGTACCACTCTTGCATCTCTCTACTTGGAGTGGTCTCCTAGTATGTCTATGCTTATGATCATTTATATTTTAATAATCCTTCCTACTATTATATTAGCTATCATCCCTTTCCTTACCACTTTCACCATCACCTCCTTCTTTCCTACCTCCTTCATCATCTTTTAAATGAGATTTATCATTCTTATTTCCTCCTCCACCACCATTTCCATGATTTCCACCACCACTTCCCTAGTAGTATGTCCATCTAACTTCTTTTTCTACAACTCACTATTAGTATGTTTAGAACTTGAGGCTTTTGGTATATGAGTAGACATTTGAAGGAATGCAATCTTTCTAGCAATTTCAGCATTAGAGGCTATCATTTCATCTTTTTTCAAATCTTCTCTCAGCTTTTCACCTTCCAACTACAACATCAGTATCTCAGTATTTGAAGGTATTTCAGATGGGGTTGGATTAAATTTGGATTTATTTGTGGGGTTCTTACTAGATCAAGTATTGGGGTTTTCATTGGTTTTAAATGTATTTTTCTTGGGTGGGTCAACAGGCCTCTTCCCACAATCTACAAATGATGCTTTCTTAGTAATAACAAGAATATCTAAAGCTTTAGTGGTTGAGAGAGATGTAGTACAAGTATCAGTAACTGAAGATCCCATTGCAAATATTACTCTATGAATATCATTAGTCCTTTTAGAAAAGAATTCCTCAAAAGTTCTATGCCTTGCGGTCTCCTCTCTCATTTTCTCCAATTTTTTCTTCTAGCATCTCTCGCGAGTTGCTTAGCTCTAATCCTATCTTCCTTTTCTTTCAAATTTTTCTTTCTTCTTTCTTCTTGTTCTTGGAATCTTAACTCTTATTCTTCAATGGCTCTCATGTCATTGTCTATATCTTCCTCATTCTCTAGAATATCTCCATGTTCACTCAGGGTGGGGGTAAAGTAAGGTTGGTTAGCCAGATCTTCCTCAAGAGAAAAATGGATTAGCTCATCAAGGGATTTACCTCGTGGCTTGAAATTATTTCCATTGAAAATGAACCCGATTCTCGGGGTTGAGGACTAAGAGTATTTCTTATTATTTCTCCAAAACTCCCACCTATCCTCCTCTCCTGAAACATTTCTCTCACTATCAAAAAATTCTTCTATTGGAAACCTTCCTTGGTCTATGTTAGATTCTTTAACATTATGTCCTTCTTCACGGACACTTGCACTACTTATATCAATATCAAAAAGTAGGAGATACATCAAAATGGGAATCAACAAACTTACTCAAGATTTAGAGCATTTCCTGACCCATTTAGGTTGCTTTTCCTTTATAGGTTCAGATTCTGCCTTCTACTCAAGATGCTTCTTTGCATAACTTCTAGTCTTCCTCATAATGTCAAATACTACAAAATATTTTTTGCTATTTTCTTCTAGAGTGTTAATCTTCACACTGGTCCTAGAGAACTTAGAGTCACCACCTAAGATACCGGGAAACAAAAAGTGATTGTACTTTGATTTTGTACTTGTTACTTCATAAAATATTTTAAACATTACCTTAAAAATAGTGGAAGAATGAAATAGTACCTGATGAATAAGACCTAGTATGATGGGACTAATGTAATAAAATTAAAACCAATTATTACTTAAGCACCAAGGAATATTCACAATGAACTATTGACTCTAACTATACCTAATATGAAGTTAGAGACTTATGGACCTAGCTTTCCCTAGTAGAGTCGATGATCTGTTGGTTATTTTTTAAGAACCAAACTAACCTCTAGACATAACTACATATTTTTCCAGTTCCAATTATCAGTAATACTAAATGGATTGGCCAACGAATGAATAGAGGCTACTTAAACTTCTATTCCTACTCTTTGGGCTCTATGAAACCTGGGAGGGTGATCCCACAATGTATACCTAAAAAAAATTTGCAACTACAACCAAATACATTGTCAATAATAGATATCTCTCATGATACTACTTAATATAGAAACATTAAATAACTTGGAAGCTTATTATGCTAACATGATATAAGTTGGTTATGATAGAAAAACATCTGAAAGAATGAGTAACAAAAATGCTCCTTTTGAAATTTTATGGATGAAAGATTGAGTAGCAATCAAACAACATTGTAAATGTAACACTAATACTCAATATGAACCAATGTCTTTATCCAAGGCACCAAGTCAATATCCTTGACATAAACTGAAAACAATTCAAACAATAAAACATATAATCCCAAGAAATCTTGCATTACAATATTTCTTCGTAACTCCAAGATTATCACTTCTTAAAAATATCCTAGCATGTATAATTATAAGTTATCACTCTCATATAAGCATTTACATCAATTTATTGAATCGATAGTTAAACATGAAACTAAACATTCATCAGATAATGATAGAGACAAATGAAAGAAATCCTTGACTACTTTCAATCATAACTCATAACACACATACAAGGAGAGATAATAACCATGAAACCAATATGAATATGTATCATAAAATGAAAGACCATTATCAATCTTACATACATGAGTATGAACTCCAAAATGAACTTAAAACATAGACCCTAAAACTTGCTTCATATTTTCTTGATAACACTAATAGTATCAACTCAAAATGTTCTAACTCTTGTGCTTCCAGTCCTGAATTCCTTCTTATAGAGATGAAGGAGAAAAACAAGGATTAGAATAGATAGCACACATATTAGGATCTCATAGTACCGCTTACAACAATATTCCCTTCATGGTTATGCCCGAGTCTTTAAGTGAAGAAAATAAACATTAGGAAAAAAATATCCTCAAATCTTCATGGAAAATAGGTCCCACCTTAAAAGACATCATTAGTTTGTTATGGCAGTCACAAGATATTCTCCATGTGTTCCAAATTCCAACTATAATGAAATCAAAATAGAAAAACTTATGAAGCAAGGAAAAGAAAAGAGGAAAAGGTCAAAAACTGTTTAATCCACAATAGCACCATGTACTAATTAGTTTGAGCGTTGAGGAGAGAATAATATTTTACCATGTTATCTCAAAAGCCTAATATGTACAGTTTTTAGGCTATGTATTATTCTTCTCCTATCCATTATTATCCTTATTCACTTTGTATACTTCTCCAACAAAACATTGTACTCCTCCTCAATGGGCCATTTAACATTCAATAAATCTTGCACCTTAGTATTAATATACTAGGAGTACCTTGCACCAATGACAATTTTGGCTTCCTTAACAAATATATCCTTTTTTTACTCAATCTCTACCATCATATCAATGTTTGAATTGACCAAGAGGTAATCAGTGAGAGATAAATGCATCATAGCAACATTAATCAATCCTCCCAAATTTTCCTTCTAGGTGTCAAATAGATGCAATTTACCCTTGAAATTCAATATTTGAAATATGCCATGGTTCTCCATTTCCTTGAATATTTTCAACTTGCTTTGGAGTTGTATTCCCAATTTCCCATGGAAAGTGGTTATCTCATTTATTGAGTCAATAGTCTTCAAAATTTCAGTAATATTTGTAGGTGCCTCAAGATCCTCCCTTATTTTTGGTGTCATCTCTTTTAGAGAACTTACTCTAGCAATCTAGTTATTCCACTCATTCCTAAAGACTTTCTGTACTTGTAGATACTTCGAATTTTCCTCATGAACATTTTTATACGTGGCCAATACTTCATTAGCCCTATGGACCAACTTGGTTACTCTATTCTTAAGCACATCCCTAAAAATCTCATTGGCCACCTTGACTATCTCTAGTTTGGCCTACTTGACATTCTCCTTTCCAGTAGTTAACTTTCCTCTTAAATCATCAATTATGAGAGCCAAATTTTCTCTATCTTGAGTAGACATATCAAATGAGGAGGAGGGAGAGGGTTGAGCCATTGTATTTTGGGTATCTTGAATGGTAGAACTCATTTGAATCAATTCATTCAAAGCCTTATTAAATTCCTTTACCAAAGATTCATATTTCTTTTGAGAAATATGTGCAGTATCCAAACTAAGCATTGTAGCATGTGTAGTTAATTCAACTACCTCAATCGAAGTTATATGTCAATAGATCTTTTGAAAACTAGTGAACCAATGACCTCTTCAATTGGCCTAGCAACCTCATGTTTGTTAGTATTAGGTGCCATAGACCAAATTACAAGGGTATGTAGTTTTGGAAAATACCTAGAACCAAATACCTTATTCTCAAACTGATCTTCAAATACCATAGCTTGAGGATCTCTTATATTTGTATCATAGGATATGACAGTTGTGATAGTTTGTGTAGATTGGCAGGGAAGGAAAACACACAACCACAAATGGCAAAGTCACTCAACTTAATGTTTTACTCAAAAAATCTTATGAGGAGTCCTAAACTCCACTATTCCTTAAAGGAGGAAACCCCTCACACCTATGGTTATAAACACAAACCATCCAAAGGATTTAGGAACAACTGAAACATGTAAATACACACCAAATCAAGGTTCAACAACCCACCTTGCACCTAGGGACATCCTTTACTTTTCATTCCAATATTTCTAGGCCTCTTTTACATTTAAGGTCTTTAACTCCACCCGGTAGGACAATCAATTTAAATTACACATGGAGGACTGTTACGACATCAAACCACTAAATTTGGACTCCCAAAATAGACTCTTACAAAGCCTCAAAACCAATTTTCTTGACTATAAATCCACCATGGCCTATTCTATTACTGCTCCAAGAGGCCTAGAAGGAGAGGAGTGGCCATTGAGGAAGAGAGTTCCTCTGAAGAAGAGCTAGAGGATGAAGAAGGTGAAGAGAACCTTCAAGGGGAAGAGATACTCTCTCATGAGAGAAGAATCCTTAAAGCATTGCAAGCATCAAGAGGAGAGTCCTCTGAAGTGAAGATGGATCTACCGGTGTATAGTGGCAAGATGGATGTGGATTTCAAAGTGACTCCCCTCAAGTGTCTAGTTACATCAAGGCATCCTTATTTCATTAATTCACCAAAATTCACTAGACTTACAAAGGAGGATGGAGACCTTGTTTGTACAAAAATTTGGTCATCAAGACCAAAACTCCACCAAATCCCTAGAATACCTATTACAAAGCAATGAAATGGTCCATGAGACCTTATTCCAACATTAGAAAAAGAAAACAAAACATAACAAATGATTCTAGGTCCCTTAGACCCATGGGTGCTCCTGCACCAATAGTACATCCTAGTAATAGCATAATTCCACTATCCTTAACAATTCTACGAGCTTGAGTAGGAGTAATGGCTGCAATTTCAACCTTAATATTTTTTTCCTCTGCTTTCTCAACTTCCTCGTTATGAGGTGGTTCAACTTTGACTCGAGTTGTTTCTAGTCTCTCTTTTATTTCCTTCTTTGTTGGATCATAAACTCCTGAAACTCTTTAGTTTGTACAACTTTATCTTCAACCAAGAACTCATCACATTCCCTAATACTAGGATCATCATCATTTTCTCTGTCACAATGCCACTAGACAATCCTCTCAGGAGAAACATCTGAGCTATGAGTCTCTTCAATATGGGGAGGAAGAAATTATGCTCAACTTCTTCATTCCCTGGTGCATGTTCTACCACTTGTTCTTGTCCGACCTCCTGAACACCTTCAATCCTTTCTAGGATATCCATAGCCTATTGATGTCAATTTTTTTTAAAAGGATCTTAGCCTTGTTTATAGCTTCCTTTACTTTTACTTGAAATTGACCAAATTGATGATCCCTTATCATAGTAAAGGCTCTATCCAAGGGATTTGTAATTTCATTGTATGGAATGATTTAGATAGCATTCCTTTTCATAATATTTTCCTCAAGGTTTGTCATAGTTGTCCATTCCCTTTTCCTAGCCATAACAACCTCATCACTTGTTAGATTTCTTAGTACATCATATTTATAGAGAAATTCATGATGTATGATGACTAAGTTCTTTTTCCTTCTCTTTCTAGCCACAAATCCTTCTGGGTCAAAAACTCTAAGCACATCTATAGGCATTCTAAGATTATTTACCATAATTCTAAATTTCTCATACCCTTCAAGGGCAGTGACCTTTAAATAAGCAAAAGAGCATTGGGGATATACCATAAATCCTTTTGTATCCTTTCTAAAAATTTCAAAATCCATGACCTCCATTTTCCACATGAGCTCCATGAAATCCAACCTATCTAAGACATACAAGGGTAAAAAATGGGATGCCACTTTAGCTCCATAAACCCTGATCAAAGAATATTCAAAATGTAGAAAAATTTCAGCCATTATGTGTGGCTACATAACCAGGTATATCCATTGGGCACATAGCATTTCTGATTTCTGGAGAAATTCTGAATCTAGGTGCCACACCCAATGACTCTAGGATACCATATCTTACAACATTAGCAAAAAAAAATTAATTAGAATTGGAGTAGTCCTGATCCCAAATGTATGTCCACATTTGCACAGGGATGGCCTCATTTTCATTGTTCACCATTCTCAAAATCAATTTTCTTTTCCACTCATAATATCCTTCCCACAAAATCATGTGCATCAGTAAAGAAAAATGAGGAAAAGATAGAGGGAGAAATTCCATTCTCAAATTGAGAAAATCCTCATGCATTTGTTGGGAAACAAAATTAGCATAATCAAAACTAGTGTTTCAATTGTATTCCTATATATCTGCCACTATCACCAACAAATTAGGGGCTATTTTAATGTCACAATCCTGAGTTAGCACCTGGTTCAGACAATAATAAGTGTTCTTGAAATAGTCTTCAAATTATTCACACTCAAAAGGATCAACAACTTGGACAGTGAATTTTTTTTAGTTCCTTCTATGTCACAAAAGTATTGATTCTCTATATGGAAATTTTCTTCCTTGGTATTCAACATATAGGTCAACACACCTGAATTTTGTAGTGTAATTGGGATTCAACCCAAACACTTCCAACATTTTATCCTTAGTCACCTCTAGAATTATATCACCATTCTCACTCTTGATCTTCCTATCAGTAGGGTCATAGTGCCTTGCAGCACTCCATCATTAAATCCACTTCCACAAACGCATTCAGGAATACTAGCTTTCCCAAGTCCAATCGCCACATAAAGCATGTAGGTTTACTAGAATTTCACCTGTTCAAAGGATAATTAAACAATTTCCATCCACTCTAGGGTTGAGGTTTCTCACCAATCTCGCTAACATTATCAATCAACCTAGTGGTAACAACAACTTGTCTTGTGGGCCTTTTACCAATTAGTGACCCTCCCTCTCGTATACTTCCAAAAATTTCTTACATAAAGTTTTATGTTTCCTTTTTCTCACTTCTTCACCTTATGGAGGTCATAGGGATACTAGTCAAAGGGTTAGACATGGCTACTAGTTTATGATCGGCTTCAGCTGAAGCATCTAAGCCTTAGGTATTTTGACCCCTTTTTGCTTTGGTTTTCTCTCAGGTCTAACATAGGAATCACTAGGTTCTGGGTTACTCATGTTTTTAATGCAAATGGAGACTAGGGTTTACAATTTCTTATAGCTAGACAAAAATATTCACAATTATGATAGGATAAAACTCTATTGTTGAATAGGACATTTTTCTATACGATTTAGGTAGTGCTCAATTATCAAATTAAAATAAAAAAAGAAAGACTAATTTTCATTTTCCATCAATTTTCTCATCAGTTTTCATGGGTGTTCATCCTACTACCTTAATCAAAATGAGGTATCAGTTTTCCTTCCCTAGATGAAAGATATGTCACCCCAGTTGCAGATAATCTATGGATCATCCCTTGCAAAATAATTGGCCTCTGGTATTCCTTATGCTAGCCAGTGAACTAAGTGTTGGATCTCAGTTGTGTTTATAGTTTGTCCTTGATGACAAAATCCCTTTCAGTAGGTTCTCTTTGATGGTCAGTCTCAGTTTGAATATTTATGCTTTATTATGGCACTTCTTTGATGTCTCTTGGCTATTACAGAAAGTTATTTGTTATGATTCAAATTCATGGTGATGAGATCTCTAGTTCATGTTATGAATGCTATTTCTTTGACTGACAGAGTTTGACAGATGGTTTCTTTGTCAGGATAGTTCTCCTTACATACCATAGGTGTATTTCACATGATTACAAGCCATTTGATTACAATCTTTGAACTCACATTTTTGAAGGCATTACAGTTACCTTGGTTCTGACATCTCATTTGTCTAATGGTTTTTGTTGTTTCTCATTCAAGCTTACACATATCAGCGTGAGAATGGCAGGGTCTCCCTGATCCATTTTGAAATTTTTGTGTTGCCTATTGGTAAGACATTTATGATGTCATGTTGATTGGATTTTTTCATTTAGGCAGCTTTCAGCAAGTGTTACACCGTCGGTATGTGGTCACAACGAAATTGGTATGTCACACTGACCATCATTGAAAAATTGCATATCAGTAAGAGTTTGTGATATTTAGAGGGAGGTCTTAGCGATTCCATGGTGTCTCACCAAACTTATGCAAAGGTTTATTTATTTGAGACTCTTGTAGCATCTGAGTAATGTCATAGAAAACCCATCAGGTCTTGCCGACTAAGTCTTATGAGGGGCTTTCAGCAAGAGGTTGGTATTGTCTCAGCGACTCAGAGTGGACAAAGTTTTTTGATATGACATAGTGTGCTCTCTAAGATGTCTCCCTGACATTGATATGTCTTGTCGACGGAATATAAATGGACTTTATCGATGTGAGATTTTTTCTCTTGGTGATCTAAGGTGAGTTCGGGGGTTTTGATATGACATAATGTATTTGTTATGACTTCTCCCTAACTCTGATGGGTCATGGCGAAAGCAATAACTAAGGGGAATGACTGGTGATTTAATTGCCTCCAGCAGGACTATCTAGATGTCTCAGTGACCAATGTGTATCAAGTGGGCTTTCGGTAAAACAAAATGTATTCTATATAATGTCTCCCCGACAGTATAATGTCACAGTGACAAACTGTGGGATGATTAACGGTGTTAAAGTTGACTTCGGTCGATTGAAAAGAAAGCTACTTAGGGAAAAATTTGTGATTATTCTTTTTGGCTGGGTATGGAACCCTAGTCTGGCTGCCATCATGAGAATTTAAGTTTCAATTGTTGTTGGTTGTAACGGCTTTTACAGTGGTATATGGAAGCTCGACGGTGGTTGATGGAGCCATGGGAGTTGTAGATTTTTCTAGTATGTATGTGTTTCATGTTGCACATATTGGTTTATAATCACCATTTTTTAACTGATCTTTGCTTCTCAGTTACTAATGTGGCAAATGATGCCCTGACAGAGTATTGTTATTCATGCATTAGAAGTTATGTTTTACAGTGATGGGAAGTTGTACTTTTTAAGCAGTGAAATGATCTCATGCATTTTAGATTTGTTGAGAACGTCTCTTAGCTAGGTGAAATGACTCTTGTTTTGGAAAATTAATTTCACCATGTCTAATAATATTGCTAGATACGAGATGAAGATTTCTTTTATAAACAGCTCTATTAAGTTCAATCAAAATATTTTTAGGTTGGTTGTTCAGTCGTTACTTCTGATGATAGTTACTTATCTGGCATTTACATCACAAAGAGTTATCTTTTCTCTATGCTCCTTTGACCATGAAATTCATTGAAGACTTGATACCTAAAAAGATGTATAAATAGAAGCAGGAAACTATGTTTTTGTTCTCTTTGGTTGTAATTATGAGATTATCATTCCTTGTCTATATGGAATGTATGAATAAACTCTGCAATGAAAATTAATTTATACTCCATATAGTATTTTAATGATTCAATTATCGAATTCTTAGGGTATTCTGTAGACGAGAAAATAGAGAGATATGTGCTTAACTGAAAATAGATAAATCCTCTAAGTCATTATTATTGTTCAAAACATAATTTGAGGGGTTGGTGCTCCTTGAGTTGGTGCTCAAAAATCAGCTTATAAGGCTTTGTGAACAATTGATTAAAAGGATTAAGCCTGCAAGGCATTTCAAGAGTGGTTTTTATACCCCAGGAGGGTTTTCCACTCAAAAAAATCTTGTGTCTCTTTGTTCTTTTATGTGCTCACTGCTTTACTGTGTTGTTGTTTTAGTTCACTATTTGGATTATTACTTTTCTCAATTATGTTTATGAATGATTACATTCAACTCATGAATGCATTAATCAGAGTAATATTGAGATAAAATTTGAGCTATGTTTTTGAATTTTTTAAAATTGGTCAAATCTATCAAGACACTGATTCACCCCCCTCTCAGTGTCATTTTAACTCCAACAATTGGTATCGAAGCGTAGGGTCCTCTGAAAGGTTTTAATCACCTTGGATTGATCGTAGTCTTAGATTTTGTTTTAATGGCACATTCTCAAGACGGTGCCTCTGTAACCAGAGCTCCATTATTTGATGGAACAGATTATGTGTTATGGAAAATCAGAATGGAAGCTTTTCTTGTTTCTTTTAATGTTGATGTTTGGAGCATTGTCTTAAATGATTACAATGTACCATCTTCTATTCCCACTGATGCTATTGAAAAAAAGAGGTATGAAACAAATTCCAGAGCTAAGCATGCCATCTTGTGTGGGTTAACTAAAGATGTGTTCATTAAAGTCATGCATTTCAAATCTGCTCATGAAATCTGGGAAAAACTTGAAACTATATATCAAGGGAATGAGAAATTAAAACTATCAAAAATCATTACACTCAAACATCAGTTTGAGGATTTGAAAATGAAGGATGATGAAAAAGTGGCTAAATATTTTCTAAGAGTTGATGAAGTTGTCAATGCAATGAAAGGTCTAGGTCAGGAGGTTAATGAATTTGATGTGGTCACAAAGGTTGTTAGAACCTTACATCCAAATTTGAATCTAAGGTTTCATCCCTAGAAGAAAAGAAAAACTTTGATAAGCTTACCTTAGACAGCCTGCAAGGAATACTTAGTGCCTATGAAATGAGAACTAGCAAAAACAATTCAATAGGAAAAGAAACTACCTTTAACACTGAAAAGAAAGAAAAAGTCGAAGTCGGTGAATCAGATTTGTCTGATTCTAAAGAATCCCATTTTTTTAGAAGATTTAAAAAGGGATCAAGAAAATATAAGGGAAAACTTCCCTTTAAATGTTTTAACTATGGAAAAATAGGTCACTTTGCTGCAAAGTGTCCCTATGATGATTAAATCTGTGACAACAAGACAACTAAAAAACTGCCTAAGAAGAAGGCCTTCAAATCTAATCGTAACTTCAATTTCAAAAGAAGAAAAGTCTATTTAGTAAGGATGAATCTGATATTGAGTCTAAATATTCATCAATTGAAGAAGATGAAACTTTGTTCATGGCTGAAATTACTTAGCAAAATTATTCAAACACCATTGACATTGAAGAAGGTGAAGTAGATCTTGAAAGTGAACTGAAATGTGCTTTATAAGAGATCAAAAAACTCAAAAAACAAGTTCTTTCTCAAGAACATAAACCAGATCAAGAAATGGTCTCTCTGAAAACTCGGCTTGAAGAAGCTAAAAGAGTTGAAGACTGTCTTCAAGAGACTGTAAGCTGCAAAGATCAAGAAATTCAAAAACTGGAACAAGTAGTCTGTCTTAGGAAGGAAATTGAAAAATATGAAAGCACTCTAAAATTGAATGAGATGCTCAACAAGCAGAAGATGTACAAAGATAAAATTGGTGTTGGTTTTGAAAAGAGTGAATGCTCAATTGACAATGCAAAACAAAACCCCTCTTTTGAAGTCAAAGGTTCAGGTTCAAATCACTCAGAATTTGGTAAGGATCATGTTCAGTCTTTAAGAGGTAATAGATCTTCATACAGAGTCAATCCTTTCTTCTATGGTTATTGTTTTTTCTACAACAAATTTGGCCACAAGATGAGCACTTGCAGACTTATGAATCCTAGAATACCCAGGTTTGGTCTTATGCAACACTATGGTTTTGTAAGACAGATCGAATGTTTTAAATGCAATACTTTGGGGCATTCTATCAAACAGTGTAGAACTGATCTGTAATCTAAACAACAGAAAATTAAAAAGGTTTGGAAACCTAAGACTGTCAACAACATTGAGCAAACTATGTTGGTTCAAACAACTTTTCATTCCAAGAAAAAGGACTTATGGGTGCTGGATAGTGGATGTTCTAACCATATGACTGGCGACAAGGATAAGTTTATAAATCTTGAAGATTATGTAGGTGGATATGTTAAGTTTGGTGATAACTCTGGTATTCAAATTAAAGATAGAGGTTCACTTCTTCTGAATGAAGACACTCCTATCTATAATGTGTACTATGTGGAAGGTCTCAAGCACAATCTTCTAAGTGTTAGTCAAATATGTGATAGTGGTTATGTTCTTTTCACTTCACAGGGATGTGAGATTAAGAACAAGCTTGGAAAGGTTGTTGCAGCTGGAAGGAGGACAAAAGGAAATGTGTACAATTGTCTTGACTCATCATGCAATGACAATAATCAAGGTATGTGTCTAATGGGCCAAATTGAAGAGAGCTAGTTATGGCATAAAAGATTAGGACACATAAACTTTGAAAATCTGGTTAGAATCGGTAAGAATCAGAATGTTAGAGGTTTACTAATCCTTAACAAGCAAGAAAATTCTATGTGCAAAGAATGTCTAAGTGGTAAACAAACTAAAATCAGCTTCAAAACAAAAGAACACTCTTCATCAAAACCTCTACAGCTAGTGCATATTGATTTATGTGGACCAACTAGAACAAGGTCTATTAATGGTGAAAAATACTTTATGCTTTTTGTATATGATTATACTAGAATGATATGGGGTCACATTTATTAAGGACAAATCAGAAGCCTTTGAAAGGTTCAAAATCTTTCGTAAAATTGTTGAAAAGGAATCTGATCTAAAACTCAAATTCCTTCGATCAGACAAAGGAGGTGAGTTCACCTCTCAAGAGTTTATTGATTACTATGAACAACATGTATTAAAAGGTAGTATGTTGCAACTAAAACACCTCAACAAAATGGGGTAGTTGAACGTAAAAATAGAACTGTAAAAGAAATGGCTAGAACCATGCTAGATGAAGCTAAGTTGTGTGATATGTATTGGAAATAAGTTGTTCATACAGCTGTATACATTTTGAATAGAGTGTAGCTTAGGGTGAAATCTAAACACACTCCTTATGAACTTTGGTATGGAAAAACTACTTCAGTCAAATACTTTAAAATTTTTGGAAGTAAGTGTTTTATCAAGAAAGATGATGATAACCTTGGGAGCTTTCAATCAAAGAGTGATGAGGGTATCTTTTTGGGATATTCAACTCACATCAAAGCTTAAAAATTCCTTAACAAAAGGCTTAACAAGATTGTTGAAGTTGTGAATGTAAAGTTTGATGAAAGATTACATTTAGATATTGACATCTTGTAGGATAATGAGGAAGAATGGATTGAACTCTAATCAAATTCAGAAGAAGCTAAAACAACAAAGTCTTTTGATGAATTCGCAAGCCCTAAAAATGAAAAAGTAAGTCCTAAAAAGGTTGCATCAAAAGCTCCTTTGAAAACTCTAGCTATATATCACCCCAAAGATTAGATTATTGGGGATAAAAATGTAGGAGTTCAAACTAGAAGAAAGGCTAGAGAATCTGATGAAAAGGCACAAATTGCTTTATATCTAGTTACTCAGTTTGAGCCTAAATTTTTTAATGAAGCTCTCACAAAGTCATGTTGGCTTAATTCTATGCAGGAATAAATTGATCAGATTGAGAAAAATTAGACTTGGGAGTTAGTCCCAAGACCAGATGACAAGAATTTCATTGGAGGAAAATGGATATATAGAAATAAGGTTGATGAAAATGGTAATGTTATTCGCAACAAAACAAGATTTATCTACAAAGGCTATGCTCAACAAGAAGGTATTGATTTTGGAGAAACCTTTGCACCTATTGCTAGATTAGAATCCATCAGAATATTCTTGGCTTATTCTGTTTATAAAGACTTTACTATTTATCAAATGGATGTCAAAATTGATTTTTTAAATGGCTATTTAGATGAAGAGGTCCATGTTGAACAGCCTGAAGGATTTATTTGCAAAGATAAGCCTGATCATGTTTACAGATTGAAAAAGGCCCTCTGTGGCTTAAAACAAGCACCTAGAGCTTGGTACTCTAGGCTAGATAGTCATTTAATTTCTAATGGCTTTGTTAGAGGAGGTGTAGACAGTAATCTTTATGTTAAAACTAAAGGTTCTAATATTTTGGTTGTTGAAATTTACGTTGATGACACTATCTTTGGCTGCAATAATGTTACTTTGAGTAAAAAGTTCTCTCAGATAATGGAATCTGAGTTTGAAATGTCAATGTTAGGAGAATTAAATTTCTTTCTGGGTATTCAAATCTCTCAATGTGAGAATGGAATATTTCTTTCTCAAACCAAGTGTGCTAAAGAGATGCTTAAGAAATTTAAGATGGATGAATGCCATCCAGTTAGCACTCCAATGATTACTGGATGCAAACTTACTAAGGTTGATGATTCTCCTGATACAAATCAAACTGAATATAGATCAATGATCAGCAGTCTTTTATATTTAACTACCTCTAGACTTGACATTATGCAAGCAGTTTGCACTATTGCATGGTTTTGGGCATCACCTAAAGAATCCCATGTTACTGCTGTTAAAAGGATTTTTAAATATATTCAGGGAACTCTTGACTATGGTCTTTGCTATCCTAGAAGCAATGATTTATCCTTGATTGCTTATACTAATGCTGACTGGGCTGGTTGTTTGGATGATAGGAAAAGCACCAATGGTGCTGCATTCTTTCTTGGTGATTGTTTAGTGGCATGGCACAACAAGAAACAAGTATTTGTTTCTCTTTTTATTGCTGAAGTAGAATACATTGCTTCCACTTCATGTTGTACTCAAGTTCTTTGGATGAGTCAAACTCTCTTAGATATGGGTATTGAAGTTCCTAAACCTGTTTCTATTCTCTGTGATAGCATTAGTGCGATAAATATATCAAAAAAATTTGTTATGCACTCTCGCACTAAACATATTGCTACCAAGTTTCACTTTCTTCAAGAAAAGGTACTGGCTAATGATGTCTACTTACAATTTGTTGGTTCACAAGATCAGGTGGCTGACATTTTCACTAAGCCCTTAACAAAAGAGTTATTTGAAAGGTTGAGACTTCGATTGGGAGTCATCTCTCAATTGTTACTTCACTAAATCTCCAAGCTACTGCTTAGGGGGGGCATGTTATATGTTTTGATTCACTTACAACTCTCCTACCATCTTGGTTATTGCACTGTTACTCTTTTTGCAGCTATTTCTCATGATATTTTGGTTGGCTTCTCAGTTGTGTTTCATGGAAATGCACATTCTTCTCTTCTATTCTTTATCATTGAGGAAAAAAGGGGGAGTCATTTGTGTTTTTCCATCAAGGAAAAAGGGGGTTTTTGTTTAATCTCAGTTGTGTTTATAGTTTGTCCTTGATGACAAAATCCCTTTCAATTGGTTCTCTTTGAAGATCAGTCTCAGTTTGGATCTTTATGATTTATTATGGCACTTCTTTGATGTCTCTTGGCTATTATAGAAAGTTATTGGTTATGATTCAAATTCACGGTGATGAGATCTTTGGTTCATGTTATGAATGCTATTTCTTTGACTGACAGAGTTTGACAGATGGTTTCTTTGTCAAGATGGTTCTCCTTGCATACTGTAGGTGTATTTCACATGCTTACAAGCCATTTGATTACATTCTTTGAACTCACATTTTTGAAGGCATTATAGTTACCTTGGTTCTGACATCTCATTTGTCTAATGGTTTTGGTTGTTTCTCATTCAGGCTTACACATGTCAGTGTGAGAATGGCAAGGTCTCCCCGATCCATTTTGAAATGTCTGTGTTGCCTATCGGCAAGACATTTATGATGTCATGTTGATTGGATTTTTTCATTAAGGCAGCTTTTGGCAAGTGTTACACCATCGGTATGTGGTCATAGTGAAATTGGTATGTCACACCGACTGACTTTGAAAAATTGCATATCGGTAAGAGTTTGTGATATTCAGAGGGAGGTCTTAGCGATTCTGTGGTGTCTCACCAACTTTATGCAAAGGGTTATTTCACCGAGAATCTTGTAGCATCGGAGTAATGTCATAGTGAACCCATCAGGTCTTGCATACTAAGTCTTATGAGGGGCTTTGGCGAGAGGTTGGTATTGTCTCAGCAACTCAGAGTGGATAAAGTTTTTGGGTATGACATAGTGTGCTCTTCAAGAGGTCTCCCCGACATTGATATGTCTTGATACAAATGGACTTTATCAGTGTGAGATTTGTTCTCTCTTGGTGATCTGAGGTGAGTTCGGGGGTTTTGATATGACATAATGTATTCATTATGACTACTCCCCGACTCTGATGGGTCATGGAAAAAGCGATAACTAAGGGGAATGAGTGGCGATTTAATTGCCTTTGGTAGGACTATCTGGATGTCTCGGTGACCAATGTGTATCAAGTGGGCTTTCGGTAAAATAAAAGTTATTCTATATAACGTCTCCCTGATAGTATAATGTCACAGTGACAAACCGTGGGATGACTAACAGTGTTAAAGTTGGCTTCGGTCGATTGAAAAGAAAGTTACTTAGGGAAAAATTTGTGATTATTCTTTTTGGCTGGGTATGGAACCCTAGCTTGGCCACCATCATGAGAATTTAAGTTTCAGTTGTTGTTGGCTGTAACATCTTTTACAGTGGTATATGGAAGCTCGACAGTGGTTGATGGAGCCATGGGAGTTGCATATTTGTCTGGTATGTATGTATTTCATGTTGCACATACTGGTTTATAATCACCATTTTTTAACTTCTCTCTACTTCTCAGTTACTAATGTGGCAAATGATGCCCTGACAGAGTATTGTTATTCATGCATTAGAAGTTACGTTTTACAGTGATGGGCAATTGTGCTCTTTAAGTAGTGAAATGATCTCATGCGTTTCAGATTTGTTGAGAATGGCTCTTAGCTAGGTGAAACGGCTCTTGTTTTGGAAAATTAATTTCACCTTGTCTAATAATCTTGCTAGGTACAAGATGAAGATTTCTTTTATGAACAACTCTGTTAAGTTCAGTCAAAATATTTTCAGGTTGGTTGTTCAGCCGTTACTTCTGGTGATAGTTACTTATCTAGCATTTACATCACAAAGAGTTATCTTTTCTATATGCTCCTTTGACCATGAAATTCATTGAAGATTTGATACCTAAAAAGATGTATAAATAGAAGCAGAAAAATATGTTTATGTTCTCTCTAGTTGTAATTTTGAGATTATCATTCCTTGCATGTATGGAATGTATGAATAAACTCTGCAATGAAAATTTTTACTCTATATAGTATTTTAAGGATTCAATTATCAAATTCTTAGGGTATTCTGGAGATGAGAAAATAGAGAGATATGTGCTTAATTAAAAATAGAGAAATCCTCTGAGTCATTATTATCTTTCAAAACATAATTTGAGGGGTTGGTGCTCCTTGAAATTGGTGTTTCAAAATGAGGGTTTAGTGCTCCTTGAGTTGGTGCTCAAAAATCAGCCTACAAGGCTTTGTGAATAGTTGATTAAAAAGATTAAGTCTGCAAGGCATTTCGGGAGTGGTTTTTATACCTAGGAGGGTTTTCCACTCAGAAAAATCCCGTGTCTCTTTCTTCTTCTGTGTGCTCACTACTTTACTATGTTGTTGTTGTTTCAGTTCACTGTTGGGATTATTACTTTTCTCAATTCTATTATGAATGATTACATTCAACTCATGAATGCATTAATCAGAGTAATATTGAGATCAAATCTGAGCTATGTTTTTGAATTTTTGAAAATTGGTCAAATTTTTTAAGACACTGATTCACCCCCCCTTCTTAGTGTCATTTTAACTCCAACACTAAGGTGCATGATAAACTAGATATCTGCATTTAGTTACAGCCGAGAGGAGACGATATCACCATTAATATTTGATCGTAAACTCACACAGGCTAACTAACAAGTAGCCATTCAATTTTGAACCTTGATCATTGATCCTTCAGCTTTAAAATTGTATCAATGGTTGACAATCCACCTCACTAATTTTCTTTTTGCTTTATATGAAATTCTTAAGATTCTGACATGTTGCATCTTCATGTAGCAGTTGTTGCCAATTGTTGGTTCACTTCATTCTCTCCCATCTTTATGAATAATGCAAGTACCTTATGTGATAAAATATTAGCCCTTTGATCAAAAACCAGATTCTCGATCATCTTCATTCCCATTGCTCCTCACTAGTTTAACTTTGTATCTTGACTTCCATCAGTGACAAGAGATACAAGCACCATAGTTTGATACATACACCTGCATTAACAATCAATGATACAAAATACATCGCAAATAGGATGTAGTCAAGTTAGCAAGAGAAAATTCCTTGTAAGGGACCATATCACTCATTACTAATCATAACCTTAGTGCTCAAAGAAAATCCGTGAGGTGCAATATCATTGGGAACTCTTAATCTCACTCATTGCTAATTGTAAACAATCCCTTTACAACATATTGGCTATGAGCAATGAAACTAGGATCATTAAGTGAGAAGTCATTGCTTATCACTATTACAACCTTAAGAACTCAAAAAAAAAATAGCAATAAGTGATCCCATAGGAACCTCACGCATTGCCAATTATAGATAGAAGCTTAAAGAACAATTAGCAATGAGTGATACCAAAGAGATATCACTTCATCGCTCATCACTAGTTTAAAACATTATCTCAAAAGTGATTTGTGTTGAGTGATAAGGACATAAGGCTAGCTGAAATTAAGTGAAAATCTTTATGCACGTGCTCAATAAGTTGTTATGACAGAGGGGACTTCCTAGGATGATAAGATAAACAAATGAAAATTCAAGAACCCCAAAAACATGTTAAGGATTAGTTTTTCTAAACTCATGATGAGGAAACTGGCTACCTAATAGAAAGTATTAAAATAATTACCAGAAGCAGCCCATAGGGGGTCAACAACCAAACAGAACACTCAATTGGCATTAAGGAAATTAATTCTAAAACCCTCCTTAATGCAACAAGGGTTTAAGATGGGACAATGAGAATTAAGGTTCCATCAGATATCTCACCTCACTAGCAAGCCTAGCGACTCTTGCCATGTTTGATGCTCTCTCCAAATGATTCAAAAGGTCTAACAATTTGTTATCCAATTCCAAAAGGTTTTTCGTAGGGATATACATAGGATCATTTTCATCCATGATGAATCTGTAGGGGATGTTGGAGGGGTAGGAGCATGAGTAATCTCATCTATGAAACCCATATCATTATTAAAAACTATAGGAAAACTAGTGGTAAAGTTGGTATCCAGACTAGTGGAAAAGTTGGAGGTGAATTTGGAAGTGACGGGTACATGTAGGATCATCATGGAAAAAATAGGCCCTTAAGTGGTGAAAAATTTAGAAAAATCAGAGTTAGGCAACTTGACATAAAAATTTGAATAAGTTATCTATATTATTTCAAAAATATGTAAGAATAGAATTTGTAGCAAATGGAATGTAGTTTCTAAACTATTAGGTTTATTTTTAAAAAATAAAATCTATTTGGTGAAAATTTGAAATTTCAATGTAGTAGTACTTAAATTTCAGAGAAAAAATAAGAAGTAGGTGTTTGTTTGACCACCCTAACCACAATAAAATGATAATATTATTTTATAAGATTTTAGATATAAGTAGAGGACTCATGTCCCGATGTGATGCACATTTTTTGTAATTTTTTTCCTAGTAAATAATTAATTATGAATATTTTATTACAAATTTTAAAAAATATTAAAACTCGTATGTCTGACCACATTAACTTGGTCAAAACTTCATGAAATTCAATTTATTTTTTCAATCTTATAGTATGTGAAACATAGAATGTGACACATTTTTTTTATTCAAAAAATGTGATACCATTTGAAAGCTATAGATGTTTTTCAATCAACCTATCAATCAGGACTTTAGTCATAATTCTAATAGAAAATGAATAATAATTATTTATTAAATTAAAAGTAACTTAGCATAATTTATATTGGTGGAAAGCTGAGAATATCCTTTAAAAACCTTTTTTGTTTCCTCAATTTTGGGTAAAAAAAAGTCGTCAGCCATGTAATGCCCCGCCAAGCAAACCCAAAGGATACAAGTACATTTAGTATTTATGGCACCAATTTTTTTTTAGTATTAACATACATCATAATAATCATATTTCACATAACATGAAACTAAATGAGAACCACATATAACAAATCCTTCGGGTTAACAAGACTGCATTACTTTTCACAACAACATTTTACATCACATAAAAGGTAGTATACACCAGTAATTTTAAGTTAACATGAACATGGTTAACACATTAATCAAGTGTTACAATAATACAAAGTCGTTTCCCAACTTGAATGGGGAAAATACAATAAAATGAAATGTTACTTTTGAAATGATGGGGTACAAAACTGCAATACTGGATCCAATTTTGGTACAACTCAGAAGTCACTGCAAGGTATAATTTTTGCACTTCTCAACTGACAACTGGGAACCCAATGGGGTGCATAGCACGTTCCACCCAACCACGTGGACCCGAAGGCCCACCCCCCATGCTAAGAGATGACAAGAAGGATCCCCAACAATAACCATCATACAGAAACAAGGATAGAAAACTTCACAACAAGATCCACAATAACATAAGATAATCTCAGCACAAAATATAACCAACACAAGATGTGTTCAACATAAGGAATAACCAAATAAACATCAACATGCATATGCCAACATGTGCTTCCAGAGGCCCAAGAATAACATAGAGGGAAACAAAACATACATAGTTGTTTAAGGAAGAGTGTCATCGCAATGTTGCATGGGTTACCCTGGCGAATCTTCCTAGGCCCCGGCCCCCAACTTGGGTTACCCTGGTGACCTCTTACAAAACCCGGCCCCACATGCAATCCAATGCGGCATCGATTATCTTTCATAAGGACAAGACAATGATTTCAGCATTCCAGGCCTTCTCAACTCATCTCAAGCCCATACAAGCACTTGAGCCATGAGTGAGGCATACACTTATGTCTTGTTAATGTGTGATTCTATCCAAATCCCCTAAATAAATATTATCATTTTCACTTGATTAACAAACTTCCAATGAGTTACCCTGAGACCACTTCCGGGTCTTGGCCCCCATTGAAAGCCACTCCCCTTATGAACAACAAATCTCAAAAGACACCATCAGGTTAAGCCCTATGCACAACATGTAAAGCCTCATGATAAATTGCATTAAACAAGGCAAACACCATCCTACACAAAATCTTCGTAACAAAAATATTTTCAAGTGCAAGGAAAAACTCATAATCATCAAATAAATCATACGAGCAATAGTTCACAAAGAACCATAAATGAAGGCCAAAATAAAGCAACATCCTTCTTTCCCTTTTCTCTAGAAGACTGATAAATCACTAAATTAAGGATTTCCCAACAAGGTGACAACAAAGCTTGTTCTCAAAAACAACATCAAACTCCAAGCCAAAAACAACCTCCATAAATAAAATTCATCATAGACTCCAAAATTGCACACAAAATGTCAAGAACAGAATAAAAGTGACAACGTTACAAAGAAATCTATAGACTTATCCAGAGCTAGCATACACAATTTTGTCACAAAATTAGTCGGGTATCCAAGGGAGACCTCTATTTCTTCCTCACAAGATACCTAACATCTTGATGTGTTAAATCGAGTTTTTGACATTATCAAAGATTCTCTTAAGGTATTATAAAGACTTCCTGACTTGTTCTATGGTTTTCTCGACCTTACACTGTCAATTAGTATATATATATATATACAATGTCATATCTGACATAAGAGTTAAAGATTTCCTATTTCCTCATTTTTTTCAATACTAGAGTTTAGCTTCTCTAACCCATTTCATGGAATATCGACCATCATTGTTTTCTCCAAAGGTAATAACATAAGTGTAACAAAATCATAAGAACAAAATGCTTCTAGACTTTCCTTGACCACTTGGTATTGCTCAAATTCAGATTTCACGTAGAATGACTAGGCATAGTAATCGAGGTATTTCCTCACCAATATAATATCTAAAATAATACTATTTTTCCTTAATACTGAAGATTAGATATTAGGAATCCCTTAGGTTAGCCATCTAAGTGTTTGGTGTTGTGTCTTGCCCAATGCCTCATGGTCACACAACTATAGATCCACTCTAACTATGTATGACACTACTGGAGACACTAGGCCATCTAGAGCACTGTGGACCGACTATACATGCAGAGATGGATGCATTACTTTGGTCAAATATTTTCATGCATAAACATTATGAATTAAATGTTGTCGTATGTCCACCACCCTAACTCACCTATAAGCTGTCATGACTTACAATAAGTTTAAATTGACCTTTCAGTCAAGGACTAAAGTAAGTGGGATTCATGCAATTCATACTCCATACTAAGACAATCGACTCCCATCTTGGGTGGATCTTGTCACTCCTTGCCCTACTTCCAATATTAGTGATTACCCAAACTGAATCATATTTACTATTCTAGGTATATCATGGTTCACCATATCCAAATAGATTATCATATAAGATAGAATCATCTTCATACTATACTAGGCATTCCTTGCCTTGCCTTAGTTAAATAGTGTGAATTTGTCATAAATGATGACTCTTATTACCCTTATGAGCTTAGGTAGTATCTCTACTCTCACTTAAATAGAGGGTAGTTATCATTAAGTGCTCATTTCATCTCTAGTGACTTGGCTGGCATGCAAGTTGCCGCTTATTATAACTTCAATATTAATAAGAATACCCTTATAAATCCACATTAGAACTTTATACAAATTGAGTCATCTTTTAGTTGAGTGCTTTAAGCATTCACATGCTAAGGCCATATCGGCCATAAACACAATCATTATTAATTGACGTATACATGTTGAATAAAGTGCAAGGGTTTCAGCATTGATGGCCTTGAGCCATAGTTCAGTATGTGTTTTCAAGTGTATAGCATGGTCCTTGAGGTCACGAGCTATAAATACAACTTGGAAACCAATTCAAAATAACTTAGTTTTCATAGCCATGAGCTCTTAGCTCAGTTAAGAAATGTAAAGATTAAAAGCTCGGATTAATAGGTTTACATACATGTAACATATCTTCACTCATTCGCAAGCAGAGATATAAAGAATAGACTGATTTAGAATCAGTTAGGGAACTAAAGATAAACATACTGTTAAGGATAATATCGTCTAAAAACCGTCGATGAGTAGAGATAAGCATTGACGCTGTGAAGAGAACTGGCTAATGATGCTTTACATCATGTTCAAGGGCGGCAGTTGTGACAGGTTGCTAATTGTTTCAGGGAGGCTACTTAATTATGTACTCTGCCTCAGTTCAAAATGCTGTAACTGTGACAGGTTGTCAAGTATATTAGAAAATGAATATTGGAATTTGGAAATATCGCCATCTACAGCCCCTAACCAGAAATTTGATGTTTTTTCTCTGTTTCATGTGACGGGCACGTCCAGAAGAAATATCTTTAACATTTTTATCACTATTTTCTGGACCCTGCGAATTTCTATGATCCATGTTTCTATGGAATGAAACAAAAAGTCAATTGCAAAAGAGGGTAACACGTCACTGGAAATACGTCATTGTGGTTTCATATAGATAAGCACCCCGTTCTTTCAGAACATCCTTTTTTTTTAATTTCCAAAAGATCTTCCTATCATTCCGTTCTTATTTATACCACCCCAGAAAGAGGGAAAAATTTAATAGAATTCGAGCTTTATAAATTCAATACCCTAATGCCTCTGAAAATAAAAACTCGATTTACTTCCAAAACAAGAAGACAAAAACTACCAACTGGTCGAACTATGAAAACAATGTTTAGAGGAACAATTTATAGTACCTTTGCTGTTTCCTGTAGACAGTATGCCTTTATCCAGAATCTTCACAGGCTGCGCCAAAGAAATATAAGATTGGAATAATCTTCGGAGATCCATCAAAGTGCATAGGTTTCATTATAATCTCTACTTGCATGGTATTCACAACCATCAAAGAATAACTGAATGTTTCTTTGCCATTGCCCCCAAACCAGGATTGTCTGGAGTGAGCCAAATGATCCATATCTTTGTGTTTATCGATACCCTAGATGAGACAATCAGGAGGCGTTTGCAGAGCAACTTTGGAAACCCATCCCATGTGGAAGTCAGTCATGCAAAGAATGAACTGATATCCCCTCTCACGAAGGCATAGACGACATATATCAGATAGTGGTGAGCTACCCATCCCATTCACCTACTCTCAGGAGCCATGCTTTTGCAGTCCCCCCCTTCTCTGCCTATTTTTTTTTTAAATCAGTGTAACCACTTTTCCCCAAATATTTCGCATGCAACCACTCCCTTTCTTCCATCGAATGCAACCATCCTCCTTTCTTGCCTGAAAAATCTCCTTCCACTAAAGATTCCATGCACAAAAAGTAACTCCACGTATTGCATAAACGGTTTGATCATTAATTGTGCATGATATAACTGCCTGTCCACACACTACATGAGGTGTCCCAGTAAAGTAGTTACAAAATTGATGATAACACCAATCGATATTTGAATAATATCGATGTCAAAGATAAATATAGAGGTAACTACATTAGATATTATGAATTATAACCAAACGTTTGACATGCGGAGTTCCTGTTAACAACCTATATATATTAGAGTCTTCTACAAATAGCTAAGAGTGTGGGAATCAATCAAGGCAATAGTAGGTATTGACGCCAAAGATTTATGCGTCAAAAGAAAATCTCCCATAAATGCGATATATAAACTACAGTATATGGCTGAATAAATTCAACAATGTTGACTTCACCATTATGTCAGGTTGTCAAAGAAATCCGAGAGGTTATACAAACCACTACAACATTCCATTTACACAATAATATATTTATTTATCAAAACACAAATCAAACAAACTAATTTAATCCACATACCATTGAAACTTAACGTCACAAATGAATGGGTAACAACATAAAGATTACACCGACCGAGGGACACTACATCCTCCCCCCCAAGGGCTCGACTTACTCCTGGAAGTCGCAAGGTTAAACAAAGCATTCACAATTATAAAAGTCATCAAAATTCAAGTAACCAAATATGAAAACGACCAACGGCATGTCATCACAAGTTAAACAATATAATCACGATATCAACACTACAACACAATTCCAAAAAGTGAAAGAACAACAAAAACATTTGAAAAAACACAAAATCCATACTGACCGGGTTACACAGATGGGGTACATATTCTCGTCAAGGATGATGGAAAAGTTGGGTAACCTTCTTGTGAACTCTATTTTTCCACATTATTCCCATTGGGTTTCATGAGGCTCGCCCAGTCCTGCCAGAGCAGGTGGAATCAAGGCTTACTACCTGCAATCCTGCATAAAAGCAAACGTTGTGTACACCATATATATATATCAAATCAACCTAGTATAGAGGGAATTGTCGTGTCGTATGCCTCTCATGAATGAGTGATACGACATCATCCTTCTAACACTCTACAATTAGTGATACATCATAAACAATCATCAATAACAATTACTAATCGGATGCAACCATGGTACTAAATCCACATATTAAACATAACCAATTTATTACCTTCCTCATCAAGATTCAAAGCCGACTACCTGAAAATCATAAACTAAGATGGAAACATAACACATTAGCACCAGTTATTCATGCTAATTCATTGCCAAGATACACATTTCTAGTTAAACTTCATCATTTAAACATCATATTCTACATTATATTCATTACTCAATGCAAAATCTCACAATATATATGTCACAAGATCATAATTTATGGCCTTTTAAGAAACAGAAACATAATTATCACTTCAAAACACTCATAATTTTAGTTTTAACACACATTCACCGCATACATACTCAAATTCATTTCACACCAAAGACACCACAAAGCAACTTAAGGGTAACACGAGTTCCAAAATGCATTTCCAGTGGGAAGGATATCGGTGCATTGCGCACTACACCGAGGGTCCTATCCTTTCCATCGGATTATTACACCATAGAACCTACATCACCCAGAGATAGACTAAGGCAACCTAGTTCAGACTACACAAACAGATTGACACACCCTTACGAGTATGAGCAACTAGGTCAACACAATGGGCTCATAGTGCCCCAGTGTATAAACCTATGCTCTGATACCAACTGTAATGCCCCGCCAAGCAAACCCAAAGGATACAAGTAAATTTAGTATTTATGGCACCAATTTTTTTTAGTATTAACATACATCATAATAATCATATTTCACATAACATGAAACTAAATGAGAACCACATATAACAAATCCTTCGGGTTAACAAGACCGCATTACTTTTCACAACATTTTACATCACATAAAAGGTAGTATACACCAGTAATTTTAAGTTAACATGAACATGGTTAACACATTAATCAAGTGTTACAATAATACAATGTCGTTTCCCAACTTGAATGGGGAAAATACAATAAAATGAAATGTTACTTTTGAAATGATGGGGTACAAAACTGCAATACTGGATCCAATTTTGGTACAACTCAGAAGTCACTGCAAGGTATAATTTTCGTACTTCTCAATCGACAACTGGGAACCCAATGGGGTGCATAGCACGTTCCACCCAACCATGTGGACCCAAAGGCCCACCCCCTGTGCTAAGAGATGACAAAAAGGATCCCCAACAATAACCATCATACAGAAACAAGGATACAAAACTTCACAACAAGATCCACAATAACATAAGGTAATCTCAGCACAAAATATAACCAACACAAGATGTGTTCAACATAAGGAATAACCAAATAAACATCAACATACATATGCCAACATGTGCTTCCAGAGGCCCAAGAATAACATAGAGGGAAACAAAACATACATAGTTGTTTAAGGAAGAGTGTCATCGCAATGTTGCATGGGTTACCCTGACGAATCTTCCTAGGCCCTGGCCCCCAACTTGGGTTACCCTGGTGACCTCTTACAAAACCCGGCCCCACATGCAATCCAATGCGGCATCGATTATCTTTCATAAGGACAAGACAATGATTTCACCATTCCAGGCCTTCTCAACTCATCTCAATCCCATACAAGCACTTGAGCCATGAGTGAGGCATACACTTATGTCTTGTTAATGTGTGATTCTATCCAAATCCCCTAAATAAATATTATCATTTTCACTTGATTAACAAACTTCCAATGAGTTACCCTGAGACCACTTCCGGGTCTCGGCCCCCATTGAAAGCCACTCCCCTTATGAACAACAAATCTCAAAAGACACCATCAGGTTAAGCCCTATGCACAACATGTAAAGCCTCATGATAAATTGCATTAAACAAGGCAAACACCATCCTACACAAAATCTTCGTAACAAAAATATTTTCAAGTGCAAGGCAAAACTCATAATCATCAAATAAATCATACGAGCAATAGTTCACAAAGAACCATAAATGAAGGCCAAAATAAAGCAACACCCTTCTTTCCCTTTTCTCTGGAAGACTGATAAATCACTAAATCAAGGATTTCCCAACAAGGTGACAACAAAGCTTGTTCTCAAAAACAACATCAAACTCCAAGCCAAAAACAACCTCCATAAACAAAATTCATCATAGACTCCAAAATTGCACACAAAATGTCAAGAACAGAATAAAAGTGACAACGTTACAAAGAAATCTATAGACTTATCCAGAGCTAGCATACACAATTTTGTCACAAAATTAGTCGGGTATCCAAGGGAGACCTCTATTTCTTCCTCACAAGATACATAACATCTTGATGTGTTAAATCGAGTTTTTGACATTATCAAAGATTCTCTTAAGGTATTATAAAGACTTCCTGACTTGTTCTATGGTTTTCTCAACCTTACACTGTCAATTAGTATATATATATATATACAAAGTCATATCTAACATAAGAGTTAAAGATTTCCTATTTCCTCATTGTTTTCAATACTAGAGTTTAGCTTCTCTAACCCATTTCATGGAATATCGACCATCCTTGTTTTCTCCAAAGGTAATAACATAAGTGTAACAAAATCATAAGAACAAAATGCTTCTAGACTTTCCTTGACCACCTGGTATTGCTCAAATTCAAATTTCACGTAGAATGACTAGGCATAGTAATCGAGGTATTTCCTCACCAATATAATATCTAAAATAATACTATTTTTCCTTAATACTCAAGATTAGATATTAGGAATCCCTCAGGTTAGCCATCCAAGTGTCTGGTGTTGTGTCTTGCCCAATGCCTCATGGTCACACAACTATAGATCCACTCTAACTATGTATGACACTACTGGAGACACTAGGCCATCTAGAGCACTGTGGACTGACTATACATGCAGAGACGGATGCATTACTTTGGTCAAATATTTTCATGCATAAACATTATGAATTAAATTTTGTCGTATGTCCACCACCCTAACTCACCTATAAGCTGTCATGACTTACAATAAGTTTAAATTGACCTTTCACTCAAGGACTAAAGTAAGTGGGATTCATGCAATTCATACTCCATACTAAGACAATCGACTCCCATCTTGGGTGGATCTTGTCACTCCTTGCCCTACTTCCAATATTAGCGATTACCCAAACTGAATCATATTTACTATTCTAGGTATATCATGGTTCACCATATCCAAATAGATTATCATATAAGATAGAATCATCTTCATAATATACTAGGAATTCCTTGCCTTGCCTTAGTTAAATAGTGTAAATTTGTCATAAATGATGACTCTTATTACCCTTATGAGCTTAGGTAGTATCTCTACTCTCACTTAAATAGAGGGTAGTTATCATTAAGTGCTCATTTCATCTCTAGTAACTTGGCTAGCATGCAAGTTGCTGCTTATTATAACCGCAATATTAATAACAATACCCTTATAAATCCACATTAGAACTTTATACAAATTGAGTCATCTTTTAGTTGAGTGCTTTAAGCATTCACTTGCTAAGGCCATATCGGCCATAAACACAATCATTATTAATTGACGTATACATGTTGAATAAAGTGCAAGGGTTTCAGCATTGATGGCCTTGAGCCATAGTTCGGTATGTGTTTTCAAGTGTATAGCATGGTCCTTGAGGTCACGAGCTATAAATACAACTTGGAAACCAATTCAAAATAACTTAGTTTTCATAGCCATGAGCTCTTAGCTCAGTTAAGAAATGTAAATATTAAAAGCTCGGATTAATAGGTTTACATACATGTAACATATCTTCACTCATTCGCAAGCAGAGATATAAAGAATAGACTGATTTAGAATCAGTTAGGGAACTAAAGATAAACATACTGTTAAGGATAATATCATCTGAAAACTGTCGATGAGTAGAGATAAGCATTGACGCTATGAAGAGAACTGGCTAATGATGCTTTACATCATGTTCAAGGGCGGCAGTTGTGATAGGTTGCTAATTGTTTCAGGGAGGCTACTTAATTATGTACTCTGCCTCAGTTCAAAATGCTGTAACTGTGACAGGTTGTCAAGTATATTAGAAAATGAATATTGGAATTTGGAAATATCGCCATCTACAGCCCCTAACCATAAATTTGATGTTTTTTCTCTGTTTCATGTGACGGGCATGTCCAGAAGAAATATCTTTAACATTTTTATCACTGTTTTCTGGACCCTGCGAATTTCTATGATCCATGTTTCTATGGAATGAAACAAAAAGTCAATTGCAAAAGAGGGTAACACGTCACTGGAAATACATCATTGTGGTTTCATATAGATAAGCACCCCATTCTTTCAGAACATCCTTTTTTTTAATTTCCAGAAGATCTTCCTATCATTCCGTTCTTATTTATACCACCCCAGAAAGAGGGAAAAATTTAATAGAATTTGAGCTTTATAAATTCAATACCCTAATGCCTCTGAAAATAAAAACTTGATTTACTTCCAAAACAAGAAGACAAAAACTACCAACTGGTCGAACTATGAAAACAATGTTTAGAGGAACAATTTATAGTACCTTTGTTGTTTCCTATAGACTATATGCCTTTATCCAGAATCTTCACAGGCTGCGCCAAAGAAATATAAGATTGGAATAATCTTCGAAGATCCATCAAAGCGCACAGGTTTCATTATAATCTCTACTTGCATGGTATTCACAACCATCAAAGAATAACTGAAGGTTTCTTTGCCATTGCCCCCAAACCAGCGTTGTCTGGAGTGAGCCAAATGATCCATATCTTTGTGTTTATCGATACCCTAGATGAGACAATCAGGAGGCGTTTGCAAAGCAACTTTGGAAACCCATCCCGTGTGGAAGTCAGTCATGCAAAGAATGAACTGATATCCCCTCTCACGAAGGCATAGACGACATATATCAGATAGTGGTGAGCTACCCATCCCATTCACCTACTCGCAAGAGCCGTGCTTTTGCAGTCCCCCCCCTTCTCTGCCTATTTTTTTTTTAAATCAGTGTAACCACTTTTTCCCCAAATCTTTCACATGCAACCACTCCCTTTCTTCCATCGAATGCAACCATCCTCCTTTCTTGCCTGAAAAATCTCCTTCCACTAAAGATTCCATGCACAAAAAGTAACTCCACGTATTGCATAAACGGTTTGATCATTAATTGTGCATGATAGAACTGCCTGTCCACACACTACATGAGGTGTCCCAGTAAAGCAGTTACAAAATTGATGATAACACCAATCGATATTTGAAGAATATCGATGTCAAAGATAAATATAGAGGTAACTACATTAGATATTATGAATTATAACCAACCGTTTGACATGCGGAGTTCCTGTTAACAACCTATATATATTAGAGTCTTCTACAAATAGCTAAGAGTGTGGGAATCAATCAAGGCAATAGTAGGTATCGAGGCCACATTGATGTCTCCCTAGTATGCTAGTGTCTGTACAACTATAAAATGTGAAATATAGTATGGGAAGAAAGAAAACCCACTAATTGTCTAGCTAATTAATTTTAACAAAATAAACAGAATAATGAAATACGAGAAATAGCTATGTAAATAATAAAGAAGGTAGATGAAGATTAGGGTGATGAATATTAACTCACTAAAGCTCTAGTTCACCAGTGAGCTCCACACACACACTCACCTATACATAGTCAAGAGAGGGGAAAATGTTGGGCTGTATAGGGGTTTTCCTCAGTCAAACCCCTGCTTTGGTGTTTTGACCTCCACAGATAGCGAGGAAATCCATAGAGTAGAAAATATGATAAAGGAAAGAGAAAGGAAAGTATTGAACACTACAAAAGATACAATACTACTCTATCAAACCACAATATTAAGAGGAGAGTGAATTGATACCACCTCCACCCAAAGGAACTCAAGGCCAATGAAGGGAGAATGCAAGGAAACAAGATTGGAAAAGTTGACACAACCACAACAGTGAAGAAGGTAAGTATTGCAAGACTCCAAACTCATAGCTTCTATGGTATCACAACACGTACAAAAATGAATTTGATGGAGTAACAAGTTGTTGCAATTCTCAATGGTGTTGTGAAAATGCTCAAGAGAATGTGATTCAAATTGCTAAGAGGACAAAAAATCTCCATGAGATGTGAAGTGATAGTGAAAAGTATGCATTTGAAGGAATATTAGGAGGGAAAGAGTCATTTTCAGGTCGATTGGTCGACATAGAGGTGTTACACTTCATGCCCAATGGAGAGTGTTACATCCCTACAGACACCAGAGATAGGAACCTGTTAGGGACGATAGTGAGTTGCGTATATTTCTATGCATTGTGCTCAAATCCCCAACAAATATTCCCCCACCTATATAGGAAAAACACCAAGTGGATGGAAGGGAGGTGGGTGATGTGGAATTTTTCCTTTGGGTTTGATTTTTGAAGGTGAGGAGATGCAAAAGGGGAATTTACACAAGGGGTGCAAATTCACTCCTATATAGTAAAGAAGCTATCAATGGTTCGATTTTCTTACTTATCAATGACTGAATTCTCTTGTTCAATAATGTTTTCCCTAAGTTTATCATGATTCTCATTGATGGGGTCTTCCAACACCACAATATCTTCTTCACCAATAGGAGAGATATTAGGAGCAAGCAAAATTTAATTATTGTCCATAATTTTATCCTTTTTCTCCAAGGTCTTATTTACTTTTTCCATAACATCTACCCTAGTAGGAGAGCTTTTAGGAAAGTGACAAATAAGAGGTTCATCACACTCCATGGTTATATTTTGCAAAGTAGCTTCATCGCCAATAAGGGAGGCATCAAGAGAAGAACAACTATGAGTTTCATGGCTACTAATGATTGGAATTTTGTTTTCAAATAGGTATTCCCAAATGGTAGGGGCATTAAGAAAGGTAGAAATAAGATTCTCATGACTATCAATAAGTGTACCTTCTAACACCAAACTATTTTCTTTGTATCTAGAAGATATTTTAGGAGAAGAAAAATTTTGATTGTCATGGTTATCTACAATTCCATCCCCGTGTAATTTAATGTCTTCCCAAGTAGGAGAGGTAGGATAATTTTCATAGTTCTCAATCATTGGATCTCTTAATATCAACATATCCTCCTCACAATTTTTTTTTCATGCTCATTCACGTTGCATCCTTTTTCACTAAAGCATTCTCACAATTAGGGGAGATGTTGGGAGATGAATGGGGACTAGGTAAAGTAGTTGCAATGATCTCATCTTCTTGTGTCATAATATATTCCCAAGGGGGAGGAGAAGGAAAAATAAGACTTTCATGATTCTCAACGATTGTATCTTCTTTCACCAAGATACCTTCATCACTAATAGGAAAGGTATCTATTGGGAAATTGTGTGACAACCTTACAATTACATAAAGGTTACTGTTGATAGGATATATATATATATTTCCTAGTTACACCGATAGGTGTAATAAACAATGGCATCAAGGGGGGGAGTGGGATGCATATAAACAACTTTTTGTTAACTTTTTCAGGAAACTACTAACATGGTTGACATTAATTAGATAAATGATACATTGTAAATCTAGACTAATAATTATTAGATTTTAGATCTAATGGTCAATATTTTGTTGGCATGTTTTTCCCTGGAATGTAATCCTATTTTATGAGGGAATTATAGATATAGTAGAGAGACGATGATATATTCTAAGTGTCTAATGGTAGTCGTGTTGTCTCTTGATCTCTAATGGTGACACTCTTGTGAGAAGCTTGCTCTACAAGTATATTGTAATCTTTATGATTTACTAAAAAATATATTGGGTGGATTTTAGAGTGTGGGGTTTTTCTCCCGAAAGGGTTTTCCCCATGTAAATCACTATGTTGTGGTATGCATGATATTTATGTTTATTTATGCTTAATTTTCTATAATTGCTAAAGCTTTGTACAATTTTTGCATTATTCTCCACTCAATATTAGTGTAGGAAGTTGTTCTGCTACCTTAGCTTCCTTACAAGTGGTATCAAAACTTGATCACCTTTGGTTTTAGTTGTGGGTTGTTGGATTTTTTGGACTAATACAGGTTTTAGTGGGAGCTTTTGTAGAAGAGATTTTGTGATCTTGTTGCACAAGAATTTTCATATGGAAAGTTCATCAAGGAGAATAAAGGTGGATAATTTTTTTGGAAATAATTTTGAAATGTGGAAGTTGAAGATGGAGGAGATGTTGATAGATCGAGATTTGTGGGATGCTATTATTGAAAATGTTTCAAGGCCTACAGATCCTACACAAGTTGCTCAATATGATGTTATGGATCATAAAGCTAAGGTTCTAATGAGACTATTCTTGGTAGAATTTTTTTTAATTAATGACCATGAGGAGACCCCTACACAAAATCTATGGAAGAAGCTTGGTGAGATGTATCATGCCAAATATTTAGTGAATAATATTTTCTCAAGGAAGAAGTTGTACTCCTTGAGAATGGAAGAGGGTGGAAAAATCACAGACCACCTAGAAGCATTCAATATGATGGTGGATTAGTTGGCATTACTTGGTTTCAAAGTGGATGAAGAGAAAAAATGTTAGATCTAGGTATGTGTAGGATCATCATGGAAAAAATAGGCCCTTAAGTGGCAAAAAAATCAAAAAAATTAGAATTAGGCAACTTGACGTAAATTTTTTGAATAAGTTATCTATATTATTTCAAAAATATGTAAGAATAGAATTTGTAGAAAATTGAATGTAGTTTCTAAACTATTAGGCTTATTTAAAAAAAATAAAAATCTATTTGGTGAAAATTTGAAATTTCAATGCAATAGTACTTAAATTTCAGAGAAAAATAAGAAGTAGGTGTTTGTTTGACCATCCTAACCACAATAAAATGATAATATTTTTTTATAATATTTTAGATATAAGTATAGGACTCATGTTTGGATGTGATGCATATTTTTTTGTAATTTTTTTCCATGTAAATAATTAATTATGAATTTTTTATTACAAATTTTAAAAAATATAAAAAACTCATATGTCTAACCACCTTAACTTGGTAAAAAATTCATGAAATTCAATTTTTTTTTTTAATCTTATAGTATGCAAAGTATAGAATGTGACACATGTTTCAGATTAAAAAAATCTGATACTATTTGAAATCTATAGATATTTTTCAATTAGCCTATCAATCAAGACTTTAGTTGTAATTCAAATAGAAAATGAATAATAATTATTTATTAAATTCAAAGTAAAGCATAATTTATATTGGTGCAAAGATGAGAATCTCTTTTTAAAACCCTTTACATTACATAAATTTTGGGTAAAAAAATATTTGTTAGCCACATACCCTACACATACCCATTATATAGCCACTTTTTGGCCCATCATGATCCTGCACATACCCATCTTGCTTTGTTATTTTCCTTATTCATGGTATTCTCTTGTTATGGCCATTAGGAATACTTCTATTAGTTTGAAGACTGAAGATGTGGTGGGTTATTTTCTTTTTGGAGAGATGAGGAGGAAGGTATCTGCCACTTCCAAGGAGGCCCTAAATGTTCATGGAAGACTTGAGGAAAAAGTCAAGAAGAATGAGAAGTGTGACAAATCCAAGCCTAGGGAGAGATCTAAATCTCCTAGAAAGTCCAAAGTTATTTCCTTGAACTACAGTAAGCCTAGACATGTTCGTAAGGAATGTAAAGAAGAAAAGAAGAAATTTGATGGGTATGTGCAGGATCATGATGAGCCAAAAAGTGGCAATATTATGGGTATTTGTAGGGTATATGGCTAATGACATTTTTTAAATCCAAAATTGATGAAATGAAAAGGGTTTTTAGAGGAGATTCTCAGCTTTCCACCAATATAAATTATACTTTAATCTGAATTTAATAAATAATTATTATTTATTTTCTATTTGAATTACAACTAAAGTCTTGATTGATAGGCTAATTGAAAAATATCTATAGATTTCAAACAGTATCAGATTTTTTTAATCTAAAACATGTGTCACATTCTATGCTTTGCATACTATAAGATTAAAAAAAAAATGAGTTTCATGATTTTTTTACCAAGTTAAGGTGGTTAGACATATGAGTTTTTATATTTTTTAAAAATTTGTAATAAAAATTCATAATTAATTATTTACATGGAAAAAATTTAAAAATATGCATCACATCGAGACATGATTCCTCTACTTATATATAAAATCTATAAAAAATATTATAATTTTATTGTGGTTAGGGTGGTCAGACAGACACCTACTCTTATTTTTCCCTGAAATTTAAGTACTACTGCATTGAAATTTCAAGTTTTCACCAAATAGATTTTATTTATTTTCAAATAAATCTAGTAGTTTAGAAACTACATTCAATTTTCTACAGATTCTATTCTTACATATTTTTGAAATAATATAGATAACTTATTCATTTTTTTACGTCAAGCTGCCTAACACTGATTTTTTTGAATTTTTTGCCACTTAAGGGCGTATTTTTTTCATGATGATCCTGCACATACCCTAATTTTGATTTTAAGTCCAAGGAATATATAAACAAATTGATTGAAACTTTGGCAACTCGTGCAAGTAATGATGCATGGTTAATTGACTTGGGTGCATCTTTTCATATGAGCTTTAATAAAGATTGGTTTTCTAAATATGAAGAATTTGATGGAGGTATGGTGTACTTGGGTGATGATTCTCATTTAGACATTGTTGGCCATGATAAATTTAAAATTATATTTCTTGATGGTAGAATAAAAATGATAAATGGTGTGTTGCATATCCCTAGTTTAGCACAAAATCTATTATCTGTGATAAAACTAATAGATGCGGGTGTGTAGGTAGTATTTTCTAATGCAAGATGCAAGATGATTAGAGGTGTTATGGAAATTTCTAGAGGTGTTAGATATGGCACATTGTATAAGCTTGATGTATGCATTGTTGAGTGAAATAATACTCTGTGAAAAGCAATTTTGTGGAAGAAGTAAGGGTTTCACCTTCAGTAGATGCTAATGGCTTATGCATACCCAAGGGTGCTCTGTCTAACATGAGTCAAATTTACCTACAAAGAAAACTATGTTATGGCACCAGAGACTTGGCTACAAATTGGAGAAAAGGGTCTAAGGACCTTGAAAAATAAAAACCTTGTTGAAGGTTTGTCTAAGTGTAATCTTGACTTCAATTTTGTGAGCATTGCATTTATGAAAAATAAATCTACATTCAATTTTACTCGAGTTCTCATAAATCTTTTGTTGTATTGGATCTTATTCATTCTGATGTGTTTGGTCTTGTAGATGTTCCTCCGATTGGAAAATCCACATATTATGTTTCATTTATTGATGATTATAGAATAAGGACATGAGTATATTTTATAAAGAGTAAATTTCAAGTTTTTAGTAAATTTAAATATTTTAAAGTAATGGTTGAGTTGTAGACTGGAAATAAATTAAAATGTATTAGGACTAATAATGGTGGTGATTTGTTCTCTAATGATTTTGATAGGTTCTATAAAGATTTTGGTATTCATAGAAAGAAGACAACTTTGTATTCTCCATAATAGAATGGAGTTGCAGAAATAATGAGCATGACACTGATGGAGAAGGCTAGGAGTATGTTGAGTGGTGTTGGCCTAAAACAAAGGTTTTGGGCTGAAGCTATAGCCACTACCTATTACCTGATTAGTAAGTCTCCTACATCATCTCTTGTTGATAAGATTAATATAGAGGCATGGTCAGGTAACAAGCCTTCATTAAGACATCTTAGATTTTTTTGGTTGCGATGCATATGCACATGTGCCAAAGGAGAACCGAAAAAAGTTGGAGAACAAGGCTGTGAAATGTATCTTCATCAGATAGAGTTATGGTGTGAAAGGATACAAGATTTGGGGACCTATTGCACAAAATTTAATACATAGTAGAACTATTGATTTTAGAGAAACTAAGACTTCTTCTATTACATTTCAACCATAACAAATTAAATAGGAAAATGTGATTCAATTTCCTCCTACAGGGTATGTGTAGGATCATGATGGGCCAAAAAGTGGCGATATGATGGGTATGTGTAGGGTATGTGGCTAACGACCTTTTTTTACCCAAAATTAATGAATTGAAAAGGGTTTTTAAAGGATATTCTCAACTTTCCACCAATATAAATTATTCTTTACTTTGAATTTAATAAATAGTTATTATTCATTTTCTATTTGAATTATGACTAAAGTTCTGATTGATAGGATGATTGAAAAACATCTATAGCTTTCAAACAGTATCACATTTTTTGAATTTGAAACATGTGACACATTCTATGGTTCACTTACAATAGGATTAGAAAAAAATGAATTTCATGAAGTTTTGACCAGGTTAAGGTGGTTAGACATACAAGTTTTAATATTTTTTAAAAGTTGTAATAAAAAATTCATAAATAATTATTTACTTGAAAAAAAATTACAAAAAAATATGCATCACATCAAGACATGAGTCCTCTACTTATATCTAAAATATTATGAAAAAATAATTATCATTAGGTGAAGCCACAATAGTGGTTTACAATTTGATGGAGGAAGGAAAATTGAGAAAAAATGACCCCATGGCAAAAAAATTGGTTTTAGCGGTTTGCCGGAACCTACAAGTTCGACCGAACCATAAAGGGTTCGATCGAACTAGGGTTTAAATGAACCCATTAATTTATGGGCCCACATTTCCTACCCAAAAAATAAAATTAAAAATGCATATTAAAGGGGGTTTGAATGAACCTTGGTTCTAGCAAACCCCCCTTTTCCCTAATTTTTTACTTTTTTCACACAAAAAACCTAAATTTTTACGCTTTCAAGCTCTGGTTGAGGATGAAAATAGGGAAATATTTACAAATGAAACTGGAATCAGGTAGTCTTCAGAACAAGTTATCCAATGAATATAATTTTAATATGTTTTGGTTTTATTATGAATTTTTCTTTTTAGTCTTATTAAACATAGGTTTTTCATCAAAAATGAAGGTCTTTGTTCTGCACATATGGAAAAATGGCAGATTATCAAAAAAAAATTGAAAAATATGAGTGCACCAGATATTGAAGTCATTGATCTAACCAAAAAAAATTAAAAAATTGATATATACAAAAAAAGTTACGCATTATACGGTTGCGCTATGTCTGCATTGTCATTGGTTTGACTTCAAAATTTGATTAAAGAAAAAATATTCAATAAAAAACTATCTAACCAAGTGGAAGCACTAGATATCAGAGTCACAAATGTAAATTCAAAAGAATTGTAATTTTATCCTTCATGGAAAAAAAGTTATGCATTATACGGTGTGCGTCACTTTTTAAAAATGTTGTGTTCTGAAAAAAGACCAATTTTTGTGGGAGATGGAAAAAGAAGTGCAATATAATTCCAAAAAAATTGAAAAAAATATTTTTAGAATCTATAGGCAAAATGCGACGAGACTCTAGTTTTCATCATCTTCAAATTCCTCACGGTTTAGTCGCTATAGGTGCCCAAATGTGAAGATTTAGTTAAAAATAAAAAATTCAGTGTCCAGTTTGGCCAAAAATTGTACACCACTATTGTGGGATCACCCTTTTATTATGGTTAGGGTAGTTAGATAGACACCTACTTATTATTTTTTCCCTGAAATTTAAGTGCTACTACATTGAAATTTCAAATTTTCGCAAAATGATTTTTTTTTTAAATAAACCTAGTAGTTTAGAAACTACATTCAATTTACTACAAATTCTATTATTACATATTTTTGAAATAATATAGATAACTTATTCCAATTTTTACATCAAGTTGTCTAACTTTAATTTTTTTGAATTTTATCACCACTTAAGGGCCTATTTTTTCCATGATGATCCTATACATACTCTACACCTGAGAAAGTTGAATTGAGGCATAAGGATAAATAAGAAGTTGAGGAGAGCGCATCTAGCTCTAGATCTTCAGAAGAGGAGGAAGAACCTCCAACTCAACTTTTTCGTAGGTCTACAAGGTATAGACAACCACCTGCTAATTAGAGATGTATTTTTTCTTTGAATACTAACATGTATGAACCTAAATCTATAGAAGAGACATTAGGTATGAATGATGTAGAATCCTGGAAGATTTATGTGGATGAAGAAATTGTATCTTTGAAAAATAATGATACATGTGATCTTGTACCATTTCCTAAAGGACAAAAACCTTTTTGTTGCAAATCGGTGTTCAAGAGAAAGATTGATTCAGATGGAGGTATTGAGAAGTACAAAGCAAGGTTGGTTGCAAAAGGTTCATAGTTCTACAAGGCATAGACAACCACCTGCTGATTACAGATGTATTTTTTCTTTGAATACTAACATGTATGAACCTAAATCTATAGAAGAGACATTAGGTATGAATGATGTAGAATCCTGGAAGATTTCTATGGATGAAGAAATTGCATCTTTGAAAAAGAATGATACATGTGATCTTCTACCATTTCCTAAAGGACAAAAACCTTTTTATTGCAAATGGGTGTTCAAGATAAAGGTTGATTCAAATGGAGGTATTGAGAAGTACAAAGCAAGGTTGGTTGCAAAAGGTTTCTCTCAGGTTGAGGGTGTTTATTATGGTGAGATATTCTCTCATGTTGTAAAAATGGCATCCATTAGATTTTTGCTTGCTATTGCTACTACCTATGATTTAGAGGTTCAGAAAATGGATGTGAAAACTTCTTTCCTTCATGGTAACTTGGAGGCGGATATTTATATGACACAACTAGAGCACTACATAGTGAAAGGTAAAGGTAAGTTGGTTTGCAAATTGAAGAAATATTTGTATGGATTAAAACAAAGTCCTAGGATGTGGTACCAAAAAATTGATACATATGTGTTGAGTTTTGGATTTGAATGTTCTAAATCAGATCATTGTTTTTATTATAAAACTAATAGTGATCATTTCCTATTTATTGCATTATATGTTGATGATATGTTATTTATTGGAAAAGGGAAAGGTATGATTTCATAAATGAAATCTCAACTTGCTACTAAATTTGAAATGAAAGATCTCAATGCAGCTAGACACATTCTTGGGATGGAAGTTAAAAGAGATAGAGTGAACAAAAAACTGGGCAAAGTAAGTATGCCAATTCAATTTTATAGAGATTTAACATGCAAGATTGTATACCATTGTGTGTTCCCCTTTCTGTTGGAACAAAGTTATCTCTTTCAAATTATGCAACATGTCCATCAGAGATGGAAGACATGTGAGAAAAGTACCTTACCAAAGTGCAACTAGAAGTTTGATGTATGTTATGGTTTGCACTAGACCAAGCATTGCCTAAGAAGTGGGAGTTCTTTATAGATATATGTCTAATCTTGCTAGAGTTCATTGGGATCTAGTTAAAAGGGTCTTCAAATATTTACACAACACCTTTGATTATTCTTTATGTTTCATAGTAATGTGACTAAAGATGATATTTCCCTTGATATTCATGGTTATGTGGATTCAAACTGAGCGGGTGATATTGATAGCAAATGATCCACCAAGGACTATGTGTTTACTTTATTTGGTGGTGCAATCAGTTGGATGAGTAAGCAACAAGTTGTGGTTTCTTTGTCCACTACTTCAAAGTAGAGTATATGGTAGCTACTCATGCTTGTAAAGAATCCATTTTTCTTAAGAGACTGTGTTTAGATATTGGAATAAAACAAGAGACAATGACAATTTATTGTGACAATCAAAGTGCAATATGTGTAGCCAAGAACCTGACATTTCATGCTAAGACCAAGCACATTGATGTACAATATCATTTTTTTCGAGATATGGTTGAAGATGGCAGGGTGAAGTTGGTTGAGGTAGAGACTTTGATTAATGTTGTTGATTCTTTAACTAAGCCTGTGAGCACAAAGAACTTTAGATGGTGTTCAAAGATCATGGGCCTTTTGGCCCCTAGCAATTAAGAGACAATATTTAATCCCTCCCATTGCTCTTGCAAGGTGTTTGACATGTGGGAGATTTGTCGGGAAATTGTGTCTCAACCTTGCAATTATATAAAGGTTATTATTAATAGGTACATACATACATACATATATATATATATATATATATCCTAGTTACATCAGCATGTGTAATATATAATGGCATCAAGGGGGAGGAGTGGGATGCGTGTAAAAAAAAATTTGTTAACTTTTTCAAGAAACTACTAAAATGGCCAACATACAGGTATGCGCATGATCATGATTGGCCAAAATGTGGCAATATGATGGGTATATGTAGGGTGTGGTTGTCAAAAATTGATGAAACGAAAAGGGTTTTTAAAGAAAATTCTCCACTTTCCACCAATATAAACTATGCTTTACTTTGAATTTTTTTGAATTACGACTAAAGTCCTAATTGATAGGCTAATTGGAAAACATTTATAGCTTTCAAATGATATCAAATTTTTTGAATCTAAAACATGCATCACATTCTATGCTTTGCATACTATAGGATTAAAAAAAATGAATTTCATGAATTTTTGACCAAGTTAAGGTGGTCAGACATACAAGTTTTATATATTTTAAAAGGTAATAAAAAATTCATAATTAATTATTTAATTGGAAAAAAATTACAAAAAAAATGCATCACATCGAGACATGAGTCCTCTACTTATATCTAAAATCTTATAAAAAAATATTATCATTTTATTGTGATTACGGTGGTCAGACAAACACCTACTTCTTAATTTTTCCTTGAAATTCAAGTACTACTGCATTAAAATTTCAAATTTTCACCAAATAGACCTTTTTTTTAAATAAACCCAGTAGTTTAGAAACTATATTCAATTTTCTATAGATTCTATTACAAATTTTTTAAGTAATATAGATAACTTATTCAATTTTTTACATCAAGTTGCCTAAATTTGATTTTTCTGACATTTTCACCACTTAAGGACCTATTTTTTCCATAATGATCCTGCACATACACATACATTAGATAAATAATACTTTGTAAATATAGACCATTAATTGTTAGGTTTTAGATCTAATGGTGGATATTTTGTTGGCTTATTTATTCATGGAATGTAATCCTATTTTATGAGGGCATTCTATTATGGCTATGGTAGAGAGATAGTGATGTATTCTAAGAGTTTAATAACATCCATGTTGTCTCTTGATCTATGGTGGTGATACTCCTATGAGAAGCTTGCTCTACAAGTATATTGTAATCTTTGTGATTTACTGAATAATATATTGGGCAACTTTTGAAGTGTTGGGTTTTCTCCTGAAAGGGTTTTCCCCATGTAAATCACTGTGTTGTGGTATGCATGATATTTATGTTTATTTTTGTTTAAGTTTCTATAATTTTTAAAGATCTTTGCATTATTTTCCTCTCAAGATTATTGTAGGAAGTTCTTCTACTACCTTAGCTTCCTTACAATATTGGGAGAAGAATAATTATGATTGTCATGATTGTGAATGCTTGCATCCTCTTGTATCGAAGCTTTAGTGGATGATATAGGGGAGATGAAGTCATCAAGGAATTCATCTAACAAGTCAAATTCATCACAACTAAAGGGTTTGAATGATATGCTTTCTCCAAGGTTAGCCACTTTTTGTTTTCGTTTTCTCATGAATGTCAAATGTAATATAATCTTATGAAACTATGAACTAATGCTAGAAATGAAAAAAAAGTGAAATAATCTAATTCTATCCACAATTGAAATAGGTACTTGAAATGAAAGCAATTTAAGCTAGATCTAATGAAATGAATGAAACATCAAGTTAGCAAACTGAAATAGATTTTTGATAATAGTAAACTAAAACAAAGAAATGAAGTTTTTAATGATGTAAAATGCATATTCAAGTCTAATATGGGACTAAATCATCCAGAGGAGTGTATGAGTCCCAATTATGTTTTTTTGAAGGTTTAAATACTAAAAAACACAGAACACAGAATTCCTAGAAATTTGGAAAAACCACCTGTACACAGAATAAATCACCTAGAGGGGTGAATGAGTCCTAAATTAGGCTTTCGACACTAAATTCAACAAATTATGAAAGAATGTTAAGGTTTTTAGTTTTTATGTTCTTTTGACTATGTGTAATTATAGATTTTTAGTGAAATTAAATGATTAAGATGCAAAAATGCAACCTATATGCACTTTCACTAATGTAAGACTTAGAAGTCCTAAATGCAAAATTAAAGTTAATGAAAGATCAAATGCAAAGCTAATGTAAGCTAGATCTAGAACTATAATGTACTCCAAATCATAAATAAGGTGTCCAAAGGCTAGGTTCACCAAAATGAACATAATGAAATAGGATGCTCCACCTTTTAGGAGATGGAACACATAAGGGGGTGTCCCTCCTATTTCACTCTAGTTCATTAAAGGAAACCAAGATCCCTCAACCAATTAAGTTGATTGATGAATGGACTTAGGGTTAGGATGGTTTCCTTGGGTGTGATTAAATGAAAAAGGGGGGTTCACCACTAAGCAAAGCTTAGAAAGAAGGAAATGCAAATGATATGAAAATCTAGTTATATGACCTAGAAAATGGAATTTGAAAGCATGCAATGAAACTGATAAATAGAATAAAGAAGAGAAGTACCTGGAGAAATGAAGATGACTAAGCGAGGCCTAAAAAACCCTAAAAAATTGTGACTTTTAAGGTGTATTAGCAATCATACACCATACCAGGCAATTTATTCCTAGTATAGGGTTTCTAGGAAAGGTCTGGGATCTCTTGATAGCTATTTTGGATCTCCTGAAGACTAGAAAAAAATGGTGTACTAGGAAACATATTTCCAGAATGTTGCAAAGTGTCCCAAGAGCAGAATCTTGAGCTAAAAATTTGTGAGCCTCTAAAGATCGATTCGATAAGAAATTTCCCCCTGGTTTCATGCAAATAGGTTGGATATCTCTCTCTAGATCTAAGTTTCTATGAGTCTTGACAAGCTTTTATGACAATTTTTGCAACTTTGCAATTTTGGTATTTTTGAAGGCTTTAGATCCACTTTTTCTTCAACCTATACACATGCAATCACACAAAGAGAGGGGGAATTTTCTTTGTTTTGTTAGGGCATGGTAGTTTTCCTTTGTTAAACCCCATTTTGGTAATCAAACCTTAATGAGAAATGAAGCATGAATGAAATTAAACATGAGACACAAGATGAAAAAATAGAGCCTTGTTTGAAACCTTGTAGAGCTATAAACAAGCATGAAGTGGCCTCAATGGATTTAGATATTGATAATGATTCTTGATGAAAGATAATTCCTTTGAATACTTGAATTGATCTTGAACAATACATCACAACATTACCTCAAAACCACATGCATGATGCACTAAATATTTGACATGATGTTCAAGAATCCTGAATCCTACTCCAAATACTTGTTGATTTTATCATGAATTTATTCTTGAATATTCTTGAATACTCTACAATGCTCTTGTAATATCTTAGGACGCTTCACTCAAAACTTCTAGGTGAAACTAGGTGAAATAGCCTTATATTTATACTTTTTTATGTAGAATTTTCTAAAATTATGACACTACAAGCCAACATCAAATATAGGATAGTAAAACCCTACCAATAATTTGATTTAAATCAGGTCTTGGTTAAAGCAGGATTCATATGTCACCTTGGGCATATGAGTCCCAATGTTATAAACACATGACACAAACTCCAAAAATGTCTTATTTAATGTGAAATTTGAAATTAGGTCTGAAGACCTAGGCGGGACTCATATGCCCAAGGTGGTGTATGAGTCTCAGATCACCAAATTTAGAACACAAAACTTCAAACATTGAATTATGGTTGGTTATTTGATATTTGTTAGGATTATCCACAAAAAGATGCAATTAATAAGGCTTTTGGATGCAAAATAGGAACAAATAAGGCATAAATATCCCTAATTAATTAATAAATCCCTAGATTAGTGTGAAAGTGTAAATATACACTTTACAACACCCTAAATAAGGCACAATCAAGCCCATTTAGTTTAAAAGGGCCCTAAACTTAATGTGAATGTGTAAAACACATTACAACACTAAATCAAGGCAACATTAGGCTTAGTTTAATATCAATCATTTTGAAATTAAGTGTGAAAAAGGGATAATTTTTCCTGCACTAAAATTATAAATTATTTAACCATTTATATTTTTTCCTTTAACATTTTTAATTTTTCCATATACCATATTCCCCATTTTGTGCAACATGTAGTTCCAAACAAATGTTAAAACTAGAGAAATATTAGAAAGGTTGTCCTTATCTACATCATGCTTGGTGAGGAAAAAATTTAATTTCCTTGTTGCTTAAGCATCATAATCTTTCGCAATCAATTTCTTCCTATATTAGCAATACCAACCTCAATAAACATACTCCAAGAACATATTTGTTTCCTTTCATGAAAATTTTGCCCTAATCACCTAGTCAATCTCATCAAACCTTTTTAAGGACAACTTTAATGCTCTCCTCTTAACCTTCAACACTACTTCCCCAATCACGTTGTAATACTAGAATAGAAATAATTCACCAAATCACCTGATGGATGTAAGTTAACATTCTCACAATGTTCTATCATCACTCTTGAAGGACCTACTATGTTACATTCAAAATGTACAATTCAAATGCAATAAATTTTTCTATGATGCCTACAAAATTATTAAACTCTCTTGCTTTAAACAAAACCAAATACTTTCTATCTATTCTTAACAATACCCAAAGTGTCCACAACCATTTTTTCATATTTTTACATATGGATAATGTCAGAAACAATTTTTTCTTCAAATAAACCGCCAAAAACTTTGGCATGCCTAATGTACCAAATAACCTATATTTTCTTATCTATTTCCCTATAAGGTAGGAGAAAATTAATATACTAAATCAAATTTGAGTAAATGCCTCACATTTTTATTGATTATGAACCATTTTATTAGAGTAAAAAACTTGAACATAATATACAATTATGGAAAGATTAAAACTCTAGTAATACTAGAACTTGGGTCTTCTTGATTTTTTTCCAATTCTTTATCCTCCTCATCTAGGCTTGAATTTACCCAAACTTATCAATATGCAAGACCATAAGTCCATGTCATGAATAAAAAAATGGAATTCTAAAAGAGTGTTGAATCCGAGTATATGACCATTATTTTGAAGGCGTGCGGTTTTGTTGGGTACATAGTTTCACACTAGTTTTAAAAGGTGGGTTGATTTCATTCCAAGTTTGATGTTTCAATAATTTGAACATACATCACAAGGATTTGAAAAAATAAATTTTTAAATTGAATTTGACTATAAGGATGTGTATCAATCGTACAAATTTATTCTATAATTGTTTGAATTAAATCTACAACTCCCACTTATAATTATCTATATATATACTTCTTGCTTATATAATTGGTTTTTTTTTCACTTTAAAAAGTCAATATATTTGCAAACATTTTACACCATGCGGTTAACATATTTGCATACTTTACAACTAGCTGACACAAAATACAAAAATTGAGAGGGGAAAAATGGTTAATATTAACATATAAATATACATAAATAAGATGATTAAGAGTAAAAATATAGTAACCAAAAGAATAGTTTTGAAGCTTAACAAGTTAAACCAAAGTGGTGGAGCTAGGAACGTACCCCCTTTGAACATTTAACAATTCAATGAAAAAGTGCATCAACACCTCCAACAAGTCTTTGGAAAGAACAATGTAAACTAGAAACATGATAGAGAGAAATTTGAAGTAAAATAAAGAAGTGATAGCAAAGTATATATAAGACTCTTCATCAAAATATTGTGCATGAAATAGCCATGGGAAGGTAGCAAAGACAACACTAATATTTCTATGGATGCATACAAAGGTGGCAAGGAGTATTTGATTGCTTTGGATGCAAACTTAAGCACTCAACCTCCCTAGCCAAGTCTAAGTAAATAAAAAATTAATCGTGTGCCATTTTTGAGATCAAGATAAATATATTTGATTATGTGATCACCATTCAAATTATCACCTTCTTAAATGAGCTTAAGTGACAACTTCTATCAACATCCATTCAAGGCCACCATTTTTTCCCTCTTAATTTATTTTTCAAAAGTTTTGACAAGTTTTAATCCATGACCTAGAACCTAAGAAACTATAGTAGCTATTTATAGCAGTATTTCTTGTATAATCGTATTTAATTTTTTATAGAAAATTATATATATTTTATAAAGTACATACTAAATATTATAACAAAATTATTGAACATAAAATGGTATAATATAATTTATGTCTACTATTGTTTAAAATTATATTATACATTAAATTATGTATAGTTCATATGTGTAATAAAATAACTTTAAGAATTACATATATTTTATTTTATACTATATATAATAATATAGATTATTAATAATTAGTAAAAATGCAATAAAATAGATCGTACTATGTTATATGTGATAATATATAACATTATATTATAATTTATATAAGTATACAATATAAACTATGTTATACATAACTCTATGCATGTTTTTTATAAGTATGTTTTAGATTAAAAAGCAGAGAAGGGACCTAATATAATTTATAGAAAAAGTACATAAAACAAAAAAATAGAGAGAAACAACTCAAGCACCAAAGCTTGAACCCAACAACATTTCCCCCAAAGGCTTTTGAAAGGAAACAAAGTCTTGCTTAGGACTACACTTCTTCCTATGATGAACAACAATCCAGGAAGAATAAAAAACAAGGTTTGAATCTTTTAGATAGTGAAATGATGGGGAAATAGGGTGCTGCAATCTTTTGGGAAGATGAAACTAAGGTTTAGGACCTAGACCTATTTCATGCAAGTTTCATTCAAGGAAACTTTAGAGATCTCAATCCAAGGATGAAGTGAGGGAAAAAGATCTTGCAATAAGGTATCTGAGGGTGTGATTAAGGACTAAAAGGGGGCTCACCACCAATCTAGGGCTTGGAAAGACAAGTAATATGCAAAACCTAATGATGTGCAAGACTTGAGTAAATGACCTAGAAATGAATGTAAATCAAAGTAAACTGGAGAAGTACAAAGATGCACCTGGAAACCTGTAGAAGCTTAGAACAAGGTATGAATTGCTAAAAAAAATGAATTTAATGCACACTAGGACTCATACACCAGGTTGGGTAATTTAGTCTCAAATTAGGGTTTTTGGGTAGGAACAAAAATCTGGCAATGACAAGTCTAGAACTCCTAAATTTTGGAAAAAATCCCTATATTGTGACTCATATACCAAAAGTGGCATATCAGTCCTAATCATATTTTTCAGAAGGTCAAGATTTGAATCTTCTCTCCTATCTCTACTCTTCCTTCTCAACCTAATTTTTGGATCTGAAATGTTAAATTTTGCTTTGTAGATGTCTTTTAGTGATCTTCTAAACAAGGTGACAACTTTAGAAACTTTGAAATTTTGACTTCTTTCCAATCTCTCTCTTCAATGTATCTTCAACCTAGATCTGTAAATCACACAATAAAGAGAGGAAAAAATATTGTTTTTTAGTAGAAAGAGGTTTTTCTTGGTCAAACCCTACTTTGGTAATCAAACCTTGAAATGAAATGAAATAGAATGGAGGAATGGTGAATGAATAAAAAGGAAATGTTACAACTCACCAAACCCTTGAATAAAATATTGCAAACATGTGTGAAATGGCTAGCATGAATGTGGATCTTGACTTGAATGCTTGTTTGAATCATGAAACCCTACATCATAAATGTTATCTACATCATAAATGCTATCTTAAAAAAAAACATGATGCATGATGACTTTGACATGATTCTTGATACTTGAATAATGCTACAAAATACTTAATTATCAGCTCTTTAAGGCTCTTGAATGTTCTTTTAGAATCTTGAGTGCTCTTGTGAACTCAAATTTTCTATATGAATGAATACTTAAGTTGCTAGGAGAAAAATGAGTGAAATAACCTTGTATTTATACTTTTTTATGCCAAATTTCCTAAAATTACAACACTACAAGCCAACATTAGATCTAGGGGAATAAAATATTGCCAATAATTTTGGGTATGTGTAGGATCATCATGGAAAAAATAGACCCTTAAGTGGCAAAAAATTTAGAAAAATCAGTGTTAGGGAACTTGACATAATTTTTTTAATAAGTTATCTATATTATTTAAAAAATATGTAAGAATAGAATCTGTAGAAAATTGAATGTAGTTTCTAAACTACTAAGTTTATTTAAAAATAAATAAAATCTATTTGGTGAAAATTTGAAATTTCAATGCAATAGTACTTAAATTTTAGGGAAAAAATAAGTAGGTGTTTGTTTGACCACCCTAACCATAATAAAATGATAATATTTTTTATAAGATTTTATATATAAGTAGAGGACTCATGTCTGGATGTGATGCATATTTTTTTGTAATTTTTTCTAAGTAAATAATTAATTATGAATTTTTATTACAACTTTTAAAAATATAAAATTTGTATGTCTAACCACCTTAACTTGGTCAAAATTTCATGAAATTTATTTTTCCTTTTAATCCTATAGTATGTGAAGCATAGAATGTGACACATGTTTCAAATTCAAAAATGTGATATCGTTTGAATGTTATAGATGTTTTTCAATCAACCTATCGATTAGGACTTTAGTCATAATTCTAATAGAAAATGAATAATAATAATTTATTAAATTCAAATTAAAGCATAATTTATATTGGTGGAAAGCTGAGAATCTCCTCTAAAAACCCTTTTCGTTTCATCAATTTTGGGTAAAAAAAAGTCATCAGCCACATACCCTACAAATACCCATAATATTGCCACTTTTTGGCCCATCATGATCCTGCACATACCCTTTGAATTTAATTTAGGTCTAAGCTAAATGGGACTCATACACCAGTTGTGGCATATGAGTCCCATTAGGCTAAGCTTGGGAAACATTTTTCAAGAAAGCTTTAGATCGGTGTAAAATCTAGATTGGGGCCTCGAAACTTAGGTGGGATCCATATGCCCAAGGTGGTGTATAAGTCCCAGGTCACTAAATCTGGGCCATACAATCCAAAAACACATGAATTATGATTGGTTATTAGTGAATGTCATGATTAATATTGGAAAGATGCATTCATTAAGGCTTGTGGATGCAAAATAAGGCCAAATAAGGCATAGAGAAGCCCAATTTATTAATAAAACCTTAGATTAGTGTGAAAGTGTAAAGGTATACTTTACAACACTCTAAATAAGGCACAACTAGGTTCATTTAGTTTACAAGGGCCCAAGACTAAATTAAAATGTGTTAAACACATTACAACACTAAATCAAGGTAACATTAGGCTCAACTTAATAGGGAGGGCCCAAACAAGTGTGAAAAAGTAAAGGGATGCATTTTTTTGTCACTATAGATAGGAAGGGGTAGAAGCACTTTTAAAAAATCTAATAGGTGGAGCAATAGGAACTTTAGGTGGAACATCCAAAACCAAGACCAAAGAAATCAGAAATGTGATAAAGGCATCATTATCAAGAATAGGAGCAACATGAGCCTTAGGGGAGGCAACACACACAACAACAAGAGCAACTTTGTCCAAAATCTGAGCAACATGATCCACAAGAGGGGCAACATTATCAACACCAAACACTTATTTTAAGTAGGACACTCAAAATCCTCAATATCTATATCATAGTTCTCAATTTTTAATGCATTTAAATTATAATATGATGAATTGAATTATTAAGGAAATTTAATATGTTGAAAGAAAATTTTGATAATTCAAAAAGTTTGAAAGAAGTTGACTGTCATTGACTATATGATCTTTTGAACTATCTTCTATTTTATCATGATTGAATGTTATTGTTGAACTATGTAAGTGCAAGTGTGTACAATTGAAGGATGATAGGTTGAAGGATGAGAACACAGTTGAAATAGGATCGTTTATCCAGATTGAATGGTATGCTTGATGGAATCTAGGTGCACACACCATGAAATGGCATGATAACTCCATTTGAAATTCATATAGGAGATTATATTAATCTAATTTGAAATGATTTGATGATTGAAAAGGTCGAATTGTGGAATGAAATACGTGTGAGTTCTTATTTAATTATCTATCTTGATCTTGGATTTTGAGAATTTAAAAGAAAACAAAAGCATGAATTGTCACATAAATGAATGTATGTATTTCAAAAAGACTTATTTAAAGAATAAGAAAAACCCCTCCATTCAAAACATTATTGTTGGAAATAAAATAAGAGTTGTTTCTTATTTAAATATTGATATATGCACATAATATATACAAATACATATATATACATATATATATATATAATAACATACAAATGTGTGTAAATATATGTATATATATAAATATATAATATATATATATATATTTGTATTCATTAAAAATCAAAATTGGAATGGAAATTATCACTATTATATTGATAGAGTTCAAATAAAATCATGAGAAAAATCTCATGAGGTCATGGCCTATAATCAAATTTAAGGAAAATATTCAAATTTGATGTACGGTGCGACTAATTTAAATTAAAGGAAATTATGACTTGAAATGGCTCTTAAGTGGAACGCATGGGAAAAAGTTGAAAGTTACCATTTTGGTAACATAGCACTGGGAAAGACTGGAGGAGAATGACTGGTTCAATGATTTCCTAAGGAAAAATCTCAAAGAAAATCCATAAAAATAGAGGTATTTGATGAAATTACTTTGAAAACGTTGCTTTTCCAGTTAGTTAATTCATAAACAATGTATGTTTTGATATTTTTGACGATTCTTTTGAATCATAGTAATCTTGTTTGATGATCTTGATATGCAATTCTTCTTATTTAAAATTTATTAAATCTTTTGTTGAAGGCCATTCCAACCATTCTTTTGTTGTATAGACTCTCTGCATGTTTCTCTAATGGCATGGAAGTCGAATATCTTAAAACCCTATGAGTTTAATGTTATCACCATTATTATTTTATATCTTGCATGTGTTATGCTTAGCATTTCACATGGCTAATTAGTGAAATCGATAGCCTATGAATAGGAATGAATTGATTCTTAAATTGTTATCACCACCTCTAAGGGTAGGTAGCTAAATCCTCCACCAAAATATTACATTATACCATACTCTACATGAATGAATCCCTTCAATTAGCTACACTATATGGGTGTGAGATCCATTTCCTTCAATCTTGGATCAAATGATATCATTGCTTTAATTTTGTTTCCTCTTTGCAGTAAGTGATGGCAGGGCTTACATCACTCCATTATTGTAAAATGATATTATTTTTCCTTGATGTTGTGTTTTACTATGTCATAGAGTTATCATTGTTTCATGTCACCTCATCTATAGAGGATGATGGAAGAATGACATATCGTTATATCCATATGCTTACATGATTATTATGTAAACTATTGGTCTTTACAAACAATACCCATATCGCCCCTTGGATGAATACAACCAAGCCAAGGGTCGACTTCCATGGCTTCAACCTCAGCACTGTTAAATATAGAGCAATAGTTAACCGATTTTTGGTCATTCCATAGAATGATAGTGGCATAATTTTTTTAAGTCAGTAAATGAGGGTTCTTAAAACCTGAGCCATGGTAAGATTGATCCTAGTATATGTGTAAAATATTACTATTGTTAAAATGACTAGTATGTCATTCAAGTTTTATTACCTTGCAATTTTAGTATCATTTGGTTATTTTCTTTATATGTATATTATATACAACTATTCTCAGAATGATAGAGCTTTGAATAAAAACATGGGAATGAAAGTTATGTCATTTTATATCTTTGACCATGATTGTATTGAATAGCTAAGTATCCCTCGACGAGACTCGAATAAAAGAAGCAATGGTTAACTTCAAATTGAAAAGACAAGCTTTTGTAAACAACATTTTTTTGTTATAAATGACATTTTTTTTGCTGCAAACAACATCATTTTGTTATAAATAACATGTAACATCATTATTTATAAATAGCATTTATTTTGCTACAAACACGATTGTTTTCTTATAAACATTATTTGTTTTGCTACAAACAACATTGTCTTCTTATTAAAAACATTTGTTTTACTATAAACAATATCGTTTTGTTATAACAATTTTTTTTTTCTATAAACATCATTTATTTTTCTATAAACATCATTTTGTTATAAACATCATTTTTTTGCTACAAACAACATTGTTTTGTTATAAACAACATCGGTTTTGCTATAAACAACATTTATTTTGTTATAAACAACATCATTTTGTTATAAACAACATCATTTTGTTATAAACAACATCATTTTGTTATAAAAAACATTGGTTTTTACTGCAAACAATAATGATTTATTATAAATCAACATTTTTTTTGCTACAAATAGCATTTGTTCTACTACAAATAACATTGTTATGCTACAAATAGTTTCTTTTTGTTACAAAACACATATATCAGTGTGTGGAAACTATAAAAATAGACCTGATCTCAGTTCATTTTATTTCTTGTATTTTTGACAAATGATATTCCAATCTATAACATCACTTTGAATGGAAGCAATCTCATATAATGGTTTGCATTTTAGAATGTATGCATAAATATATAACTTAAGTCAAGGCACATATATGTGCATGCACATAGACCTTCGTCTATGTACATACACATACTTGTGGCATACCTTCTTTTGTTACTTATCTATTTATTCTTAAATGAATTCTAAATTGCATGAATGTAATCATGTGATATGTGTTTGAAATGAATGGATAAAGTTATGATCGGTTCCATTTGAATCATTTTTTTGATATTTATTAGGTTGAGGGAATATACTTAGACTGAATTACTTTTTCATAGATATGTGTTTAAAAATTATTCTCTTGTTTAAATGAGAATAACAACACCTAAGTAGACTAGAGCAACTCAAAGTAGCTGTTGCTAGAGGGTAGATATTTGTTATGGAATAAATGTGTTGTTGACAACTACCTTCTAGGACAGGTTCCAAAATGGAGTTCAGAGAGTATAGGTTTTTGCTTTATCTAAGACCTATCGTTTGTTGTTGCAACTTAATTTTTATGCTTAGCCAAGCAATTATTCCATTATGTATGTATGGAATTTGTGATAACACTCTCTACCATTCCTATCATAGATCTTGCATTTTTCTAAATCATAGGTAGAGATGCATGTTGATGTTTGGGTATGCACTAGATTCCACCTTGCAAATTGTTATCTTGCTAAACTTTCCATGAAGGGTCAAGTATTCTTCAAGTTGGAAGAATTTTGAGGAAGTGTAAGCTTCATGGTTGGGTGGTAAAGCACTTCAACCATGTTCTTGTCCACCAATGGACGTGAGCATCAAGAGAAAACCTTTGATTTTTTCATGACTATCATGGTCTATGATGTAACTTTGATGTTAAATTTGTATATTGTTTTGACTTTGTAGTCCTATGAGCCAAGTCAATGTGGCTATTGTAATTGACATTAAAATTGAATATATATATATATATATATATTTGAATCACTTTAATTAGACATGTGCTACTATGAATGAAAATAGTTGTTTAGTTATGTCTTTTTAAAATTAAATATTCATATTGTCATTTGCAATAATATAAATCAAGTAATAATTAGAATGGGTTATTACAATATGAAGAAGAGGAATCAACAGGGAACATGATAAGATGGTCCTTGAAGGCATTCTTTCACCAAGCAGAAGAAGAAATAGGATGAGAGCCATGAGGACAACCATGAGGCAAGTGTCCACTAGCAAAACAATGCCTACATCAAAATGAGATTCCTTCGTAATCCATAAGTTGAGTCCAAGACCAATCATTCACTTGAAGCACAACCTCACTAGATAGTTCATGAGACAAACCAACCTCCCCCAAAATATGAGCATAGAAGTTGTGAATAAAGTTCTTGGAAACGGCCAAGGTGGCTCCCCACTCACTGACAGCTGCATGGGGCCCTGTGAATTCTTACTTTGAATGAAAGAAGTGGCAACCACGTATGGGTCGGTGAAATGTGGTCCACACCAGTTCCGTCTCCATTGTCTTCTACTCGTGTCCTTCTATTTTCATTTATGTTTTCACTTAACTAAAGAGTTTAATGACGACCAGACTTCTTTCCAACACATGGCAGTACCAATGTTCCTCCCACCCCAGTTTGAAATGTTCTCAAAAAAAGTTCATAATAATGTAGACTCGTATGGCGTTTTCTAGATGAACATTAAAGTAGCCACGTGTTTGTCGTTAACAATGAGACACACCGTATTGAATTGTTGACAGTCTTTCACGTTATCTTTGAATGGTTTTAGTCCGTATTATTATCGCGTCATTTGATCGATCTTATTAATTAATTAAAAATAAAAATAAAGATACAATGTATTCTTTATTTTTAATTAATTAATAAATACGGTCAAATGATCAGATTGTATGCTGCATAAACATTGTCGATTTTTAAAAGTTTAGAAATATTCTGAGATAAGCTACCTAGATTCTTTACATATTTTATTAGATAAATATTAAAGTTGTCACATTGACTTGTAGTCAGTCTTTTACTCTATTTCAATGATTTTTTTTATCAAGCGATCGGAATTTCTTAAGATAAGCTCATACTAATACTAGTATATATATTATATATATAAATAATAATATTTATAAAAAAAAACATTTGATATTTTGTAGATAAACCTTAAAATTTTCAGTACTTTTTACATTAACATTAACAGAAGTCACATTGACTTATAACTAATACTGTTCATTATAACCAAATAACCCTACCACTATTCAATCCTCTCCCCTAAATGTTGGCAATGAGAGACATGCATAGTTTAGTTGATTGCTACATTTGACCTTATTATGGTGATTTATGATACTTTGTGTGGTGTTTAGATTATTTGATTATGTAATGGTTTCTCCTTAATATTATATATGTCGATGATGTGATTCTATGATGTTTATTTGGTTTCAGTGATACATTATAATGCAATGGTTTAATAATTAGGTATGATGTGATCAGTTAATTTAGGAATGTTATTTCATATTTGATATTGTAATTGTTAGTATAGCTTAGGTGAGAGGACATTGTAGCACCACTCATTTACGAGTGCCCTGCTACGCTACAATTCCTTCTCACGATATGATGGTTCTGATTATATATGTGTACAGGTTACTTGATGTTTATTGGTATGCAGGATTGCAGGAATAAGTCTCGATTCCACATGCTTCAGTAGGACAAGGCGAGCATTAATTTAACCCAACGTGTAAAATGTTGAAAAAGGGAGTTGATTTGGAAGTGTCCCCGTCCCAAGTCCGTCATCCTATTATGAGTTGTTGTGTCATAAATGAAGTTTTGTCCTTGTCGTTATGTAATTTGATTGTTGAGTATTTACTTTTATTTATGGTTAGTGTTCATTTAATTAATCTTATTTTATAAGATAATTAATTAAAGTTGTCTTGTTGTTTTGATTTAATTATGAGTTAGTAAAATGTTAAATTTATATATATTATAAATTAAAAGTGATTTAATTAATTAGAAGTGTAAATAATTATTTTAAATTAATATTGATGAGGATAATTAAATATTATGTTTTTATTTATGTTAAATTAGAAAATCTTGTGTGGATAATGTCTTGAGAAAATAAATTATTTTTGATTAAAATTGTAGATAAGTTTGTGCTTTTAAAAGATAGAAAAAGGACCAATAAGGGAAGAGGATTTTTGAGAAAAGAAAACGGAAGAGCTTTATTGATTTTTTATTTTATTTTATTATTTGGAGAGAGTGATTCACATAGACAGAGTTTTATGTTGTTTTGGTCTGGGAAAGAAAAGAAAAGAAAAATAGCTTTGTTGGTGTTTTCTGGGTAAAAAGTATTGTGGTTGAAGAAAAGATAGATTCAGAAGAAAGCTGAAGGCAAGAGATCGAGAAGAGGCTACAAAGGGGATTCTACATCCAACGTTGGACCTCAAGTTTTTAATCTTTTAAATTATTATTACTTTATTGTTCCATAAACAAAATCTGGTTGTTGTGTTTTAGAAAATCAATTTCTCTACGTTTTCTTTGAAAGAGGTGGCTATGATTGGAATCCTTGTTATAAACATTTGAGATTTTCTATAGAAAAATTATAATGAAAACCCTTTTGAAATTTCTTCAATACAATTTAACTATGAAATTATTGTTTGAAGTGAAAATTTGTTTGTTTATATTGTTGATTCGAATCTCTTATATATATATACTTTTATGTATATTTAAACAAAAAAAAAATTGGATATACATATTTATGTTACAATTCTGTTGTGTTATTTAAATATATTCTAGTAATATTATGTACTTGTGTGATTTTATTTTGTGATAAAAGAATAAAAATTTGATGTGCATTTATTTTACAGATTTAGTATTTGGAGAATATTAGATAAAATATATTGTGTTATGTTATTCTTTTGTATTTCGTACGAATTAGAATTTAATATAAAAATAAATAAATAAAATACTTTAGTAGTGTATTGGGCGAATTTTAGTTATTATTGAAATTCGTGTTATTTTGAAAATATAAATTCTATATATAAAAGAAATATAAAATAAAAAAATAAAATAAAATTTTATTTATTATGGGGGCTGGGCTGTCGGCCGCAGCCATACCACCCATGACCCCCAGTGGTCGCTGTACGCAACCCCACTGACTGTGTGTAGCAGCCGAGGCTACTAGGCACAGCTAGTGGGAGGTTACGTACCCCCCACTACCCACAGTACTATGTACTGTGGGCTTTGCCTTGCGTGCAGCCTATTGGAAATTAAAGTTTGGTTTTTTTTATGTTATATATATATATATATTAATTATATATTATGTAATATATATATGGATTATTGTTAATGTTTATATAATATTTTCTTATAATGAGTTTTAAATATTTGATTTCAATATATATATATTATTTTTATATATGTATATATGTATATACGAATAAACATGCATATACATGTATACATATATAAATAAATAAATATATATATATATGTATGTAGGACCGTCATTTATATGGCTATGGATAAGAATTTAATATGATTATTTTTACAAATTATAAGAACATAGTTTAATTGAGGAAATTGGGAATAAGCAATGAGATTATTATTAAATTGATTGAGTTTATTGTGCCTTGAGGTTTGTTTGGTGTTGTTCTATGATTTATTCACTCTTGAGATTATTCATTTTGTTTAATTTGATTTTCTTTAATTCAGGTTTGGGTCATGTGGGAAATCCTAGAGTTGATGTATCCTTTTATAGGAGCTTAAGTTGTGTTAGGACTTCTAGAGGTGGGGATACTGTTATTTATTTTTGATCTTGAAATTTGATGTTGTTTTTATGTTTTGGTTTTGGTTAATGTACACTTGGATGTGTAATTGTGATATCGTATTTTGATGCTTGGTCTATGTTTTGACCATGGTTGTGATTTAGTTTGCACTTGGATTGTACCGCTTTGTGAATGTTATGCATGTGATTGTGGGCAAGATGGTTAAGCCTCACGGATAAACTATTTGATTGGTTAAGTATTTCTTATTGGTACAATCCTGTTGTGTTGGGTATTTATGTGCTTGAGTGTCTAGAGAGAGTGGCTCTAGTGGGGGTCGGCACACAAAGGGGCTGTCAGGGTAACCCACCTAGAGTTAGAGTAATTAGTGATAACCTAAGAAATTAATCGTGGGTGGGATTTAAACATTAACAAGATAATTGTGATGCCTCGTCTGCCTGTTAGTGTTATCACAGACTAAAGGGGACCAAGAAGGCCATGGTTGGCAAGTTCATTGCCTTGTCTTCATGAAAGGTTAACGATTCCGCATGAGTAACCCTATGGAGTAGCACCTTGAAATAGACTGTCAGGAGAACCATAGATGGAGGCGGCATCTTGAACTAGGTTGTCAGGATAATCCATGTAGAGATAGAGGCGACACCTTGTGATAGTTTGTCTGGATAATTCATGTTAAGCCATGCGATGGCACTCTCCTCTAACATTCCATTTGTGTTATTTTATTGAAGTCCTCTGGAAGTGGTTTCTTGTTTTGTCTTTTGGTGATTTGTCATTGGATGGTTTTGGAAGTAGTCCTTTGATATTATGTCATAAAAATTATTGATGATGTGTTTATATGAGTTACTGTTGTATCATCTATAAAGTGATTTAATGTTATGTTTCAAAAGTGGTCATTGTTATGTTGGAATGCTTAAGTACTTTTAATATGTTCTTTTAAAAAAAAAGTTGTTGCATCTGTAGTAGTTCCTTTGGGGTTTGCATGGCGAGGCGTTACATAAATGAATCTAAATCTGTAGAAGAGACATTAGGTATGAATGATGTAGAATCCTGGAAGATTTCTATGGATGAAGAAATTTGCATCTTTGAAAAAAAATGATACATGTGATCTTGTACCATTGCCCCAAGGAAAAAAACCTTTTTGTTGCAAATGGGTGTTCAAGAGAAAGATTGGTTTAGATGGAGGTATTGAGAAGTACAAAGCAAGGTTGGTTGCAAAAGGTTTCTCTCAAGTTGAGGGTGTTGATTATGGTGAGATATTCTCTCTTGTTGTAAAAATGGCATCCATTAGATTTTTGCTTTCTATTGCTACTACCTATGATTTAGAGGTTGAGAAAATGGATGTGAAAACTTCTTTCCTTCATGGTGACTTGGAGGAGGATATTTATATGACACAACTAGAGCACTACGTAGTGAAAGGTAAAGGTAAGTTGGTTTGCAAATTGAAGAAATATTTGTATGGAATAAAACAAAGTCCTAGGATGTGGTACCGAAAATTTGATACATATGTGTTGAGTTTTGGATTTGAACATTCTAAATCAGATCATTGTGTTTATTATAAAACTAATTTAGTGATCATTTCATGTTTATTGCATTATATGTTGATGATATGTTATTTATTGGCAAAGGGAAAGGTATGATTTCATAAATGAAATCTCATCTTGCTGCTAAATTTCAAATGAAAGATCTCAATGCAACTAGAAACATTCTTGGGATAGAAGTTAAAAGAGATAAAGTGAATAAAAATCTATGGTTTGGAAAAATTAAGTATGTCAATTCAATTTTATAGAGATTTAACATGCAGGATTGTATACCATTGTGTGTTCCCCTTTCTATTGGAACAAAGTTATCTATTTCAGATTATGCAACATGTCCATCAGAGATGGAAGACATGAGCAAAGTACCTTACCAAAGTGCAGTTGGAAGTTTGATGTATGTTATGGTTTGCACTAGACCAAACATTGCCCAAGGAGTGGGAGTTCTTTATAGATATATGTCTAATCTTGGTAGAGTTCATTGGGATCTAGTTAAAAGGGTCTTCAGATATTTACATGACACCTCATATTATTCCTTATGTTTCATAGTAATGTGACTAAAGATGATATTTCCATTGATATTCATGGTTATGTGGATTTAGACTGAGCGGGTGATATTGATAGTAGATGATCCACCAAGGCCTATGTGTTTACTTTATTTGGTGGTGCAATCAGTTGGATGAGTAAGCAACAAGTTGTGGTTTCTTTGTTCACTACTTCAAAGTAGAGTATATGGTAGCTACTCATTCTTGTAAAGAATCCATTTTGCTTAAGAGACTGTGTTCAGATATTGGAATAAAACAAGGTGCAGTGACAATTTATTATGACAGTCAGAGTGCAATATGTGTAGCCAAGAACCTGACATTTCATGCCAAGACCAAGCACATTGATGTACAATATCATTTTTTTTAAGATATGGTTGAAAATGGCAGGGTGAAGTTGGTTAAGGTAGACTTTTATTAATGTTGTTGATTGTTTAACTAAGCCTGTGAGCACAAAGAAGTTCAGATGGTGTTCAAAGATCATGGGCCTTTTGGCCCCTAGTAATTAAGAGACAACATTTACTCCCTCCCATTGCTCTTGCAAGGTGTTTGACATGTGGGAGATTTTTTGGGAAATTGTGTCTGAACCTTACAATTATATAAAGGTTATTGTTGATAGGATACACACACACACACATATCCTAGTTACATCAACAAGTGTAATATATAATGCCATCAAGGGGGAGAAGTGGGATGCGTGTAAACAATTTTTTGTTAACTTTTTTAAGAAACTACCAAAATGGCCAACATACAGGTATATGCATGATCATGATGGGCCAAAAAGTGGCAATATGATGGGTATGTGTAGGGTGTGGCTGACGAATTTGTTTTACCCAAAATTGATGAAACAAAAAGGGTTTTTAAAGCAAATTCTCCACTTTCCACCAATATAAATTATGCTTTGCTTTGAATTTAATAAATAATTATTATTCATTTTCTATTTGAATTATGACTAAATTCCTAATTGCTAGGCTAAGTGAGAAACATCTATAGCTTTCAAATGGTATCACATTTTTTGAATCTGAAACATGCATCACATTCTATGCTTTGCATACTATAGGATTAAAAAAAATTGAATTTCATGAAGTTTTGACCAAGTTAAGTTGGTCAAACATACGAGTTTTTATATATTTTAAAATTTGTAATAAAAAATTCATAATTAATTATTTACTTAGAAAAAAATTACAAAAAACTATGCATCACATCGAGACATGAGTCCTCTACTTATATTTAAAATCTTATAAAAAATATTATCATTTTATTGTGATTACAGTGGTCACACAGACACCTACTTTTTTTTTTTTCCCTGAAATTCAAGTACTACGCATTAAAATTTCAAATTTTCACTAAATATACCTTTTAAAATAAACCTAGTAGTTTAGAAACTACATTCAATTTTCTATAGATTTTATTCTTACATATTTTTTAAATAATATAGATAATTTATTCATTTTTTTACGTCAAGTTGCCTAAATTTAATTTTTCTAAATTTTTCACCACTTAAGGGCCTATTTTTTCCATAATGATCCTGCACATACCCATACATTAGATAAATGATACTTAGTAAATATAGACCATTAATTATTAGGTTTTAGATCTAATAGTGGATATTTTGTTGGCTTATTTATCCATGGAATTTAATCCTATTTTATGAGGGCATTGTATTATGGTTGTGGTAGAGAGATAGTGATGTATTCTAAGAGTTTAATAATAGCCATGTTGTCTCTTGATCTATGGTGGTGATACTCCTATGAGAAGCTTGCTCTACAAGTATATTGTAATCTTTTTGATTTACTGAATAATATATTGGGCAGCTTTTGGAGTGTGGGGTTTTCTCCTGAAAGGGTTTTCCTCCACGTAAATCACTGTGTTGTGGTATGCATGATATTTATGTTTATTTTTGTTTAAGTTTCTATAATTGTTAAAGATCTGTAAATTTTTTGCATTATTCTCCTCTCAAGATTTTTGTAGGAAGTTCTTCTGCTACCTTAGCTTCCTTACAATATCGGGAGAAGAACAATTATGATTGTCATGATTTCCAATGCTTGCATCCTCTTGTATCAAATCTTTAGTGGATGATATAGGGGAGATGAACTCATCAAGGGTTTCATCTAACATGTCATAGTAATCACTACTAAAGGGTTTGAATGATATGCTTTCTCCAAGGTTAGCCATTTTTTGGTTATTTCTTTTGATGTTTTCAGTTTTTGTTTTTGTTTTCTAGTGAATATCAAATGTAATATAATATTATGAAACTATGAACTAATGCTAGAAATGAATCAAAAGTGAAATAATCTAATTCTATCCACAATTGAAATAGGTACTTGAAATGAAAGAAATTTAAGCTAGATCTAATGAAATGAATGAAACATAAAATTAGCAAACTAAAATAGATTTCTGATAATAGTAAATTGAAAAAAAGAAATGAAGTTTTTAATGATGTAAAATGCACATTCAAGTCTGATATGGGACTAAATCGTCTAGAGGAGCGTATGAGTCCCAATTATGTTTTTTTGAAGGTTCAAATACTAAAAAACACACAACACAGAATTCTCAAAAATTTGGAAAAACCACCTATACATGCAATAAATTACCTAGAGGGGTGAATGAGTCCTAAATTAGGCTTTCGACACTAAATTCAGCAAAATATGAGTGAATGTTAAGATTTTTAGTTTTTATATTTTTTTGACTATGTGTAATTATAGATTTTTAGTGAAATTAAATGATTAAGATCTACAAAAATGCAACTTATATGCACTTTCACTAATGTAATATTTAGAAGTCCTAAATGAAAAATTAACTAATGAAAGATCAAATGCAAAGCTAATGTAAGCTAGATCTAGGACTATAATGCACTCTAAATCATAAATAAGGTGTCCAAAGGCTAGGTTCACCAAAGTGAACATAATGAAATAGGGTACTATACCTTTTAGGAGATGGAACACATAAGGGGGCATCCCTCCTATTTCACTCTAGTTCATTAAGGGAAACCAAGAACCCTCATCCAATTAAATTGATTGAAAAATGAACTAGGGTTAGGATGGTTTCCTTGGGTGTGATTAAATGAAAAAGGGGGGTTCACCACCAAGCAAAGCTTAGAAAGAAGGAAATGCAAATGATATTAAAATATAGCTATATGACCTAGAAAATGGAATTTGAAAGCATGTAATGAAACTGATTAATAGAATAAAGAAGAGAAGTACCTAGAGAAATGAAGATGACTAAGCAAGGCCTAAAAAACCCTAAAAATTGCTACTTTTAAGGTGTATTAGCACTCATACACCATACTAGGAAATTTAGTCCTAGTATAGGGTTTCTAGGAAAGGTCTAGGATCTCCTGATAGCTGTTCTAGATTTGCTGAAGACTAGAAAAAATGGTGTACTAGGACTCATATATCTAGAATGTTGCAAAGTGTCCCAGGAGCAGGATCTTGAGCTAAAACTTTGTGAGCCTCTGAAGATGGATTCGATAAGCACTTTCCCACTGGTTTCATGCAAATAGGTTGGATATCTCTCTCTAGATCTAAGTTTTTGTGAGTCTTGACAAGTTTTTATGACAACTTTTGCAACTTTGTAATTTGGTATTTTTGAAGGCTTCACATCCACTTTTTCTTCAACCTATAAACATGCAATCACACAAAGAGGGGGAATTATTTTGTTTTGTCAGGGAATGATGGTTTTCCTTTTTCAAACCCCATTTTGGTAATCAAACCTTAATGAGAAATGAAGCATGAATTAAATGAAACATGAGACATAAGATGAAGCAATAGAACCTTGTTTGAAACCTTGTAGAGCTATAAACAAGTATGAAGTGGCCTCAATGGATTTAGATATTGATAATAATTCTTGATGAAATCTAATGCCTTTGAATACTTGAATTGATTTTGAACAATACATCACAACATTAGCTCAAAAGCACATGCATGATGCACTAAATCTTTGACATGATGTTCAAGAATCTTGAATCCTACTCCAAATACTTGTTGATTTTCTCTTGAATGTATTCTTCAATATCCTTGAATACTCTACAATGCACTTGTAATATCTTAGGATGCTTGACTCAAAATTTCTAGGTGACACTAGGTTAAATAGCCTTATATTTATATTTTTTTATGCCAAATTTTCTAAAATTATGGCACTACAAGCCAACATAAAATCTAGGATAGTAAAATCCTACCAATGATTTGATTTAAATTAGGTCCTAGTTAAACCAAGATTCATATGCCACCTTGGGCATATGAGTCCCAGTGTCTTAAACATGAGACACAAACTCCAAAAAATGTCTTGTTTAATGTGAAATTTGAAATTAGGTCCTAAGACCTAGGTGGGACTCATATGCCCAAGGTGGTGTATGAGTCTCATATCACCAAATTTAGAACACACAACCTCAAACATTGAATTATGGTTGGTTATTTGATATGTATCAGGATTATCCACAAAAAGATGCAATTAATAAGGCTTTTGGATGCAAAATAAGAACAAATAAGGCACGAATATCCCTAATTAATTAATAAATCCCTAGATTAGTCTGAAAGTGTAAATAAAAAATTTACAACACCCAAAATAAGGCACAATTAGTCCCATTTAGTTTAAAAGAGCCCTAAAATTAATGTGAATGTGTAAAACACATTACAACACTAGAAATTGGGGCAAAATTAGGCTTAGTTTAATATTAATTATTTCAAAATTAAGTGTGAAAAAGGGATACTTTTTCCTACACTACAATTATAAATTATTTATCCATTTATATTTTTTCCTTTAACACTTTTAATTTTTCCATATACCATATTCCCGATTTTGTGCAACATGTAGTTCCAAACAAATGTTAAAGCTAGAGAAATATTAGCAAGGTTGTCCTTATCTACATCATGCTTGGTGAGGACAGCATTTAATTTCCGTGTTGCTCAAGCATCATAATCTTTCTCAATCAATTTCTTCCTCTATTAGCAATACCAACCTCAATAAACATACTCCAAGAACATATATTTTTCCTTTCATGAAATTTTCTCCCTAATCACCTAGTCAATCTCATCAAACATTTTTAAGGACAACTTTAATGTTCTCCTCTTAACCTACAACACTCCTTCCCCAATCACATTGTAATACTAGAATATAAATAATTCACCAAATCACCTGATGGATGTAAGTTAACATTCTCACAATGTTCTATCATCACTCTTGAAGGACCTACTATGTTACATTCAAAATGCACAATTCAAATGCAATAAATTTTTCTATGATGCCTACAAAATTATTAAACTCTCCTCACTTTAAACAAAACCAAATACTTTCAATCTATTCTTAACAATACCCAAAGTGTCCACAACCATTTTTTCCTATTTTGACATATGGATAATGTCAAAAACAATTTTTTCTTCAAATAAACCACCAAAAACTTTGGCACGCCTAGTGTACCAAATAACCTAGATTTTAATATCTATTTCCCTATAAGATATGAAAAAATTAATATACTAAATAAAATTTGACTAAATGCCTCACATTTTTATTGATTATGAACCATTTTATTAGAATAAAAAACTTGAACAAATTATACAATTATGGAAAGATCGGAACTCTGGTAATACTAGAACTTAGGTCTTCTTGTTTTTTTTCAAATTCTTTATCCTCCTCATCTAGGCTTGAATTTACCCAAACTTATTAATATGCAAGACCATAAGTCCATGTCATGAATTAAAAAATGGAGTTCTAAAAGAGTGTTGAATCCGAGTATATGACCATTATTTTGAAGGCACGCGGTTTTGTTGGGTACATGCTTTCACACTAGTTTTAAAAGGTGGGCTGATTTCATTCCAAGTTTGATGTTTCAATAATTTGAACATACATCACAAGGATTTGACAAAATAATTTTTTAAATTGAAGTTGACTATAAGGGTGTGTATCAATGGTACAAATTTATTCTATATTTGTTTGAATTAAATCTACATCTCCCACTTATAATTTTCTATATATATACTTCTTTCTTATATAATTGGTTATTATTTTTCACTTTAAAAATTCAATATATTTGCAAACATTTTACACCATGCGGTTAATATATTTGCATACTCTACAACTAGCTAACACAAAATACAAAAATTGAGAGGGAAAAAAAGGTTAATATTAACATATAAATATAAATAAATAAGATGATTAAGAGTAAAAATATAGTAACCAAAAGAATAGTTTTGAAGCTTAACAAGTTAAACCAAAGTGGTGGAGCTAGGAACGTACCCCGTTTGAACATTTAACAGTTCAATGAAAAAGTGCATCAACACCTCCAACAAGTGTTTGAAAAGAACAATGTAAACTAGAAACATGATAGAGAGAAATTTGAAGTAAAATAAAGAAGGGATAGCAAAGTATATATAAGACTCTTCATCAAAATATTTGTGCATGAAATAGCCATGGGAAGGTAGCAAAGACAACTCTTTAATATTTCTATGGATGCATACAAAGGTGGCAAGGAGTATTTGATTGCTTTGGATGCAAACTAAAGCACTCAACCTCCCTAGCCAAGTCTAAGTAAATAAAAAATTTATCGTGTGCCATTTTTGAGATCAGGATAAATATATTTGATTATGTGATCACCATTCAAATTATCACCTTCTTAAATGAGCTTAAGGGACAACTTCTATCAACATCCATTCAAGGCCACCATTTTTTCCCTCTTAATTTATTTTTCAAAAGTTTTGACAAGTTTTAATCCATGACCTAGAACCTAAGAAACTATAGTAGCTATTTATAGCAGTATTTCTTGTATAATTGTATTTAATTTTTTATAGAAAATTATATATATTTTATAAAGTACATACTATATATTATAACAAAATTATTGAATATAAAATGGTATAATATAATTTATGTATACTATTGTTTAAAATTATAGTATACATTAAATTATGTATAGTTCATATGTATAATAAAATAATTTTAAGAATTTTATATATGTTATTTTATACTATATATAATAATATAGTTTATTAATAATTTGTAAAAATGCAATAAAATAGATCGTACTATGTTATATGTGATAATATATAACATTATATTATAATTTAACTATGTTATAAATAACTCTAAGCATGATTTTTATAAGTATGTTTTAGATTAAAAAGCAGGGAAGGGCCCTAATATAATTTATAGAAAAAGTACAAAAAATAAAAAAGCTAGAGAGAAACAACTCAAGCACCAAAGCTTGAACCCAAAAACTTTTCCTCCAAAGGCTTTTAAAAGGAAACAAAGTCTTGCTTAGGATTACACTTCTTCCTATGATGCACAACAATCCAAGAAGAATAAAAAACAAGGTTTGAATCTTTTAGATAGTGAAATGATGAGGAAATAGGGTGCTCCAATCTTTTGGGAAGATGGAACTAAGGTTTAGGACCTAGACCTATTTCATGCAAGTTTTATTCAAGGAAAATTTAGAGATCTCAATCCAAGGATGAAGTGAGAGAAAAAGATCTTACAATAAGGTTTCCTAGGGTGTGATTAAGGACTAAAAAGGGGTTCACCACCAAGCTAGGGATTGGAAAGACAAGTAATATGCAAAACCTAATGATGTGCAAGACTTGAGTAAATGACCTAGAAATGAATGTAAATCAGAATAGTAAACTAGAAAAGTACAAAGGTGCACCTGGAAACATGTAGAAGCTTAGAACAAGGTTTGAATTGCTAAAAAAATTGAATTTAATGCACACTAGGACTCATATGCCAGGTTGGGTGATTTAGTCTCATATTAGGGTTTTCAGGCAGGAACAAAAATCTGGCAATGACAAGTCTGGAACTCCTAAAATTTGGAAAAAAGCCCTGTACTGGGACTCATACGCCAAAAGTGGCATATTAGTCCTGATCATATTTTTTAGAAGGTCAAGATCTGAATCTACTCTCCCACCTTTTCTCTTCCTTCTCAACCTAATTTATGGATCTGTAATGCTAAATTTTGCTCTGTAGATGTCTTTTAGTGATCTTCTAAACAAGGTGACAACTTTGGAAACTTTGAGAATTTGACTTCTTTCCATTCTCTCTCTTCAATGTATCTTCAACCTAGATTTCCAAATCAAACAATAAAGAGAGGGAAAAATATTGTTTTTTAGTAGAAAGGGGCTTTCCTTGGTCAAACCCTATTTTGGTAATCAAACCTTGAAATGAAATGAAATAGAATGGAGGAATGGTGAATGAATAAAAAGGAAATGTTACAACTCACCAAACCCTTGAATAAGATATTGCAAACATGTGTGAAATGGCTAACATGAATGTGGATTTTGACTTGAATTCTTGTTTGAATCATAAAACCCTACATCATAAATGTTATCTTAAAAACAAACATGATGCATGATGACTTTGACATGATGCTCGATACTTGAATAATGCTCCAAAATACTTAATGATCAGCTCTTGAAGGCTCTTGAATGTTCTTGTAGACTCTTGAGTGCTCTTGTGAACTCAAATTTTCTATATGCATGAATACTTAAGTTGCTAGGAGAAAAATGAGTGAAATAACCTTTTATTTATACTTGTTTATGCCAAATTTCCTAAAATTACAAAACTAGAAGCCAACATTAGATCTAGGGGAATAAAATATTTCCAATAATTTGAATCTAATTTAGGTCTAAGCTAAATGGTACTCATACGCCAGTTGTGGCATATGAGTCCCACTAGGCCAAGCTTGGGGCACATTTTTCAAGAAAGGTTTAGATCAGTGTAAAATCTAGATTGAGGCCTCAAAACCTAAGTGGGATCCATATGTCGAAGGTGGTGTATGAGTCCCAGGTCACTAAATCTGGGCCATACAATCCAAAAACACATGAATTGTGATTGGTTATTAGTGAATGTCATGATTAATATTGGAAAGATGCATTCATTAAGGCTTGTGAATACAAAATAAGGCCAAATAAGGCATAGAGAAGCCCAATTTATTTATAAAACCTTAGATTAGTGTGAAAGTGTAAAGGTATACTTTACAACACCCTAAATAAGTCACAACTAGGTTCATTTAGTTTACAAGGGCCCAAGACTTAATTAAAATGTGTTAAACACATTACAACACTAAATCAAGGCAACATTAGGCTCAACTTAATAGCGAGGGCCCAAACAAGTGTGAAAAAGTCGAGGGATACATTTTTTTGTCACTATAGATAGGAAGGGGGAGAAGCACTTTTAAAAAATCTAATAGGTGGAGCAATAGGAACTTCAAGTGGAACATCCAAAACCAAGACCAAAGCAATCAAAAATATGATAAAGGCATCATTTTTGAGAATGGAGCAACAGGAGCCTTAGGAAAGGCAACACACACAACAACAAGAGCAACTTTGTCCAAAATCTGAGCAACATGATCCACAAGAGGGGCTTGACATTATCAACATCAAACACTTCTTTTAAGTAGGAGGAGGACACTCAAAATCCTCAATATCTATATCATAGTTCTCAATTTTTAATGAATTTAAATTATAATATGATAAATTGAATTATTAAGGAAATTTAATATGTTGAAAGAAATTTTTTATAATTCAAATAGTTTGAAAGAAGATGACTTTCATTAACTATGTGATCTTTTGAACTATCTTCTATTTTATCATGATTGAACAATACTGTTGAACTATGTAAGTGCAAGTGTGTACAATTGCAGGATGATAGGTTGAAGGATGAGAACACAATTGAAATAGGATCATTTATCCAAATTGAATAGTATGCTTGATGGAATCTAGGTGCAAACACCACAAAATGGCATGATAACTCCATTTGAAATTCATATAAGAGATTATATTAATCTAATTTGAAATGATTCGATGATTGAAAAGGTTGACTTGTGGAAAGAAATACATGTGAGTTCTTATTTAATTATCTATCTTGATCTTGGATTTTGAGAATTTAAAAGAAAACAAAAGCATGACTAGGCACATAAATGAATGTATGCATTTCAAAAAGACTTATTTAAAGAATAAGAAAAACCCCTTCATTCAAAACATTATTGTTGGAAATAAAATAAGAGTTCTTTCTTATTTAAATATTGATAAATGCACATAATATATACAAATACATACATATATATATAAGAACATACAAATGTGTGTAAATATATGTATATATATAAATATATATAATATATACATATATATATTTATATTCGTTAAGAATCAAAATTGGAATGGAAATTATTACCATTATATTGATGGAATTCAAATAAAATCATGAGAAAAATCTCATGAGGTCATGTCCTGTAATCAAATTTAAGGAAAATATTCAAATTTGATGTATGGGGCGACTAAAAATTAAAGGGAATTATGACTTGAAATGACTCTTAAGTGGAACGCATGGGAAAAAGCTAAAAGTTACCATTTTGGTAACATAGCATTGGGAAAGACTGGAGGAGAACGACTGGTTCAATGATTTCCTAAGGAAAAATATTAGAGAAAATCCATAAAAATAGAGGTATTCAAATGGAATTACTTTGAAAACATTGCTTTTCCAGTTAGTTAATTCATAAACAATGTGTGTTTAAATATTTTTGATGATTCTTTTGAATCATAGTAATCTTGTTTGATGATCTTGATATGCAATTCTTCTTATTTAAAATATATTACATCTTTTGTTGAAGGCCATGCCAACCATTCTTTTGTTGTATAGACTCTATGCATGTTTCTCTAATGGCATGGAAGCTGAATATCTTAAAACCCTATGAGTTTTATGTTATCACCATTGTTATTTTATATCTTGCATGTGTTATGCTTAGCCTTTCACATGGCTAATTAGTGAAATTGATAGCCTATGAATAGGAATGAATTGATTCTTAAATTGTTATCACTACCTCTAAGGGTAGGTAGCTAAATCCTCCACCAAAATATTACATTATACCATACTCTACATGAATGAATCCCTTCGATTAGCCACACTATATGGGTGTAAGATCCATTGCCTTCGATCTCGGATCAAATGATATCATTGCTTTAATGTTGTTTCCTCTTTGCAGTAAGTGATGGAAGGGCTCACGTCACTCCATTATTGTAAAATGATATTATTTTTCCTTGATGTTGTGTTTTACTATGTCGTAGAGTTATCATTGTTTCATGTCGCCTCATCTATAGAGGATGATGGAAGAATGACATATCGTTATATCCATATTCTCAAATGATTAGTATGTAAACTATTGGTCTCTATGAACAATACCCATATCGCCCCTTGGATGAATACAACCAACCCAAGGGTCAACATGCTTGGCTTCAACCTCAGCACTGTTAAATATAGAGCAATAGTCAACCGATTGTTGGTCATTCCATAGAATGATAGTGGCATAATTTGTTTATGTCAATGAACGAGGGTTCTTAAAACCCAAGCCATGGTAAGATTGATCCTAGTATATGTGTAAAATATTACTATTGTTAAAATGACCACTATGTTGTTTGAGTTATATTACCTTGCAAGTTTAGTATCGTTTGTTTATTTTCTTTATATGTATATTATATACAACTATTCTTAGAATGATAAAGCTTTGAATAAAAACATGGGAATGAAAGTTATGTCATTTCATATCTTTGACCATGATTGTATTGAATAGCTAAGGGTCCTTGGATGAGACTCAAATAAATGAAGCATTGGTTAACTTGAAACTGAAACTACAAACTTCTGTAAACAACATTGTTTTGTTATAAATAACATTTGTTTTATTGCAAACAACATTGTTTTATTATAAACATTATTTATTTTGCTATAAACAACATTTGTTTTACTATAAACAATATCGTTTTGTTATAAAAATATTTGTTTTGCTGTAAACATCATTTTTTTTGCTATAAACATCGTTTTGTTATAAACAACATTTTTTTTTGCTACAAACAACATTGTTTTGTTATAAACAACATTTATTTTGCTATAAACAACATCATTTTGTTATAAACAACATTGGTTTTTACTGCAAACAACAACGATTTATTATAAATCAACATTTTTTTTGCTACAAATTGCATTTTTTCTACTACAAATAACATTGTTATGCTACAAACAATTTTGTTTTGTCACAAACAACATATCAGTATGTGGAAACTATACAAACAAACCTACTCTTAGTTCATTTTATTTCTTGTATTTTTGACAAATGATATGCCAATCTATAACATCACTTTGAATGGAAGCAATCTCATATAATGGTTTGTATTTCAGAATGTATGCATAAATAAATAACTTAAGTCAAGGCACATATATGTGCATGCACATAGACCTTCGCCTATGTACATACACATACTTGTGACATAACTTCTTTTGTTACTTATCTATTTATTCTTAAATGAATACTAAATTGTGTGAATGTAATCATGTGATATGTGTTTGAAATGAATGGATAAAGTTATGATCGGTTCCATTTGAATCATTTTTTTGATATTTATTAGGTTGACGAAATATACTTAGACTGAATTACTTTTCCGTATATATGTGTGTAAAGATTATTCTCTTGTTTAAATAAGAATAACAACACCTAAGTAGACTAGAGCAACTCAAGGTAGATGTTGCTGGAGGGTAGATAGTTGTTATGGAATAACTGTGTTGTTGACAGTTACCTTCTAGGATGGGTGCCAAAATGGAGTTCAGAGAGTATAGGTTTTTGCTTTATCTAAAACCCATAATTTGTTGTAGCAACTTAATTTTTATGCTTAGCCAAGCAATTATCCCATTATGTATGTATGGACTTTGTGATAATACTCTACCATTCCTATCATAGATCTTGCATTTTTCTAAATCATAGATAGAGATGCATGTTGATGTTTGGGTATGCACTAGATTCCACCTTGCAGATTGTTCTCTTGCTAAACTTTCTGTGCAGGGTCAAGTATTCTTCAAGTTGGAAGAATTTTGAGGAAGTGTAAGCTTCATGGTTGGGTGGTAAAGCACTTCAACCATGTTCTTGTCCACCAGTGGAGGCGAGCGCAAGAGAAAACCTTTGATGTTTTCATGACTATCATGGTCTATGATGTAACTTTGATGTTAAATTTGTATATTATTTTGACTTTGTAGTTCTATGAGCCAAGTCAATGTAGCTATTGTAATTAACATTAAAACTGAATATATATATATATATATATATATTTGACTCATTTTAATTAGACATGTGCTACTATGAATGAAAATAGTTGTTTAGTTATGACTTTTTAAAATTAAATATTCATAATGTCATTTGCAATAATATAAATAAGGTAATAATTAAAATGGGTTATTACAATATGAAGAAGAGGAATCAATAGGGAACATGATATGATGGTCCTTGAGGGCATTCTTCCACCAAGCAGAAGAAGAAATAGGATGAGAGCCATGAGGACAACCATGAGGCAAGTGTCCACTAGCAAAACAATGCCTACATCGAAATGAGATTCCTTCGTAATCCATAAGTTGAGTCCAAGACCAATCATTCACTTGAAGCACAACCTCACCAGATAGTTCCTGAGACAAACCAACCTCCCCCAAAATAAGAGAATAGAAGTTGTGAATAAAGTTCTTGGAAATCTCATTCACTTTCAACTATAAGTATGTTATTACTAATATATATAATCTAACATTATATTTTTTAATTCTCAAGAATTAGAATTAAAAACCATTGTATTATAATTGTTAATATATTAATGTTATGATAGATATATTATATTGTGTCATAGAAAAATGGCCCCTTGTCATTTTCATGGCCTTTTAGATCTTGTTTCATGATGTTTGATCCATTTTTCTCTAATTTTATATTGTAACATGGCTTGAATATGCATATTACAATTTACCTAAAAATCACATTTTCATCACTAATCAAGTTCTATTTTGAAGTGTTGTAAAGTCTTGTAACAAGATTTCAGGCTTTCCTAGGCACAACTCCATTATATATCCCTTTCTTATGTTTTATTTGACCCTTTTATGCTCTTATAAGGCTTAATTAAGTGCATTTTTTAATGTAAACCCGACAAACAACATTAAATATAAGATAATTCCCAACACCCATTTTCAGGTCCTAAGTGAAAAACCCTAGAAAAGATAGAAAAGTCCTAGAGTGCCAAAAATCTACAATTCATATATATATATATATATATATATATATATATATATATATATATATATATATATATATACTTATTTTAATTCTTAATTCGTTAAAACCAAATACATATTTAAATACAAATATATTTTTATTATTAATAATTAAGTATCTTATTCTCCATAACCATTGCTAAGAAATGACAAAAATAATTTATTGATTTATGATTTGGGAATTATTAAAAGAAACATGTGTACAGTCAACAATACAAAACATATTTCCTTTAATATGGGGTCCTTCCTTGCTCCAAGCCCAATATACTATAAATAGATTAATATTTAGTTATTTAGCATCTTAAGAGCGTTGTTGTGTGTGCTAAGTAGAATATTAAACATAACTTGTAGCGTGAAATAAGAATGTACCAAAAGAAATGGTATGTGATTTTGATGTACGAAGTAGTTGTTGCCATCTAGTTGAGTTTGATTAATTGATTTATTTGCTAATTTGAATCTCTTATTAATTCCGACTGCCTACATGCATCAAATTGTTGAAATCTGCATTTAGAAAATGATGACATCTATTAATAGGGCCACAATGCAAAGTCATTGATTGAAACAAGAAACAATTATACAATGTTGTTTGGATCAAAGACGGGAAAAAATTGTTCGCGTGAACGACCAATATCACTTTAATCGGGAAAAACCAGTGATTTGAAATTTTAACGAATCTTCTTCAAATACAAAACACATTCGACGTAATAACCCTTATTGCAAAAGTGAACCTATTGTTTATCCTGAGTGTAGCATTTGACATGATCTTTACACCGCACAATAGAGATCGGAAACGGCCAAGGTGGCTCCCCACTCAGTGACAGCTGCGTGGGGCCCTGTGAATTCTTACTTTGAATGAAAGAAGTGGCAACCACGTATGGGTCGGTGAAATGTGGCCCACGCCAGTTCCGTCTCCGTTGTCTTCTACTCGTGTCCTTCTATTTTCATTTATGTTTTCACTAAACTAAAGAGTTTAATGACGACCAGACTTCTTTCCAACACATGGCAGTACCCATGTTCCTCCCACCCCAGTATTAAAGTCGCCACGTGTTTGTCGTTAACAATGAGACACCGTATTGAATTGTTGCCGGTCTTTCACGTTATCTTTGAATGGTTTTAGTCCGTATTATTATCGGGTTATCGGGTCATTTGATCGATCTTATTAATTAATTAAAAATAAAAATAAAGATACAATGTATTCTTTATTTTTAATTAATTAATAAATACGGTCAAATGATCAGATTGTATGCTGCATAAACATTGTCGTCTTTTATAAGTTAGAAATATTTTGAGATAAGCTAATTAGATTCTTTACTTGTTTTATTAGATAAATATTAAAGTTGTCACATTGACTTGTAGTCAACCTTTTACACTATTTCAATAGTTTTTTTTTATCAAGCAATCTAAATTTCTTAAAATAAGCTCATACTAATACTAGTATATATATATTATATATAAATAATAATATTTATAAAAAAATTATTTGATATTTTATAGATAAACCTTGAAATTTTCAGTACTTTTTACATTAACATTAACAAAGTTACATTGACTTATAACTAATAATGTTCATTCTAACCAAATAACCCTACCACTATTCAATTCTCTCCCCTAAATGTTGGCAATGAGAGACGTGCACCGAGTTCTAGCCGGTCTTTCACATTATTTTTTTGACCAAGAAAATTAGGAGCCTTAAATCCGAATGAATTTTGCCGACGTTTTCTGCAATGAGAGGTTTTTCTTTTGCTCAATCATTACCAGCAATAATGCCACGCCCCGCTCTGGTATTCTTTTGCTGCATTCTCACCTTTTCTCTTCTGCTTTTCTGCTGCACTTCTCTCTCGCAAGATGGCATAATTCTGCTAAAAATAAAAAAGGTAGATTGGAGGTATACGTATGGCACTAAAGCTTTGAGTGACTGGAATGAATCTGACCAAAATCCGTGTGCTTGGAATGGAATATCTTGTGATACATTCAACACCGTTACCACAGTTGATCTCGCGTATGCTTTAATTTCTGGCAAGTTGACTTCCGCTATATGCGGCCTTCCTAATCTCATGGTGTTGATTCTCCAATCCAATGCATTCAGCGGTTCCTTCCCCCACGGCCTCTTGGATTGCAAGCGTTTGTAGCAGCTTGATTTGTCGAACAACAAATTCGCTGGAACGCTGCCCAGTCGTATCTCGGAATTGAGAGAGTTGAGAGAGTTGAACCTAGCGGGTAATGCTTTCAACGGTGCCTTCCCCCACGGTCTCTTGCATTGCAAGCGTTTGAGGAAGATCGATTTGTCGGAAAACCAATTCGCTGGAAGGCTGCCCATTCGTATCTCCGAATTGAGCGAGTTGAAAGAGTTGAATCTGGCGTACAATGATTTCAAAGGTCCCTTACCCCAGGGCCTCTTGGATTGCAAGCGTCTGCAGAAGCTTGATTTGTCAGCAAACTTGTTCGCTGGAACGCTGCCCAGTCGTATCTCGGAATTGAGCGAGTTGAGAGAATTGAAGCTGGCATCTAATGCTTTCAGTGGTTCCATTCCTCTAGCCTTCGGAATGCTGCCAAAGCTTAAAATTCTCTTCCTCAATGACAATAATTTGAATGGAACGTTCTCTAATTTTGTCGGGAAATTGAAGTCTCTGGTGAGCTTCAGGATCGACAGTAATCCACTGCTTCCTAGTGTGGTACCCAGAGAGCTTGGCAATTTAAAGCAGCTGCAGACGTTATCATTACAGAGCTGCAATCTTGTAGGCGGATTCCCGGATTTCTTGGGCAGTTTAACGCAACTCCAATCGTTGGATATGTCGCACAATAATCTCTGGGGTAATATTCCGAGCAGTTTAATGGCTCTCTCGAATTTGGGAGAACTGTATCTCCGTGACAACAAATTGTCCGGACAAATTCCGCACAACATTGACCAACTGGAGTTGTTATCCAGGTTGGATCTTAGCGATAATGATTTGTCTGGACACATTCCTTCCCAATTAGGAATGATAAATTATCTGTTTTATTTGAATTTATGTAACAATTACTTGTCTGGACGCATTCCTAACGCTCTAGACGACCTGAATTACAAGGTGAGCTTTCTTAACAACCCGAGGCTATGCGGGGGTCAGAATTTGAACCTACCTTCGTGCTCCTCTCCACATAAGTTGTCACCTCAGAGATTGGCTACCATTGTGGTGGCACCTTTATTCATTGTAGCCGTTGCCTTGAGCTCCATTTATTTTTGTTGTTCGTGTCTCTGGAAGCCAACTGACACGCCATTGTGGAAAAAGACGCCATTCATTTCGACAGAAGTGGACGAGTCATACGTCCTCCGCAATTTGAAGGAGAGTAACGTGATTGGATCTGGAGGTGCCGGGAAAGTTTATAAGGTCATTATGCAGAACGGGCAAGCGGTGGCCGTAAAGAAGATCTGGAACAGGGGCAAACCAGCAGGAAATTTTAAGAGAAAAGGCGAGCATGAAGAGAATAAAATTGGGGAAGTGGAGGTGGATATATTGGGACTCATTCGGCATACCAACATCTTAAAGCTTCTCTGTTGCATTTCAAGTGAAGAGTCCGATTTCAAGTTGTTGGTATACGAGTTCATGCCCAATGGGAGCTTGTTCGACTGTCTCCACGGTGACCGAGTATGAAAAATGGTCCTACAATGGCCGATTCGTTATCGGATCGCTCTTGGCGCAGCTCGTGGGCTCAGTTATATGCATCATGATTGCTCCCCTCCAATATTGCACAGGGATGTGAAATCCAGCAATATGTTGCTAGACAGGGACTTTGAGGCTAAAATTGCAGATTTTGGCGTATCTAGAGTGCTTGATAGGCTGGGCTATGAGTATACGGCGTCTGGTTATGTAGGGTCGTACGGATATATAGCCCCAGGTTCGATTTTATCTCTATCCGGAATTTGCTAATATGTTTGATTTTCAATTATCTGTTCAAAGATTAATGCCATAAAATTATAACTTTTGATATGCAGAGTACGGCCATAGACTGAAAGTGAGCGAGAAAAGTGACGTTTACAGTTTCGGAGTTGTGTTATTAGAGCTGGTGAGTGGGATGAAAGGTACAAATGAGGCGTACGGCGAAGGAGTAGGGCTAGTGGAGTGGATCCATAACACAATAACGATGGGCAGTGGAGAGTCAGCAGTGTTGGATTGCCGAATACAGGAAGAAAGCTGCACCGAACAAATGCTGCGGGTGTTGTGGGTGGGTCTGATATGCACAAATAGAGACCCCAAACGCCGGCCTTCCATGAGGACAGTATTGGAGATGTTGGAATAATTATCTGCCATCATTGGTAAACATGGTAAACTAGATTAAGTAATTTGTTCAATCTTCAGTATGTTACAGGCAGAAATTTATATGGTCTTGTTTCAGTTAATTAATCTTTGAACTGTAACAGATAATGATTAATGAATTTTTATTTCTGTACACCTTTATTTTATATAGATCAAACCATCTGAATAGAATATACAGTTTTTTTCATTTATTTATTCTGTCTATCTCATGTGTCTGCCTTCCCTGACATTTTCTATGCAGGCGAGCAGGAGTTGCTAGGCAGCTGCTAATTTCTCCGCTACCAAGCTACTTTTTGAGAGCGACAACGAAGCGGATGACTAAGATTTTTAGGCAGAAAATCCTGGGGTCATGTACACAAAAAAATTTATAGCTCTTTTTACATTTGTCAAGATCATTCTCATTGATCTAATAACATACTTCGAATTTTAATTTATTATCTAATATTAAGTATTAGAACGAAACACCATTCTTTGGACATTTCTTATCAAAATATTTATCTATTATCATGAGTGGCAAAGATCATTATGTCTCGCAAGTTGCAAAGTGAATTTTTATAAAGAAGCTCAATTAAAGAACTCACATATATTATATTGATGATATTCAAAATCTAAACTCGAAACTCTTCTTAAATTCCAAGAAAATTATCATTTTGGGTTTAAAATTGAACAAAACATTGTGTGAGTGTGAGTAGAGCACTATTGCATACATTCTCTCTCTTTGTGTTGCAAACAAAGATTGATCGAGTTATGGATATTGTCTTTACTCACTTTTGTTTATCTTAGAGGGCCTACCTTGGAGAAAAAGTACTCACCTAAGGGAACGACTCAACCGGTAACACTCTAAAGCCAAAAGTATTTCCAATTGGGATATAAATGTGGGTATTGGAATACATGCCAATATCACGTGGTTGGCTTCGACAAGATGGATCTGAAAAGGGACTCTCATCGTATGGGTTAATCTCCACAAACAAAAAGTCCTAATTAAAACCCATGTTTTATAATTGTCAAAATCTTTGATCTATTTGTTGGTGCAAGAATGGTTGTTCTGAATCTGCCCCACACTTTTATGGTCTTTTAGTAGAAATGGAAAGCTTGCCATGGGAGTTTCATGGGTGTTGATGCTTGGTTGCCCTGTATAAGTGAGTGCCATGGAGAGGAGCCAGTGGGGTCAAGCATCTAACCATTCGCTAAATATAAGTGTAGTTGGACTTATCCAAGTGGGGACTCAACAAATATTGTCTTCCATATCCATAGGGTTGTACTTATTCTTGGTTACAAAATACTTTGCTTGTTCGAAAAAATATTAGAAACAAACACTTAAACATCATCATCAAAATTTTAAACCCTTTAGGAGACAAATACAATTGACCCAATTTAGGTGTTATTGCTTGCCCTTCGGATTCTATCCTTAGAGGTTTCTAAACACTTGGATTATCTCTCAATTTGTCTACTAAAGTTAAACAATAGGTAATCAAAGAAACACTTGGATTTTCTAAAAAAATACTTTGTGAGATTTGAAGATGTTTTAAGACATTGGACATCTAGTTTGGAAACCTAATCAAAGAAGTGCTTGTAGTAAAATAAAGCCACTAAGAAAAGATAAACAAAATGGACTCTCACATGTGTTGAAACCTCATGATTTCCAAGAAATTCAAATCCCAAAATGAAAGTCCTTGGTTCAAAATATGGAAAATGTATGCTCAAATTGAACCACTTCTTGGTTATAAAGGTCTATAGAAGCATTGCATGTTCTTCAATACCAAGGTCTAGGTAAACAAAGTGTCTTTTTTAGGTTCATCCTAGGATCAAAAGATATCAAAATCTTTTTTCATCCACCCCTCGAACATCAAACCAAAAATCATATCACCATCACCTTATGAGAAATCTTGAAATTATCCTTCATGCTAGGCTTTTTGGAAAAAATCAAAATCATCAAATCCTTGAGACAAAATCCTTGAAATCTTTATCAAATCATCTTTGGCTAGGTATGTGTAAATGCATCCTTTTGCATATGCTTAGTCAAAGTTATCAAACAATCTTGTTTAGCTAGGTATATGTAGATGAATCCTTCTTCATATGCTTGGTTAAATTATCATCTTGTTTGAATAGGTGTGGGTAGATGCATCATTCTCCTTACACATATTCAAATTATCATCTTTTGAGAAAATCTACCCTTAGATAATCATCCAACATCTTAGGGTCTATTGGTTCAAATCAAAGCAAACCAAAATCAAACAAGTCAAGGACAATCCCAAAAGGAAAATAAGAACATCAAAATCCAAAAAAATTTGAAAGTCCTAAAAGTCTAGCATCCCTCTCAAGATTTATCAAAAGACTAAAACATCCACATCATCCATCTCTTGCATCATCGTCATATCACCTTTTGATCCTCAAGATATCCTAAAATTTTCTCTTTTGTGCATAAAATAAAAATCAATCCAAAGAATTAAGAGATTCATCTCCCATATTCTTGAAAATTGATCCTTGTTTTATGGTTCAAACTAGATCTCAATACAAGAAGAACATGGAAGCCGACAAAGAAAAACTCGCTTCAAGTGACCTAAGCCAAACGAACGTTGAAATAAATCCTATCAAATCAAGCAATCTTTTGACTATCTCATCATCACAAAATCTACAAGAGGGAATTCAAGAAGAAGATCTTACCTTTGGGATGTCACATGAAGAAATAACTGAAATGCTCCGAAATCTAGAAAACTATAAGATCATCAACATCATGATGAGGCTTAACCCTTCACTATACAAGCTGGAACTAACAAAGCAAGGGGCCAAATTACCCTCTGATTTTGACATGAGCTCTATAGTGGAACCATCTTTGGAGGTTATGCCTCTAATTTCATCCACACTCCCCATCTCATACACACCCCATCCCAAAGCATCACTCAAAACATTCCGCAAATCACATCTTTCGCTCCAACTCAACCTAATGTCAATAAAGGAAATGCATTTCTTAATGCTATTCAAACACACCCCCTTGTTAATAATCAAGACTTGGATGCAAACACCATTTTGGAAAAAAATATACGTCAAAATCTATTACATAAGTATGTCCCTCTCACTTTCCATAATGATCCATCATCATCATCCTTCCACACAACACCTCAAACTTCTCTCCTCACAAATTCGCAAGAGGAAGGTGACATGTTCAAACTTGGGGGAATTTTCGACACCACATCATTTTCTCAAGAACTCACACCCCTCACATTTTCACCCCTTCCACCATTACCACCATTATCCACACCTCTACTTGGCTTGGGGCTCCCACCTTTACCAAATATCAATCAAACCAACATTCCAAACACCAATCAAAACATCAGACCAAACTCTCAAAACTTGTCATCGATATCGCAACAAATGACAACTACACAAGCAATCACGAAATCATCAACCACCCCCTTAACATCTCAAAGCATGGTCTCTCATGGACCAACCACATCAACAACACTATTCACCACTCAAACCACCAACACAACAACACCATCCACCACTCAAAGCACCAGCACAACATCACCGCTCACCACCGCCACCCCCACCACCACCAAATTTCAATTTATCAAGCCAATACAACATGGCATTGGAAGTCGCTCACCAAGCTACTTATCAAAGGGCATTCCAGGTACAAGTGCAAAAGCAAAAAAGCCACACAAATAACTGCTCAACAAGTTGCACAAGCAGTGCAAAATGCTCAAGCCTCCCAAATTGCACAGCAAGCACAACAGGCTGCACAAGCCCAAGCCTTATTGCAACAACAACAACAATAAGCCGCCCAAGTTGTGCAAGCTACTCAAGCATCCTAAACTACATTAGAAGCACAAAAGGCTTCCCAAGCCCAAATTCTATTATAACAACAAACGACACAAGCCCAAGCCCAAGCTCAAGCACTCACCCAATATCAAGCATAGCAAGCACAAGCACAGGCACAACTACTTGCACAAAAACAAGCAGCACAACTACAGGCATATCATCAACGAATAAAATAATATTAAGAGCAACAAGAAGCAACCCAATTGGTATCCCAACAACAAGCATTGTTGGAACAACAACAAGAACAATAACAAGATCAACAATAGGAAATCATAGCACAACAACAACAAGAACAATAGCAAGAAATCCTATCACAACAACAACAAGCACAATAGCAAGCAATCCTAGCACAACAATAACAAGAACAACAACAAGTGTTGTTTATATAACAGCAAGTGCAAGCATACTTAGCTCAACAAAATGTGCAAATACCATCAATTAACATACCAACCAAGCCACCCACCCAACCTATAATCGAAACACCCCAAAACACTTTCATCCCACTCCTTGATCCACAAAATGACATAACGACACAAACCAGGTTGCTCTCACAACAAGTGTTTGATCTTCAATTAGGGTGAGCCACAAAAACACCAAGAAACTTATGTCTCTATCCATTTGATAGGAGCCTTATGATGCAACCATACCCGAAGGGATTTGAGATCCCCAAGTTCGACAAGTATTGTGGGACGGAAAACCCTGAAGATCACATCAAGGAATTTCAGGTTCATTGCATGGAAGTCGCACATGACGATACCTATCGGATGCAGCTATTTCTTAAGAGTTTGGATGGCCATGCTATGGAATGGTTCTCTCGCCTACCTATAGGCATTAGAACATTCCAAGAAATTATAGATGCATTAATTAAAAACTACGCATGCAATATTGCAATGGATGTCAGTCTAGATGAACTCTCAGCTCTAAAACAAGGAAAGAATGAATCATTTGCCTCATTCTTACAACGATGGCAATCCAAGGCCAATCGGAGCAAAAGGACCATGCCTAAGGAACAACAAGTTTGCACCATTATATCCAACCTTGATGGCCTCTTGAAATTTCATCTCAAGGTACAAGGGATCACCACAAATGACAAGTTGATCTCTAAGGTGCTCAACATCGAATGAGCCCTTATTACACAACCCACAAGATCAAATTCATACCTTGAACAACAAAACAACCACCCACCTACCAATTACAATGATAAACCTCGCATGTGGGCAAGGAACAAAAATGTTACTAATGATGGTGTTGTCAACACCAAAGTGGTCATCAGTGCCCTACGCCAAAATACACCCACACCACAAATCCAAATCCAACACCAAAATAATCATCAAAAAACACAACAACCAAACAACAATCAGGTAATTAAAAGTCTCAATGATCAAAGGGGACCACCCCAATAGAACAAAAATTACCCCAAGTGAAAGTACACCACTCTGGGGGAACCACTTGAAGTCATCATGAAGAAGCTGATAAATGAAAAACTCATCAAAGCTCTCACCTATGAGAATTACCAAGAATAGGATGTGAAACCTCCTTGGTATAATAAGAATCAACTCTATGACTTCCATAAAATAGAAGGGCATACCATGAATAGTTGTATGAGGCTAAAAAATATAATTCAAGATCTCATCAATCAAAGAATTATAAAAGTGGAACAACCAACAAGAAACCAAGACCTTAAAATATACATGAATTTGATGCCTAACCATGGCAATAAAGGGAATAATAACACTGATAAGGGGAAAGGCACCCACACAAACGTGAATCATGTGTATGAAACTATTGTCGCCTCCCTAGATGAATACTACACAGTCATCACCATCAAAGTCTCCCATGTCAATTGTGGAGTCACCACAAGAGGCGGCAAAGTTACCATCATAGGATCATCCTAGCCAAACAGAGTCCCTACACCTAGATCTACCCCTAATGGATATTGTAGACACCTAAAAATGACCTAGGCCTGCAAGCACTATTTTTACCACTTTCGTCCTAGCATAATTATAACATTTAATTATGTCCTTGGTTCACATTCGACTATTGATTAAATAATTCATAACTATTTAATTAATTCATGTCCTTTTATTCTTCATGATTATTAAATAAATAAATTTTATTTATTTATTAAATACATCATTAATTGTCTAAGTCTTCCCTTAATTAAATAAATTTCTAAATTTATCTAATCACCCTTCTTTAGTCATCTCTTCTTGATTATTAAATAAATAAGTTTTATTTATTTATTTGATGTCACTAATTGTCATAATTAAATGAATTTATTAATTTATTTAATTATTAATCTTATCTTCTAAATTAAATAATTATTTTTAATTATTTAATTTCCAAATTTAATATTCCTCTCATTTTAAATAAATAAAATTATTTAAAATGTCATCACAATCTTAACTGACAGTCCATTTTGGTAAATAATCTAAAAATCGATTATTTATTATCTCACAAAATCCATATTTTGAATTCAAATCGCTAGCTTTCTTCTAAAAATCAAGTAATCAGGCAGATTATTGATTGTCCAAATCTAATTTTCAATCCCATTCTTATCTTATTATTTTTTTGAATCTCACAAATCAGGCAGTCTTTATCTTCTTGATTTTTGAAAATCTTTATTTTCTAAATTAATTATCTCATTTATTCTCCACCGTCAATTTGATTCTATCAAGTGAAATCTTGACCACTCGCTTAAGGACTTTTCCCTAACCCTGATTAGGGATTATCAAATTTAATCTAGGCCTCTGATTTTAGGTCTTAGTCGAGGGTCAATCTCACCCATCCATTTAAAATGACATTTTCTATAAAATACCATTTTCCTCACTTTTCAATTACACAGAGAAATTACATTTAGACATTATTATTCTGGCATATTTAGGCATAGGCATTTCACTCATATTGTCATAGGCATTAGGTATTTAGACTTTATGCAAATCCTTCAAAGCTTGGTGTAGGACATAGGCATATATTTTTAGATTGCTAGCACAACAGATCTGAGGGCAAAGCATTATCCAACAAGTAAGAAGGTGTTACAAAGGTGAGTCATGGAAGCTCCAACAATTATCAGGTATACTTGTTCTTTTACGTTTCGCTTCCTTTGCACTTTATAATCACTTTGGGTTTTTGTCTTTTACATTGATTTGATTTATCTAATCTAAACCTAAAAATTACCCTCAGTTACATTGGTGAACCCAACATATTTGGACAAATAAATAGCAATTCTTGGAGTTGGTTTCTTCTTGTTGCAGGTCTTGTTTGCTTTTTGTTGCAGGTTTGACATCATTGTGGATAAAGCCCCATTTTCCAAATATTTGACCATAACTTTCAAACGGATGTATATTTTCTCACAAATTTGTTTTTGCAGATTTGGGACAATATCATGCATTTTCATTCCAAAAATTAGACTTTTTGGATCTATTTTTAATTTTTTATAATTTTTTTTTGTTTTTAATGAAAAAATAATTTTGAGAGAAAATAATTGAATTTTTAAGATATGTTTAAATTTATGGAAACCTCTCTAAATTTTAATAGGGGCCTATTCTTTATCTTTTAAATTTGGATGTGAGATTATTAGTCAAAAAATAAATCTTTTAAAATTGGGGTTTAAAAAATATTTGCATATATCTCACTCATGGTTTTAGATCTAATCACAATTTCTTTTTTACATATTTGGAATGACATTAGATAGCTCTAGTAAAAAATTCAAAAACTTTAGAGCTGTTTTGTATTTTTTATAATTTTTTTATGATTTTTCATAAAAAATTAATTTTAGGTGCAAAACAACAAATTTTTCTAATTTATTTACATTTTTCGAAACCTCTTGAGATTTTAGATAGGTTTTATTCTTTGTATTTTTCATTGTACTATCAATTTTTTTAAAAAAAATTAGATTTGTTGTGACTAGCTAACCCTCTAACAGTAGTGATCAAGTATCTAGTTAGGGTTTGTTGTTGGTTTTGTGCATGTGTAGAAAATAAAACACTTCAAAAGAAACATTGGATCAAGTGGAAAAAAATGACGCATCTAACTATTTTTGTAGATCGATAGTCGAAGATCATTATCAAACTACTAATGTGTGGTCTTGTAGGTTCGAACATCAAAGACTAAACATCAAAACAATGTGGTTGTCCTTTTTAGTATAATACACATTTCCTTTGGTGCAATTAAACTGAACTTGTCTTTCTACTATGTCTAAGTGTGTTTGAAAAATGGTAGGTGAGTATGCTCTCACCTTGTGAAAACTCAGTGATTAGAAAATTAGACCCATTTTTATTTGTCATTACCTTCACGACTTGGTATATCGGAGTATCCTCTCCCCTTGCACTTTCGAGTGATCTTGGGTGTAAGAGAAACAGTTACTAACTCTAAAAATTGGGCCTGCCTGGGGATTTCATCACCCCAACGCGACTCAAACCGGAACCGACGCTAAGGCCAAGCTACCCTCAACTAGTATATAAATGTGAATCTTAAGGGAAAACCTAAGATTATGAGTGCGGATGTGTCATATGGATAGAGTAGTACTCCCTTAAACCCTGTTGAGCTTAACCTCTTGAGGCTGGAGTGCCACCTAATTGGTGATTAATCTCTTGCCCCATGTATGGCCACTCAAACGGGGGTCCCGAACTAAAAACCTTTGTGTAGTAAGCCAAAAACCTTCTATTTGCTAGCGTAGCACCGGTCGATGTGAATACATCCACACTTTCATAATTTGTAGTAGAGGTGATCAATCTACCATGGGATTTTCATGGGGGTTGGAAGCTTGGTTGGCCTGAGAAGAGAGTGCACTGTAAGGGGGAGCCCATGCAGCCAAGCTTCTGAATTCACACACTATAGATATGCGGTTGGGGAAACCCACGTGGAATCTAGCGAATATTGTCCTGGCCTAGCCTAGGATTGTACTTGTCTTATGTGTGCTTGCTTACACTAAAACATCATGCTTGTCAAGTGTTTTCTAGATTTTCAAACATTATACACAACATTCACAAATCTGGACAAAAACAATTGACCTTAGACAACTCGGACTTTTCAACAAAACATCAAAACACAATCTCAGTCCTTATTTTGAACTTAGACTTGGCATTGTCCATCATAGTCCTCATTTGGCATCTAGACTTGGCATTGGTCATTTTCCTTAGTCAACATCTTCATTGTCATCTTGGCATTTGGCATCCTTTCTTGACAATTTTATCACCTTGCATTAGTCATTTTCCTTGGACAAACGTCATTATCACTTTGCATTTAACATCATGACATCCACCACCTTGTCCTCCCTTCACCAACATATTGATAGGCTTGCTAGTAAAGTCGAATACCAATAACTCTATAGAGGTCAATACCAACAAGCCTTAGATGTTAGGAGACAATTACTCCAAACCGACAATCAATGTCTTTCGTACCAACAATCCATGAGTCCTAGTCCTCCATCCATCTACCCTCACTACCAAAATTCACTTAATACCATTCATGACATTAGTCCACAACAAACATCCATTACTCACCCTTATCCTAACTTTGACAAGGGAAGCCAACTATCAACTAGTCCATTCCAAAACTCCACGTCATATTCTGACCCTTCACCTATCAATCCTGTCCAATTCTACATGCCTTAACAACTATCTACCAACACATGTCACGTCCCCATATCATACCATATCAATTCAGCCCAAGTCTCCATGTTCCATTTTAATCAACCTTACTCCAATCCAGTCCAAGTCCCTATGTCATATCCTATGTCTTTACCAACTAATATAGTCGAAGTCCCCATGTCACATCATATGCCGTCACATCCTACTCTAGTCCAAGACTCCATGTCATATCTGGTCCAAGTCTCCACGTCATACCCTAGTCCTTCACATACTAGTCCAATGCAAGTACCCATGCCATATCCTAGTCTTTCATATACTAGTCTAGTTCAAGTTCCCACGTCCTATCCTAGTCCTTTGGTCATTAATCCTTTTCAAGTCACCCCCTCACAAGCCACATCTAGTCATGAAAATTCTATCATAGTCCAAAGTCAAATCCCATTTAATAAACTTGAGGATACATGTCAAAATGAAAGTCCAAAGCATGACCTTATAATGTCACCCTCATGTCAAGAACAAGGTAGTCCATCCCATTAGATGTTAGCAAATCAATGTAAAAGACAAAAAACCCAAAGTGATTACAAAGTGTAAAGGAAGTGAAATATAAAAGAACAAGTATACTTGATAATTGCTGAAGCTTCTGGATGGCTCACCTTCGTAACACCTTACTTATTGGATAATGCTTTGCCCTCAAATCCGTCATGCGAGCAATCTGCAAATATATGCCTATGTCCTACACCAAGCTTTGAAGGATTTGCATAAAATGTCTAAAGCCTATGCCTAAATGCCTATGATTGCCAATGCCTAAACATGCCAAGACTTTATCAAATAAAGATAATAATTGCAATGAGAAGCCTAAATGTGTAAGTGAATAAGTATGTAATACGCCTATAATATGTCTACTTTTGTGTGTGTGTAATCGAAAAGTGAGAGGAAAATGACATTTTATAGAAAATTCCATTTCGAATGGATGGGCGAGATCGAATTCTAAGAAAGACCTAGAATGAGAGGTCCAGATTAAATCTGAGAATCCCTAATTAGGGTTAGGGAAAATTTATTAATCGAATGGTCAAGATAATATCTCAAATAATTGGATCGACGGTGGAGAATAAATGAGATAAATTAATTAGAAAATAAATATTTTTGACAATCAAGAAGATAAAGACCACCTAATTTGTGAGATTCGAAAAATCAAGAAGATAAGAGTTGAACTGAAGATTCGATTTGGAAAATCAATAATTTGCCCGAGTACTTGATTTTTAGAAGATTAGTTTCCATTTTGAATTGAGTTAATTCAAATTATGGATTTTGTGAAATAATAAATAATTGATTTTCCAATTATTTACCAAAGTGAATTGTTAGTTAAGATTGTGATGACATTTTAAATAATTTTATTTATTTAAAATGAGAGGAATATTAATTTAGACAATTAAATAATTAAAGATAATTATTTAATTTAGCAGATAAGATTAATTAATTAAATAAATTAATCAATTCATTTAATTATGACAATTAGTGACATATTAAATAAATAAATAAAATTTATTTATTTAATAATCAGGAAGAAATAAATGCAGAAAGGTAATTAAATAAATTAAGACATTTATTTAATTAAGGGAAGACTTTAGACAATTAATGACGTATTTAATAAATAAATGAAATTTATTTATTTAATAATTATGAAGAATCAAAAGACATGAATTAATTAAATAATTATGAATTATTTAATCAATAGTCGAATGTGGACCAAGGACATAATTAAATATCATAATTATGCTAGGACGAAAGTGATAAAAATGAAGTTTGTAGGCTTAGGTCATTTTTAGGTGTCTATATTTTGCCCCTCTTTGTCATAATGTAGAATGTCGCATTGTGACAAAGAAAACAAGTCAGAGATATGCCCCAGTAAAGGTACGGAGTATCATTGCCCCCTCGGGAAATTTTTCCAATTTTGAGCCAGCGACAGAAAATTTTGAAAAGGGTCCCGATAAGTCAACTTGGTGCCTAGAAAAACAATGGCACAGTCGGTTTTGGATTTTGACATGCTGAAGGTATCCAACAAGGTGGTCAAACTTGGTCAAATGACCTTCCAGTATTAACCTTCTTTGAGAAATGTCATTTTGACCTTATAAATAGGTTGACAAAGGGGTAAAAGTCAATTCATTTCTACTATTTACCTTGCAATTTTTGAGAGCTCAGAGCGAAAAGCACAGCAGCGACGATGGTGATTCCAGTGTCAGAGCATCACGGGGAGATCATATGGACATTCAGATGGCCAGAGGGCTTAGAGCCAGCAGTATGTACCCTTGTCCCGCTTTGTAATTTTTTTGTTTTGCATGTCAATTTTAGCTTTCTAGGGCAAACAACAACTACGCCGTGAGGCAACTGCATTCACATAAGTTGCAATTGTTTGCCCATTTGATGCATATGATGCATCGCGACGTGAATGCCTAGCTAATCGTAGGGCGGGTGAGGCGGTGTGATGCATTTGATAAAAACTACGACGCATTCGCCTAATCGAGTCGCATATGAGGGTTGGAATGCCGCAATTGTCTTTTTGTGCCGAAATTGCACATTTGAGTGACGCATTCACTTTTTTGTGTCGCAATTGCCAGAATTCATGACGTAATTTCCATGTAATGCGATGCATTTGGGCAACCAAGTGACGCAACTATCATGTAGCGACACATTTGAGGATTTTAGAGACGCATTCAAATATTTGTGACGCAATTGCTATAATGTGATGCATTTGATTTTTTTCTTTTACTGAGACCAATTGTGATACTTGTGAAATCCTTAATACTTTTGATGATGCTGACAGTTGTCTAGAAAGTACTGATATATTGCTCATCTTTTTGCAGAGGCAACTTGCCCCTATCTACACATGAGAGAGCAGACCGACCACATTTCGGTTTGCCGACTAGTTGAGCCTGTGAGAGTGGTGACGATTGATGCGACTGGGATTATTCTATGTTGCTTATATGCCCACCATTTGGGTGAACAGGGGATTACTGATTGCACTGTGTGAGCGGTGGAATTTAGAGACTTGTTCGTTCCACCTGCTGACAGGTGAGGCTACCATTACTCTGGAGGACATCTACCAGATTCTGCGAGTGCTGATTCGAGGGGAGCAAATCGTCTATGACCCTCGTCATGGTGAGCAGACCTTTCGAGCATACTATCGAGATCAGGGTGCAAGATTGGGCATCTAGGGTTATGAGATCAGATGGGAGCTCATGGCGGATCACTATGGTCACTTTGATGCCTTCCTTGTGACTTTGATTGGGGGGATCTTGATTTATGACTGTTGGGGACATGGATTTCCTATTGGTTGGGGAGACGTCCTGGTTGGCATAAGACGTGATAGGACAGTGTATGCTTGGGGTCCTTTCTTACTGGGGACACTCTACCATCAGCTGCATGATATTGCCTATAGGAAAGGAGAGAGCATCTTGTGTGGGACTATGTTGATGATGATACAGGCTTGGGAGCACATATCTATATTTCGTCCACCGATTGACAGACCACAGTTGGCCAATAGTATGCCCTATGCTTACTACTACATTGGTGCCCTACAACAAACTCGGATGGGCGAGATAGGATGGTGGTGACACAGGATTGACATGATGGTGTCCTTCATCTGGAGACTATACAAAGACTGCACATAGTGGGACGATGAGGATGAGCACCTTCGTCTTTGCATACAGTATAGGTATTTGATTGGTAGGACAGTGCAGGCATCACTGATTATTGAGATGTATTTACCACAGCGTGTTCTGAGGTGGTTCAAAGAGTAGCAGGGTGTACCTGCAGGGACAACTAAGTATGCCCAGTCTTCCACAGAGTATGCTTGGGGACCAGCCATTCCAGTGGCCTTTGTAGAGCAGCAGATTGACAGGCTAGGAGCCTAAGCATGGGGATGGAGGGGAGGAGCAACCGATCCCGGGATGATAGCCGACTATGACTTATGGTGGAAGACACACAGGCGAGTGCCATTGACAGATCTTGATGGGCCAGCACCTATGGATAGGCAGTCAGTGATACCTTGTGCGTTGAGGGCTAGATGAGGAGGTAGAGGTAGTGACAGGGGCAGAGGTCGGGGTAGGGATGGAGGTAGGGATGGAGGCAGGGGTAGAGATGGAGGTCGGGATGGAGATGATGGCGAAGACAGAGGTAGGGGGAGATGATGGAAGAGACGGCTGGAGGCAGAGGCGAGACGGTTAGAGACAGGGCTGGAGGGTGCGGTAGCGCGTGGCGAGGGTAGCATTAGATGCTATCCCCAAGGTTGGTGAGGAGGGGGAGAGAGATGAGCACCCCAAGTAGGAGGGAGAGGGTGAGGAGAGATGGGAGGAGGAGAGGCATGAGGAGGAGGCGGAGGAGGAGAGACATGAGGAGGAGGCGAAGGTGGCCTTAACAAAAATTCCATTTTTGATTATATCATCTACGACAACCCCATCTTTGACCAAGACCCTATTGTTGACCAAGAAGTCCAAAACGATCCACTCTTTGACCTTTACGCCATTCATGATCAAACACTTTTTGACCTTCTAAATGCCTCGACTATTGACACTTCCCATAATGAGACACTTGCCTCCATGGGACACATAGACGATATTCCTCTAGAACAAGAATCTTCCACTAGGGACATGCTTGCATATGATCAAGTTATAGCTAAAATCATTGGACTCTATGACACTAAACATAATGATGGCTTGGACATTGCCTTGGAAGCACCAACAGAATCATCTGAACTTGACATGTCACACAATTAGACCAAAGATATCAGTCAAGAATATGTCCAGCATGACAATGAAGCTAAGACACTTTATCAACTAGGTTCATCTATCTTTGTCAGAGCAGGCTTTCTTGCAGACGAAAATATTACAAGTGACAGTGTCCATAGACATCATGATGGGTTAGCATCTTGCTTTCAAAATAATAAATACCCCATTGCAAACAAAATCTTTCAAAGCATGCAATATCAAGGCAAAGGACTAGGCATACACGAGCAAGGCATTCTAGAACCAATACAACTTCAGGAAAATTACATACATCAAGGTCTTGGTTATTCCTTAGACAGCAAATCAAAAGATGTCAGTGGTACCTCCTTGATACTGGGGGCAACCTTGTCAGATACAAATGTCAAAATGGAATCCATGAGAAATCCTTGTCATAAGATTGTTGCCAACACCCCATCCACCCACACCATAAACCATCATTCTATCATGAATCAACCTCCCCTTTGGGACCAACAAAAACAAAAGTCTTACAAGTCAAAAGATCAAAATCAAATGTCAAAGGCCATTGAATCAAACAAAATGACAAGTGGACAAATGAAATTAAAATGGATCCCAAAGAAAGATGGATCAAACAAAGACACCAAGTCAAATACAAAAGTCAATCACAATGTGGAGCCACAAGACAAGATGACTCCCACATACAAAAAATGTCCACCTCCTTCAAAATGGTCATCAAGCAAGGCATCTAAAAGTGTTGGTTCCAAACACCATCCCTCAAAAATCTGTCATCCACCATCCCAAGTTTGGAAAATAAAAATTCATTCATCCAAACGTCCAAATAATCTTTCCATGTCTACCATCATTCGTCATAACCCTACATCTCATCTAAAGTCCAATGATCCCATGTCACAAATCCATCACCTCTTGGAAACAACTCTTTACCACAAGGGCTCTCATGGCACTCTATCACGATGTGCATATTTTGATAAGACCAACTCTAGTATCAGAAAGGATCACAATGACATTGATCAGTTGTATACAAGTGCTATGATCCTGACAAGACAACTCCTTCAACAAGGTCATTATTGGAATACATGGCACCAATCTCTACATCGACACCGTCAGTGGATTCAGAACAGTTAGTGGTCATCTAAAGCATCCAAGCTATCCACAAAATAAAAAAAATAAAATTGAAAAATGATAAAAATCGTCACCCTGATGAAAACCTGGCAAACAGGCGTCTTGATGACACCAAAAAAATTAAAAAGTCAAAAAAATAGTAAAGAGAAAAATTTCATCCAATGGTGAAAACCTGGCAAACAGGCTCCTTGGATAAGTACCATGATGAAAACCTAGCAAATAGGCGTCATGTGTAAAATAAATCATCTATGTGGAATCTTACACTTGGGGGCAAGTCGTCTCATATCCTAGGCCTTCCTTTTGACATTGGAATCCAACCATTTAATCCATATCATTCCCACCTATCTTGGTATTGACATAAAACTAGCACACATAAATCATGCTTTGGGAAAAATTTTGACATGCCTATCCTTTGGTCATACATTATCCGTGAAACATCATGTCATTGCTGACATAAACCTCATTGTCCTTATACAACATAGTCCTTGAAAATCATATGACAATTCCATGAGTCTCATGTCTCCTGTCCTTTACTAAGGCCACCTCTTATCCTTTCATATATGTCACCTATCTTGGCTTTCCCTTATCAAACGGTCTAAGGATAATCATCATCCCTTTCAGTCCTAACCAAGTCATTCTGAATGCAACGAGTCTAATCCATACAATCACATTATCCAAAATTTTACTTGACTGCATTCCTGGCCCAACTATAGACCTCCATACTTTCGTCACATTATCGTCATCGTCCTCATGTTGTTTTGGGATGCATCCTTCCCACATCAAACAACATTGTCATCACTTGTCAATTGGTATTCAGCTTGACTAGGGGCACAATCATGTTTGTCCTTGGATTCTCATGTGTAGGCATCATTCATGCATTTGTAACGATCCTCTTAAACATCAAAAAGATAAAAACATCATAAAATATCCTGAAGAAAGACAAAAACATTATAAAATGTCCTGAAGAAAGAGAAAAACATCAAAAAATGTCCTGAAGAAAGACCAAAAAATCATAAAACGTCCTAAAGAAAAACACAAAAACATCCAAATCAATGTCAAAATCCTAAAAGTGGAGTCAAAGTTAGTCATGTCAATTAGTCCATGTCATTGTCAAACTACATTGTCTCTACGCATTTGCTACGTAGGCAAGGCCATCAGTCGATGAGTCCCTGAGACATTAGGTCAGTCCTTTTAGGTTGGTCCAAATAAAATCATGGCATTTGTCACAATTGTCACATTAGTCAAATAAGTCAAAGATCATCAAACTCAGACACAAGATAGTCATTTGAAATGTCAATGTCAAAATTGGTCAAAATCAGATAGCATAGCCCAAATCAACCATACAGTCAACATCAGTCAATTTGCCAAAACATATTAGTCAAAACAATGTTCGTCTCGTCACTCTTTGGTCCTCTTCAAGATGTGTCCTTCTCAGATTTGGACCTCGTCAAAACGTCCTTTGCCTTTTTCAGGATGTGTCCTTCCTAACAATAGGCCCCATCAAATTGTCAACACCGTCAAATTGGAAAAGCTCTTAAACTATCAAAACTGTCAAACCAACAAGAATTCAATCTCTGGCAAACAAAATAAAATTGCTGTTAATCTTTCTAGTCTATCTTGTCTTATCTTTTGACTATCTTGGCTATTTTGTCTTATATTTTTACTATCTTGACTTTTTGGTCATGTTACTAGCTACCTCGAGGATGTCCCATGAAGGATTTAGAGGTGTGATGACATCTCCTGGTCTATTTTATTTTCTTTGACTGCTGTCTATGGATTGTCTTGACAAAAATACTGGGGCAACTTCACCCTTAGTATGAGGTAGGACATTCCTTGTCTGTGACTATCTATGTTTCAAGTGGATGACCTTGCACACCTTAGTCTACGTCATATCATGGTGTTTTTTGTCCATTTGTGTCATTTTACTACCCAATGATGATTAAGAGCAATAAATATTAAAGTTCTATGGCAATGTTTTGAAGGATTTGGTCTAGGAACTAACATGCATCTTCTTTAGTCTTGTCATCTTCTCTCACTCATCTCATATAGGCATTGCATCCATATCATCATCCATATCTTTTGCACTAACATTTCTTTGTCTCTTCATATTCTGGTCTTCTCATTAATTTTGAGAGCACACCCATGTTCTTGGAACCTATCTGTCCTCTCCAGGGGGCATACCGTAACCCTCCTCATCATTCTTCCTCATCTTATTTTGCATTGGGCCATATTTTTGACTTAGTTTATTTGTCACAACGCGACAAGCGGCATTATGACAAAGAAGGGAAAATGTAGACACAAAAATAAACTAGGCCTGTGAGCACTATTTTTACCACTTTCGTCCTAGCATAATTATGACATTTAATTATGTCCTTGGTCCACATTTGACTATTGATTAAATAATTTATAATTATTTAATTAATTCATGTCCTTTTATTCTTCATGATTATTAAATAAATAAAGTTTATTTATTTATTAAATACATCATTAATTGTCTAAGTCTTCCCTAAATTAAATATATTTCTAAATTTATCTAATCACCCTTCTTCAGTCATCTCTTCTTGATTATTAAATAAATAAGTTTTATTTATTTATTTAATATGTCACTAATTGTCATAATTAAATAAATTTATTAATTTATTTAATTATTAATCTTATCTTCTAAATTAAATAATTATCTTTAATTATTTAATTTCCAAATTTAATATTCCTCTCATTTTAAATAAATAAAATTATTTAAAATGTCATCACATTCTTAACTGACAATCCATTTTGGTAAATAATCTAAAAATCGATTATTTATTATCTCACAAAATCCATATTTTGAATTCAAATCGTTAGCTTTCTTCTAAAAATCAAGTAATCAGGTAGATTATTGATTTTCCAAATCTAATCTTCAGTCCCATTCTTATCTTATTGATTTTTTGAATCTCACAAATCAGGCAGTCTTTATCTTCTTGATTTTCAAAAATCTTTATTTTCTAAATTAATTATCTCATTTATTCTCCACCGTTAATTCGATTCTCTCAAGTGAAATCTCGACCACTTGCTTAAGGATTTTTCCCTAACCCTGATTAGGGATTATCAAATTTAATCTGGGCCTCTGATTTTAGGTCTCGGTCGAGGTTCAATCTCACAAGTCCATTCAAAATGGCATTTTCTATAAAATGCCATTTTCCTCTCACTTTTCGATTAGACAGAGAAATTACATTTAGACTTTATTATTCTAGCATATTTAGGCATAGGCATTTCACTCATATTGTCATAGGCATTAGGTATTTAGACTTTATGCAAATCCTTCAAAGCTTGGTGTAGGACATAGGCATATATTTGTAGATTGCTCACACGACGGATCTGAGGGCAAAGCTTTATCCAACAAGTAAGAAGGTGTTACAAAGGTGACTCATGGAAGCTCCAGCAATTATCAGGTATACTTGTTCTTTTACGTTTCACTTCCTTTGGACTTTGTAATCACTTTGGGTTTTCGTCTTTTACACTGATTTGATTTATCTAATCTAAACTTGAAAAATTACCCTCAGTTACAGATATAACATCCTTGATCAACTCAAAAGAAAGCTAGCGCAAATCTCCATCATGGAGTTACTAAAAATCTCATTTGCCCATGTAAGAAAATCCTTGAGGAAGCATGGCTTCATCCACTGTCCCCGCATATCTTGATGCAGAACAATTCCAAGCTATGGTTAGAAATATCATTATGCCAAATCTCCTCACATTATCCAACCAGGATTTCCCCGCTCAACCATCTCACAACCGTGCGCTCCACTTAGAAGTCATAGTATAGAAAAGAAAAGTCAAAAGGGTCTCAGTGGATGGAGGTGCGGGTTTGAATATTTGTTCTCTCAAGCTCATCAAACAATTAAAAATCTCAGAAGATTTTATCGACAAAGGAAAGGGTATCACAATAAGAGCATATGATGATCAAGAAAGGGTTTCCCAGGGCACATTCAAAATCCCTATTCAAGTAGGGCCATCTATCATGGAAACCACTTGTCAGGTCCTAGATCTCGACTTACTATATAAAATCCTTATGGGACGTCCATGTGGATCCATGCAATGAAGGCAGTAGTGTCAACTTTCCATCAATGTGTGAAATTCACACATGAGGGACAAGAAGTTACAATCCATGGAGATCCCAAACCTTTCTCCTATTGCAAAAGCCTCGAGGAAAACTACTATAGAATCCCCCAAGTACCAAAAAAATGATGAGGCTCCATCTACACCATACATTGATCCCACCACTCTTGCATCCACTTCTGCGATAGAGACACCCGTCACTCTCGCCATTCCCACCATCTCTGACATTCAGGTCATCATCCAAGATAACGGTTGTGGAAACTACATGATCCCTAAAATTGCTTTTGTGGTAGGAGAGTTACCACAATATCCTAGATCACGGGGATGTCCGTAGATAAATGAAGCCTCCACATCCCAAACATCTCCTAAAGACTATCCCAACTTTACAAGTTGGGGAGATCTTGGCCAAGAAGTTATTGAGGTAGATCCATCTCATATGCTATATCAAGATGAGAGATCAGTAGCTAATTTACCAATAGATGACATAAGCAAGGGTCTACAAATGATGCTCGCAATGGGCTATGACAGAAATCAAAGACTTGGGAAAAATGACAATGGTCTTATAATACCTATCATTCTAGAGATGTGAATGATAAAAAATCTTGGTCTTAGATGTACCCCTTCGAGTATAACCACATGTGGCTAAAGTCCTCTAGTTAGAAGGGTTAATAATCCTTCTCATCCAACCATAGTTGAACTTCGCTTACCAGTATCTACAAGTTGTGTCATAGATAACTTCACATTCAACATAATCGACGTCTGTAGTAGTAATGATGATAAGGATCCCATGAAAAACTTACCTAGGCTATTTGAGGATACCACTCTTTGCATGAGTAGCACCCTATCCTTTGAATCAAATCACCAAAATCATGAAATTCACCTAGTATACCCCCAACTAATCGACTATGACCAATGAGGAGCACCAATTCTTGATACATTCAAAAATGATGAGGTACTCTTAGAATTCATGGGACTGCAGGATAACATTCCATATGGGGATCACAAAGTAGGGTTCATAATTGAGCTAGATAAACATGCCCATTATGAGGAAACGATTGAATCCCTCAGTCGCAAAAGTGAAAAATTAAGAATAATATCTAAATCCTTGAGTGAAAACCACACCGTGACACTCTCTGACCAGAAAAAAGTAAAAAGAAAGGATGCATCCAATGGTGAAAACCTCTTCAAGGCATCCGAGGATGGGGGATTCAATCTTCCTTTTAGAGCTCTTCATCAAGAAAAATTAGCAGTCTTGGCAGAAAGGTGCAATCCGATCAATATAGGAACAAAGGAAACCCCACACATCACATTCTATGCAGAGTCATTATTATCAGAGGAACAAGAGCTCCTAGCATCCTTCCTAAGAGAGAGACAAATAAACTTTGCATGGAGTTATGATGACATGCCAGGACTTGATCCATAAATTATGGTTCACCACTTAGCAGTATATCTAGAAGCAAAGCCTATTAAACAAAAGCTTCAAAAAATGCACCCTCATATTACCCTATTAGTCAAAATGGAGCTAAAAAATCTATTAGATGCAGGATTCATCTGACTAATATATTATCCAGAATGAGTGTCAAACTTGGTACCTATTTCAAAACCCTATGGGGGCATCAAAATCTGCACAGACTTCAGAGACTTGAATAAATCATGTCCGAAAGATGACTTCCCACTTCCAAACATTGACATGATAGTAGACATGATAGCTAGACATGAAATGTTTTCATTAATGGACAGATTCTCAAGGTACAATCAAATCATGATAGGTAAAGAGGACCAACATAAGACAACTTTCACTTGTCCATGGGGGACTTACTGTTGGAATATGATGCCATTTGGCTTAAATAATAAAGGAGCAACATACCAAAGGGCCATGACATTGATATTCCATGACATGATCCATAAGACAGTCGACGATTATGTTGATGACATTCTAGCCAAGTCTAGAAAGAGAAAAGATCACATAGCAACCTTAAGTGCCATTTTTGACAAGCTGGAAGAGTACAAGGTCAGATTAAACCCAAAGAAGTGTGTCTTCGGTGTGCAATTGGGAAATTTGCTAGGATATATAATGGAAATGAGAGGTATCAAGGTAGATCCAACAAAGGTAAAAGTAATCCTCAAGATGGAGGCACCAAAAAAATTAAAGCAATTAAAAGGTCTCCAAGGTAGGCTTCAATCCATTCAAAGATTCATAGCACAATTGGCAGAAAAACAAAACCCATACTCTCACCTACTTCACAAGGGAGTAGCGTACAAATGGGATACCAAGTGTGAAGAGGAATTCAATAAAATCAAAGAATATCTACTGACACCACCGGTCTTAATCCCACCAATCCCAAGAAAACCATTAATTCGCTACATATCAACAACAACAGTAGCCCTTGGAGCTCTCCTACATTAGCATGAAGAAAATGAAACATAAAGGGCTATCTATTACATCAGCAGAACAATGGTTGGCATAAGCTAAACTACTCATTCATAGAGAAAGCATGCCTAGCAGTAGTGTTTGCATCACAAAATTTTAGACATTACATGTTGGCACATCAAATAAAACTCATTGCCAAAATTGACTCCCTCAAGTACTTACTGTCAAAAGAAATGTTCACTAGAAGAATGACCAAATGGGTGATGATACTATCAGAATACGACATTGAATATGTGGAGCAGAAAGTAATCAAAGGCCAAGCCTTCATAGACCAGCTTGTAGAAGCACCAATCTATTCAGAGAATCCTCTCATCTCAAAGTTTCCAGATGAATCTATTTTCAATCTCAATGTAGCTGACCACTAGAAACTATACTTTGATGGCTCATACACGCAACATGGATCAGGAGCTAGAATCTTCTTTATCACCCCACAAGGGGACTACATGCCAAGATCCTACAAACTGACACTTCCTTGCACCAATAATATTGCAGAATACAAGGCTTTAACCATAGATCTCAGAATAGCAGTGGAGTGGAACATTATAGCTCTCAAAGTATACAGAGACTCCCAATTGATAATAAATCAAGTGAATGATGAATACCAGACCAAGGATGATAAGCTCACTCCATACATGAAATTGGTGGAGACTCTCAAAGAATTCTTCAATGAAATTACATTTGAGCAGGTTGCTAGAGCCAACAATAGAGCAATAGACGCCATGGCAACAATTGGATCCTTACTAGATATCCCCCACAACATTCCAAAATATGAATTCCTGATAGAGCAGCTTCTCTTGCCTGCATTCGAGGTACCAAAATCAAAATTTGTGTGCAAAATCATTGGTCTCAGTGATCCTTGGTACCACAACATTTATACATACCTTCGAATAGGAGTCATACCTACCGACTTACCCTCAAACCTAAAATAAACCTTTGTAAAAAAGGCATCCAGATTCATCATCCTAAGAGATACCCTATATCGTAGGAGCATAGAAGGAACCCTACTATGCTGCTTAAATGTTGAGAAGGCATTGACTGCTCTAACTGAAGTACATAACGGTATCTATGGTTCACACTTGAGTGGAATGACTATAGCCAAGAAATTGCTGAGGATGGGGTATTATTGGCCCACAATGGAAAGAGAAGCTCATGACTATCAGAAAGTGTCTACAATGTCAATAGCATGGGGACCACATCCATGCTCTAGCTCAAGAGCTTCATCCCATCATCACACCATGGCCCTTTACACAGTGGGGACTCAATCTCATTGGAAAAATCACACCCATTTCATCTAATGGCCACAAATTCATCATAACCACAATAGAGTATTTTACAAAGTGGGTGGAAGCCATACCCATGACGTATATAACTAGGAAGTAGATATTAAAGTTCATCCTAAACATTCTCATTTGCCACTATGGTGTTCCACAAGCCATTATATCAGATAATGGGACACCATTTAAGAATCAAGAGGCTCGCGAATTATGCAAAAAATTCAAAATCCAACATCGCTTCTCCACCCCATACTATCCCCAAGGCAATGGCCAAGCAAAAGCTACAAACAAGACCATTATGAAAATCCTTAAGAAAACAATCAATGACGTAGGTCATGAATGGCATTTGTAGCTTAATCCCTCCCTTTGGGCCTATCAAACCAGTATCTGCACACCCACTGGTGCAACCCCTTTCTCCCTGGTCTATGGATCAGAAGTAGTACTCCCCATTAAGATTGAACTCCCATCACTTAGGATATCACTGTAAAACCTCATCATAGATGAAGAGTATTGAGTATCAAGACTCAATGAGCTAGAGCTACTAGATGAGTAGTGCATAGACGCCTTAAATCATTTGCAAATCTATCAGAATAGACTCAAAAGGAGCTACAATAAGAAAATCAGAAGTAGGACTTTCCAAGTCGGAGAACTAGTATTAAAGAAGAATCAGAAGAATGTCCCAAACCCAAGCAGCAAAGGAAAATTTGAACCTAATTGGTTGGGACCATTCATTATCACAACAAGTTATAAGTCAGGGGCATATCAGTTATCAACACCCAAAGGGGAACCTCTGCAAGAGCCCATGAATAACTCTCATCTCAAAAAGTCTTATGCCTAAATCTTTCAAGGTATAGAACCAAAAAATCAAAAATATAAAAAAAAGTCCTAAAAAAATGGTTACTTTAGCGAAAACCTGGAAAATAGGGATCTTGGTGACAACAAAAAATAAATCAAAAAATGAAAAAAGAAAAAAATCCAAAAACATCAGAAAAAGGATCAAATAAATAGTAAAGAGAAAAAATCGTCCTCTAGTGAAAACCACTTCGGTGGCACTTTGGACAAGTACCTTGGTGAAAACCTAGAAAATAGGCACCTTCTGTAAATAAGCACTTTCCATCCACCAGGATCTTTACGGCTTGTTTTGCATTGTCCACCCATTACGTGTCCACCATCCATCGTATTCAAATCTCCATCCATCACTAATCCACCTGCATCTGCATCATAGCTTGGTCCTATTTTTGTATCATTATCCCTCCTAGTACTACTCGGCCCATCCTCAAGGTCAGCTTGTCCTACCTTTATCGGAATAGTCTATTGCATCATGCTGGGGGCATGTTCTCATTAGATCAGATTCATGTATATTCTTAAAGTCCTAAAAATTAGAAAATCCAAAAACATAAAAAAAATAGAAAATTCAAAAACAAAAAAATTAGAAAATCCAAAAACATAAAAAAATAGAAAATCCAAAAACATTAAAACATTAGAAAATCTAAAAACATCATAAAAGTACAAAATCCAAAAACATCAAAACATATCAAAATCCCAAAAACAAGTCAAAAAGTCAGTCAAAAAGTCAAAAACAAGGTCATCTTGTCAAACTACAGGTCTTTGAGCCTTGAACGTAGGCAAGGTTGATCTTTAATCATCCCCCGAGACACTTAGGCCAGTCCTTTAGGAGTCCATCATAATAAACTGACATTTCATCATGTATATCCTTATTTGTAAATCGGTCAAGTCGTCAATCGAACTACAGGTCTCTAAGCCTTGAATGTAGGAAAGTTTGATCTTTGATCATCCCCCGAGACACTTAGGTCAGTCCTTTAGGAGTCTATCATAATAAACTAATATTTCATCATGTATATCCTCATCTGTAAATTGGTCAAGTTGTCAATTGAACTACGTGGTCTTTGCATGTACAACGTAGGTAAGGCTAATTTGTTGATCAACCCCTGAGGCCCCTAGGATAGGCCCTTAGGTTAGTCTCTTGGTGAAAATATCAGAAAACCCCAAAACATTGGAAAATTGAAAATTAAAACATTTGAAAATCTCAAAAAATACCAAAAACAGCCTCTAAACATTGCAAAAAATCTAAAAACATCCATATATTTGAAAAAATTACATCTGTCTCATCTCGCTTGCACCCGCAATAACATCACTCATAATAAACAATCATCCTCAATCTTCGGTAAGACAATCAAAAATAAGTCTAGCCGGGAAAAAGTGAAAACTCAAATCAGCAAGTCTTAGGTCCAAGTTAGTACGTAAACAAGTGGGTCAACTCTTTGTGTTGATAACCTATCATCCAATTGGTCCCATATCAATCATTTGAAAGAACACTTTGGATAAACAAAATGATGTGCCGCCATCCACTAACATGTCCTAGGATGTATCCTTCTTGCAATGGGCATTATCTTTTGGCAATAGTTTTGGTTCTTATCCTTAAAAATACATCCCCTTTTGGTTAGCGGTATTGAAGAACATCAACTTGTTTGTTTACTTTATCTTTATCTTTTGACTTATCTTATTGCACTCATTCCAAGGACCTCTCGATGATATCTAAGCAGAGGATTTAGAGAAACAGGAATGGGGAAATGATCATTATCTTTTGTTTGTTGTGCTTGTTGGACGTTCTTGTAATACAACCTTGGAAAATACTTGCTTTGTTAGGTATGTATGGAGGAAGTTTTGGGAAACTTGTTGACTATTGCATTGATAGGTTATACCTTTATGTGTTTTGGTCCAAGGTGTTTGAAACTTCTAAAGTGCATCCTAGCAAGGTTTCCATATGTCAGGTGTGAACAAGGATACTCATGTATGTTTTTCAAGTCAAAGTCCATCACATTAGGTACAATGCCATCCTGGTTCTCTATACCTTGATGCATCGTACCATGTGTGTCATCAAACATAAGAAAATTAGCCCTTTGAAAATCCCAACTCCTCAGCAAGTAATCATCATCATTTTCATATTCATCATCTTGTGTCTTATTGAAATGACTTATTCTCTTCTTTCTCATCGCACTAAGGTACTATGACAGTCGATTATCATCATCATCATCGTCATCGATACTGCATCCATAAATCATTAGCATATTGCATCAACATATCATATAGGAAACATACACATTGCATTTCATCATCATATAAACATGGTATTATAAGAATTTTTCATAAATTAGCACATCCCTTTCTCATTACATTGCATCCATTTTTTGTATCACATTACATTTATCACATAGATCACTGCATAATATTCATGTGCATAGACATTTCATAGTCACTTCATATTTTCATTTACTGCATAATCATACATAATAGGTACGTAAGAATTATAGATGATCCATTGCATGCATACTTGCATAACATCATAAAGTCATCTCCCACATTACGTTCATTTTACATTAAGCATCATCATACCACTTTACATTAACATATAATTTCATATATTACATCATATCACAGTAAATGCATCACGTACATTACATTATCATTTAACATTTTTAGGATTAAAATATTTGTTATTCTAAGCATCTTAGAAAACCATCTCATTTGCATCATCAATACACATCATATAAAACACGAACATTACATTTACATTGCATTATATCATTCATTAATCATCTATATCATCTCATAAATAGCATCGCAATCATTTTTTTTACATTTCATTGCATAAATCATTCCACATCATTATAAGCATAAATAGAAACATAAAAATCCATTACATGCAAAGCGTACATCCATCCATAATCATTTCATATATAAGCATGATTCACATCATTTTGCGTATACACCATATATCATTTCCATATCATTTTTCATATTGCATATTACATATCATATCATTTCAAATCATCATATAGACTACAACATCATCATGTATCACATAAATACATCTGCATATCATAAGTGAATAAGATAATATAGATTTGTTAGTCATAATCAATAGATAATGCATATATCATTGGAAATAAATGCATCCATAAATACATCATATAATGACATCATTGCACAACATATAGGGGTATGTGCAGGATCATCATGGAAAAAATAGGCCCTTAAGTGGCAAAAAATTTAGAAAAATCAGTGTTAGGCAACTTGACATAAAAATTTGACTAAGTTATCTATATTATCTCAAAAATATTTAAGAATAGAATCTGTAGCAAATTGAATGTAGTTTCTAAACTAGTAGGTTTATTTTAAAAAGAAAAAAATATATTTAGTGAAAGTTTGAAATTTCAATGTAGTAGTACTTAAATTTCAGGGAAAAAATAAGAAGTAGGTATCTATCTAACCACCTAACCACAATAAAATGATAGTATTTTTTATAGGATTTTAGACATAAGTAGAGGACTCATGTCTGAATGTGATTCATATTTTTTTGTAAATTTTTTCCAAGTAAATAATTAATTATGAATTTTTTATTACAACTTTTTAAAACTATAAAAACTCATATGTCGACCACCTTAACTTGGTAAAAAATTCATGAAATTCAATTTTATTTTTTAATCATATAGTATGTGAAACATAGAATGTGACGCATGTTTCAGATTCAATAAATGTGATCTTGTTTGAAAGCTATAGATTTGTTTCAATCAGCCTATCAATCAGGGCTTTAGTAAGTAATTCAAATAGAAAATGAATAATAATTATTTATTAAATTCAAAGTAAAAGATAATTTATATTGGTTGAAAGCTAAGAATCTCCTCTAAAAACCCTTTTCATTTTATCAATTTTGGGTAAAAAAAAAGTCATTGGCCACATACCCTACAAATACCCATCATATTGCCACTTTTTGGCCCATCATGATCCTGCACATACCCATAGAAGTAGAATCATCCATACATGCATAAATAAATTATACACATCACATCATATCAAAATCATCATCTCATATATATATCATCATCGAATAACTGTCATAGTACAAAACAATCGGATCACTGTCCATGTATGTTAATCAGTACAAAAAGACCTATCAAGCTATAAAAAAGAAGCCCATAGGGCACAAAAGGTATCATCTCGATCAAAAGGAGGCCTAACCCTCCTATCTGCTACCCTCGCCTCTATCACCATGACCCTCTGTTGGTTTGTAGCTGGTCAGCTATGAGTACTCTGGGACCCGTGCTACTCTAGGTGCAGCCTGATGATAATGCATATGGTAATAATCTACCTCTCGCACGACCTCCCTGTAAGACCGGATGGACACTGTACTCTGAGAGGAGGCTTCCATGCTCTCCAACTGTTATCTCTAGCCCATCTCTGTGGCCGCCTGTAACTCTATAGCCTGTCTCTGCAATATGCCCTTGTCCTTCTCAGCTCTGACCTAGTCCCTCTTGGTCTACACTTGATCTTTCTCCCCTGTCAAAGTTTACACCTGGGCCTACAGTTGTGCAATCAATGTATCCCAAGGGTCTGTCTGCCCTACTAGCTATACTGGTGGGGGTTGCACCTGGGGCTGCATGTGAGGCCGATGCTCACCCCTAGCTCATGGTGGTACATCCACCTGAACCTACTGCTGGCCTGCAACTTGCTCCTGATCTGGCATCAGGAGCTATTTTTGTGCCATATCATCAGGAGGTCAGAGCTCAAATCTCAAGGTTGCTAGATGGCTGTGTGTAAAAATGAATTGAAAGTGACCCCTCAAAGCCTTTTTAAGTTTGAAAATTAGGGTTTTTTCACCCTAATTGGCTATCCTACTAGGGTTTTGGACCTGTGAACTTGTTGTTGTCCAGTTAAGGCCTGTTTTACATCATTTTATTGTGTTTAGACATGTCTTTGGCCTCCTAGAGCCTTTTTGGACCTGTCGGGCACTTTGTCCTCTTTTTTCATGAGATCACCCAAAAATTGGAATTTTCATCCAATTTCTTGAGGGGGCAATAAATTGGCATATTTTCTCTCACCAGGAAGTAGTGGGGCAATATTTTAAAAATAATTTTTTTTGGCTTTGATTGAGATCATTTATTCTTTGAACCAACACAACAAGTGCATTGCTTCAAAGAGGGAAAAAATGTAGACACATAAAATGTACCAATTGACATTGTGCATCTGATCCTAACCACTAACATCATTTCATCCTAAATCATCCTTTAGTCTAACCATTTAATCAAATACCCTTATCTGATTAAATTAATCAATATTCCTCTCTTAATTGAATAAATTAGTTATCTAATTAAGTCACCTCTTCTCAATAATTAAATTAACCCTTTTGATCTAATTATCTAATTTAATTAAATAATTAATTTTATTTGATTAAATCTCTTATAGTCTATCTATTAAATTAAATAAATTAAAACTTTATTAGTTTAATCTAACAATCATCCCTTTTAATTAAATAAATCATGAATCTTTATTTAATTAATCTCTTATCACATTCCTCTCATATTTGATTTAAATAAATCCACAAATTTAAGTCAAATAGGTCACATCATTTAACCCCCTTCATTAAATTAATTAACTTTGATTAATTTAATTTCCTCTCATGTCCCATCCTCTAACTTTTGCCACTTGCACATGAAAATAGATTTAAATGATTTATTAAATCTCTATTTGCCTCAACAAGGCATCTTTTGGGAATATTCTCCAAGTTTGAATTCAAAATCCATGTTGACATGTATATCCAACAAGGCATTTACTCTCTCTTACATATCCTTTTCTTTGAGCCAAGTGTCATTCAATGCATTTTTTCTTCCCTCTTGCATGTCATTTCAATAAATTCAAAATTCAAAAATAGGCATTTATTGGCACAATCCTCAAAACTTGCACATCCTCCATCCACTTATAGGTTGACAAGTGGCATCTTTCCATTGGATGAATGTTAGTCCCACATTGCTCTATTTTGGACGTTCATCCATCTTGGCATTCTATAAATAAGAGGCTTCATTCCTCATTTTGGCATCCACAATTTGAGTAAACTTACTATGCTCAAATTATTAGTAAATTCCATCCATTATCATTGAATCTTGGCTAGGTTATGCAGATTTTTCCATTGGAGCACTCACCATCCTTCATCAAAGTGGATCATTCATCAAGCTTGCATCATAGGAATTGGGAAAGGGCCAATTTTCACATGAAATTGGCACCAATTCCCCCATGGGATCATGAGTTTGCTAGTTTAATTAGGATTCAATCTCTTTTATTGTCATTTCAATTTATTCTTCATTTCTTTTCCTAATTTGAACTTTGTAAATGGATTTCATGGGGAATCCTTGTTCTTGCTTGCATTCTCTATTCTAATGTGTTTCTTCTTATTGTTTTGTAGGTATTAGGATTTGGGTTCATACAAATATAATATAATAACTAACTCAATCATTAATAATATAATAATAATGTAACATAACTTGAACTTGATATATTCATAAAAAATTAATAATAGAATAAAACATGCATAAAAATAAATAAAAATAATATAACAATATTATTATTTAACAAAAATATAAAATAATAATAATACAATACTAATAATGTTGATGATGATAATAATAATAAAAAACCTATCATTCTACAGAAATGTATTGAAAAAATAAACCCTTTTTTTTTTCCTTATTGACCTTCCACACCTCTTCGGCGTACCCATTGTACACCAAGGTGTGATTGCTAGTTTAACTTCAACAATTATTGGGCTACACTAGTAACTACTAGTGGCAAATAGAATCAAACTTCATGATCAACAATATTCGTTAAGGTCAATTACAACCTTCTTTTCTAAGAGGTTGGTGTTGCTTTTTTATCCACATATATATTTTTGCTTATTTATCCTTCAACAAGTTAATTTTTTTAGGGAGAGGATCTAGTAGTCAACATCTTACCCATTTTTCAAAATTTTATGTGGCAATTTCAAATTACTTTCAATTTTTACAGCAACTTATTTGACAAGTTTCTTATTTATATCTAAGGTTTAATGCCACATCATCAAATATATCAACATGCATTTTGTTGATTTTTCTAAAAAGATTTCCAAAAAACGTTAGACTAGTAGTTGTACACTAAGTCATGTTTTATTGGTGCACTAATATGGCATCGCTTGATTTGTTGATTTGTTGATTTAAGGAATACATTTCATTCAATTATTAGTACTCATGATCAACACTAACAAATTTAAAGTCACAACTATTAGTAAAATAATATTAAAAATATTAGACATTAAATCAACAAATGTTATCACAACTATTAGAGCATGCTCAACTATTGGGTCCTTTCCCCTAATGTATATGTTTTCTTTCCTTTCTACAGCCAAAACTCAATTCATGTTGCTAATCCCTTTGTTTTCTTCAAGATTACATTCCTAGTAGTCACGAGTCTTTATTATCCATACATTTTTTTCATCTTTTATTCATCGTCTCCAAGTTAGATGTACACTTTCCTTCCTCTCTCTAGTCAAGCCCAATTCACCCTGTTCTTCCCTTGACCTATGCTTACCATTAATGAAAAACATCATTCCTTTGGAATTGAATGTGATAACCCATTGTGGGAATGTATCATAAACTTTATGATTACTTGATATGTTAATGAATGCTAAATGTACAATCACATATTTTGATATGCATTATTGTGAATATGAGGGATCATTATGATTTACTAAAAATATTTTTATAACCAGGAGAAGGTCTCACTTATTTAACAAAAAAATCATGAACTAGCCCTTCAAGGAGAAAGACCTTAAGGACAAATGTTTAATGAGAAATTTTAAATCTTTCAATTAAGTGGAAAAATGAAGAAAGAAATCCAATTGAAGGATCAAACCACACTTATCCCAGTCCTTAACATGAAGGAAATGATCATGAAACAAGTATTCATGATGTTTTAGAATCTAACCATATTAATATGGAAGAACTTGACAGAACTATGGAAGAACTTATAGTCTTATAGATCACTAAGAACTAGAAAGGTTTACAACACAAGAGTGCTAAAAAGATAAATAATAAAAGACCATGCTTATTATAATAGCCTTACAACTATGATAATTGGTCAAGAAATAAAAACTAGAAAGATTAAAAAAAATCATTAAAATGATAACCTTGATCCACTATTTAAGAAAATTAAATAAATATGAAAGATGATACATCTTGGTGTGACAGGTGATATATACCTGATGATTCCTTAAACTGTGTAGTTGTCATAACTATAATGGATAATGAAGAATGTTTCAATGATGAATATTTGCAATACAACAAAAGTCAAGAAGAAGATTAGGTTTATTTATTTGATGGTCCACATAGTTATGAATGAAAAGAATATGGTGAATTATTTAATATAAAATCCCCTTATGAATATGGTAATGTGAATTTCATGCATGAATACAAGCTTCTTGAGTAGTATTTTAAGCATATAAAATAAGAGATGTAGCAAATACATAAAGATTTAAAGCCTTCTTCATATGATATCAAGGCCTTGACTTATGTAGTAACTTGGCACAAGTACAAAGTGACTATCACTTAAGAAATAGTCAATTAAGGCATAAATATAGCCCTAATATTGTAGTTAAATTGATGGAAAACCATTCAATGATTCCCCACTAGTGAATTTGGGAGTAATTAACATGGCAGTGGAAATTATTATTTTTAATGGGCAATGAGCAACATAAAAGGGCGTTTAAAAATCTACCACAACAATAAATAAAGGATGGGATCATGGGGGTTATTTTAGGATATTTTGTTAATGTATTAAAGTTTAACTTAGTTTAATCTCTTGGGTAGTTTTATTTCCCGTATTAGGAAGTTTTATGCCTGATACCTTTTTTTCCCTTTAAAAGGCTCTACCATTATGTAATTTAATCATATCATTTTTCACTCTCTATCTGGGGAAATAGTGTATTTAGATTCTCTTATTTTTTGTGAAGGTTTATTCTGAAAATGGCGATCTTGGGCTTCACCTATATGGTATTAGAGCCAACCATTCTAAAATCATTCCTTTGAGAGTTTTCATCAGAGGTTGTTTGAGATCATTTATTTTGTTTTTTTGGAAATTTTAAATTTTTCAAATTTCAAAATTGCCTTATTTTCCTTATTTCCAATAATTACAATTTCCTATTGCTAGAAAATACAATTGAACATCACTGGTGCATTTTTTCCCCTTTTGTGAGGTGTGTTTTTGTTTTCATTAGAGGGCTTAATTCCTATTTTGAAGGCAGTGATTGGACATCCTGTATTGCAGGCATTTGAATTTTATGGCTGGATGGGTCAATTCAAAACAAAGGCAAGCCCAATTTAGCCAATTTTTGTACTTTTTTCCTGCCATAATTTTCCCTATAGAACCTCCAATGTGGAAGTCTATGGAGGTTCTTTTTTTTCACCTATTGAATGTGTTGAGAAGGCATGAGGAGATCGCGTGAGAAAGAGGAAGTCAATTTTTTTTGTTTGTTGTGATTTTCATTGGCTGAGATGTGTCTTGGTTAAAGTAGATTGATTGCTTCTTTTGAAGGTTACAATTCTTCTTTTGATATCTTGCAATCATAGATTCTTGGCTGGTGGTTGTGTTTTATGAAGCTATATGTAGCATTTCAAATCACTAAGAGCTCGTTTCTTCATTGTGCATATACTTTTTTTAAAAAATTATATTTTATAAAGTTTCCCCTAAAATATTTTGGATTCCAAAGCTATGCAAATGGAAGTGGAGGTGGGCTCCCTATGTTTGAAGTTTTCTTTGGAAAAAATTATCCCACATTGGTAGCCTAGGATAGTTTTTTGGTTATTCATAAGTATTGCAATGTGAATAGTTGGTGTGAGTAAGTCTCACAAATTGTGAAGAGGCTTGTGATTATGTGCTTTGTGTGGAGGCTTTTCAATTGATTTGGTGCAACGATCTACAACAATCAAATAGTAAGGTACATAATATTTTCTCCATTTTTCCAGATTGAGTCCTTTTATTTTTTTTGGAGATAGTTTTTTTGGAGAAGTTGCTTAGTTGATATTTTCTTGGATGCTTCAATTTGGTGTATTTATTGTCTTTTGTTACAATGGCTACTTCTAAGTCAATTAAATTGTTAACTTCCCATAACTACCATACTTGGAAGATGAAAATGTGTAGGTTGCTTTAGTCTAAGGGTCTATGGTCCACACTGAGTGATAATCCACCAATTCCTACCAAGGAATATGAAATAATTTCCCATAGGAATAAGTGTGATGAAGCTATGGGTTTGGTAAAATTGAATGTTATAATAGTATCCTTTTTCATATTGATGAGTGTGATACACCCAAGGAGATATGGGATACGTTACATAACCTATTTGGTCAAGAAAATGAATTTTGTGCCTTGCAACTAGAGGCTGAATTAACTTCTCTTTCCCTTGATACATTTCCATCCATTGATGACTTTTTAGTCAAGTTCAAATCTATAAGGTCACAATTGGTGAGATTTGGGAAGAGAAATCTTTTTTATTTTTTCTAAGCTAAGAGGCCCATTTGCAGTCTTTTCTTCTACATTTTACTCCACCATGGATGCTTTGGGAAATGCATTCCAAATTCCTTCTTTTGAGACTTTCTATGACAAGTTGACAAGGGAGTAAGCCAAAATTTCCAATTTAGAGGGAGTCTCCATGAATCATGCATTGGTTTCACAAGAATATAAGAGCAAAGGGAAGAAGAAACCTAAGCCTAAGATAGAGTCAAATGAGTCTTCCACCTCTTCAAAAGAGGACAAGCCTAGGAAGGATAAATTTAGTTGTGTGTATTGTAAAAAGAAAGGGCATGATGAACACCATTGTTATATGAAGAATATTAATGAGCTTTCACACCTTCTTTAGAAAAAATAATTCCATTACCCTCATTTGTGACTCCTACAGCCTCTACATCTCCATCTCCATCTGTATCATCATCCAATCCTACACATTTAGGGAATGCATGATTTGCAAGTGGAAAATAAGATAAACACTATATGGGTAAAGGACATGCACTGGTGACTTCTGCAACTCATTATGGTCATGATAAATGGTTCTTAGATTCAAGAGCATCTCACCACATGGGTTTTACTCCATATCCTTTTTTGGGACTTCATCCTACTGACATTCTAAGATTTTGTTGGGAGATAATAAGCTTTTGGATGTTAGGACGATAGGAAATGTTGAGATTGGTGATCGTTGTTTGAAGGATGTACTATGTATACCTGAGTTGCACACAAATATTCTATCCATCTATCAAATCACTCATGGTGATGTACCGAAGACTATAGAGTTCACTACAAATTATGTTTTCATCCGAGAGGCTAATACTAGAAAATTCATTATAGTTGGCAATGCTAATCATGAGTCTCATCTATATTCCTTCTCTCATTTTGTTGATGATGATGACTATGTTCCTCACACCCCTCTTGCTAGTGTTGATAGTAATTCCTCAAAAGAAATTGGTCATTTGAACTTTGGAGTTCTTCAAACTCATGTTAATACATCTCCTATTACTTCAAAGATTGATCCTTTAGCACAATAGGATTTTTTTAATCCCTCAGATCTTGTTTTATTGGATGAGTTGGCAGGCATCTCAGATTTGTTTGTGGAGTATCATCTTGCATATTTGGGAGATATACTTGGGGGGATTTCTCTCCTCTTTGATGATAGTTTTACCATGGTAGTTGATACATTTGGATTGTCTTTACAGGTTGAAATTCATGTTGAGCCTTCACTTTCACTTGATTTGTCACATTTCTTGGTTGTTTTTTATCATGATTATGTGGTGGATTACTCTATTTGGATATTTCCTTCCTCTTTTTAGTTGGACATGGAGTGGCTTCTTCATCGTCCTGGTGGACTTGTTTCTTCCTAAGGGGAGATGATTTTCTTGTAGGCACTAGATCATCTTTTGCTTTTAGGCATATTTCATTGACATTCAAGCTTCTTCATTATGGGGGTATATAATATCTCCTTTTTTCCTTCCTATGGGGGGATCATTGATTGTATATGCATGATGTATTTAGTCACTAGGGAGTGTGATTGAGTCCTCCGTCCATGCATCATTTTTTTTCTATTCCTCTCTTTTGGAGAGGGGTTTTTTTCCCACATGGTTTTTCTCCTTTTCTCTGGTTGTGAGAGATTTCATTGTAAATGGGTACCTAACATGGTTTTCTATCTGAGAGCCATTTTTCATTTTTTGCATCTTCATTCTCCCTAAGTTTGCACTTAAGGGCGAGGGTGTTAGTGTATTTAAGTTTAACCTAGGTTAATCTTTCAGGTAGTTTTGTTTCCTATATCGGGAAGTTTTGTATTCGTTACCTTTTTTTCCTTGAAAAGGTTGTACCATTATGTAATTTAATCATCTCATTTTTTACTCTCTTTCTAGTGAAATAGCGTATTTAGCTTCTCTCATTTTTTGTGAAGGTTTATTCTACAAATGGTGATCTAGGGCTCCACCTACATATTTATTTATTTGATTTAAAAGAGGGAGATTTGGTGTTGTGGTGGATAGTATATTTTTGGGAGGTATCTATTTTTATGGGAAGGAAAAGGATTAGAAAATTTTATAGGAGGAATTTGTTGAACAAAGTGTTGGCACTTTTCTTTTGTTGTTCAGGTTTTCTTTATTAGTCTTATTAGTTTTTGGCATTCGCTTCTGTTTGTTTCTATACCTATATAGTATGTAATGTAGGTGTTTGTACTGACCTAGGTTATTGGTATTTTATGGGTATGTGTAGGATAATGATGGGCCAAAAAGTGGCGATATGATGGGTATGTGGAGGGTATGTGGCTGGCGACTTTTTTTTACCCAAAATGGATGAAACAAAAGGGTTTTTAGAGGAGATTCTCAGTTTTCCATGAATATAAATTATGTTTTACTTTGAATTTAATAAATAATTATTATTCATTTTCTATTTGAATTACGACCAAAGTCCTGATTGATAGGATAATAGACAAACATCTATAACTTTCGAAAGGTATCACATTTTTTGAATCCAAAAGATGTGTCACATTCTATGCTTCACATACTATAGGATTAAAAAAATGAATTTCATGAAGTTTTGGCCAAGTTAAGGTGGTTAGACATATGAGTTTTTATATTTTTAAAAATTTGTAATAAAAAATTCATAATTACTTATTTACTTGGAAAAAATTACAAAAAAAATATGCATCACATCGAAACATGATTCTATCTTATAAAAAAATATTATCATTTTATTGTGGTTAGGGTGGTTAGAAAAACACCTACTTATTTTTTTCCTAAAATTTAAGTACCACTGCATTGAAATTTCAAATTTTCACCAAAATATATTTTTTATTTATTTAAAAAAACCTAGTAGTTTAGAAACTTTATTCAATTTTCTATAGATTCTATTCTTACATATTTTTGAAATAATATAGATAACGTATTCAACTTTTTACATCAAGTTTCCTAACTCTACTTTTTTTGAATTTTTCACCACTAAAGGGTTTGTTTTTTCTATGATGATCGTGCACATACCCTTATATGTTCTTGTACTATTCACTCAAGTTTTGTGTTGGTTTGGATTTTGAATAAAAATAATATTGTAGTATCTTCTTTTGGTATAATGTGAACATGTTTCCCATATTTAGTTCATAAATATCCTATTATTGTTCATGCTCTTGATTATGATTTACAGGAACATAACACTCTTTTATAATTTGATTTCCAAGGAAGATTATTTGTTATTTTGTTGTTAGTGATATTCTTGTAGGAACAAAGGTCAATCTACATCAGTTTTGGTATCAAAGAAAACTACAATGGCCCCGAGGGGAGTCCATGTGAATTGGGGAAGAAGGGGTAGGAGAATGTAGGCCCTCAAAGAAAAACTAGTGAATCATTTAGAAGGCTAGAGGTCCTGAAGACTAGATTACAATTGGATTCATCTAAAGAGGAACTGGAAAACTTAGTAAATGTTGCTAGGGTTGTAGACCCTATAGAGAGAATTATTGAAGCATTGACTAAACAAAGTTCCATAGTAAAGGTGGAAATTTCAGATTTCATAAGTGAGCTCATTCTTGATTTATTCCTAGACTAGATCCAAGAGTTGGAGAAGTACTTCAAGATGGACGACACTAATAAGGATTATCCAAAAAGAGTGAAAATTGTTGCATCCAAGTTGAAGCTGCATGCAGCCCTATGGTGGGAAAATGTGTAGAGTTCAGGAAGAAGACTTGAGGAAAAGAAAAAAATTAAACTTTGGCCTAAGATGTTGAAAAAAATAGAGCTTGATTCTTTCCCTTTGATTACTACCAAAAAAATGTTTAAATAATTTTAAAATTTGAAACAAAAGAATCAATCAATGCAAGCTTACATTGAACAATTTATGAGGCTTCAAATTTAGAGAGATATACGAGAGAGTGAAGGGCAAGCAATAGCTTGATATGAGAATGGAATAAAGTTTCAACTTCAAGATGAGCTTGCAATAGGGAAAGTTCCTAATGAAGATGAGGCTTATGAATATGCATTAAAGGTAAGGGAGAAACTAAAGTAGACAATAAAAATAACTAGTAAAAGAGATGATAGCAAACAAAATAGAGAGAAAAAGGTTTCTATAGAAACTACCATAAGTGAAGAGTCAAAAGGTGACAAGAATGTGAAGACTGAATTCAAAGGAAAGGGAGGCTTTAGAGGTGGAGGATGAAGAAAATTTCCTCTTGGAGAGTGGAAGCCCATGAATTTTTTAAATTTTTGATGAAGGAAATAAGGCCATAGACTACCCTTTAAACCCCAAAAGGGTTATGGTAGCCCATGAGGAAGAACCCTAGTTAGAAGAAGCTAAATTTGAGTTAGGAGAGAACCTAATATTCAGAAGAACCTTGATATCTTGAGATAAAGAAACCTCTAAAGTTTATTGGAAGAGGAAGAACATATTTCAAACAAAATGAAAATGTAAGGACAAGATGTGTAAGGAGATCATAGATGGTGGATCTACTGAAAATTTGGTGAGTATAGAAATGGTTGATAAAACCAAATATCTTAAAAATCCCTTTTTATTGATGTCAAAGGGGAGAAAGTAATGAAATGAAAAACATAGGGGGGATAAAGATGAAATAACAAATAAATGGGAGAGAAATATGGAATTTTTTTGTGGTCTATAATATCAATCAAGAGGGAGTAATATTGTTGTTGGTCACTTCTTTATTTTCCATCAATGACAATGGGGGAGATTGTAGAATATAGTATTTTCATTGATGTCAAACTAGTATGTCTATTGTACACTGTCATTATTGTCAAATATATGTGAAAGTAGTTTGTAAGTTGCAAATGTTGTAAAATGTTAATGCTATTATTATTTGAAGAATGAAAACATGAGAAGTTTGGATACATATGGAATTGATGGTTTTTGTATGTATACTAATTTTTTGGAAGTCTAGAAGTGTTTGTGGTATTATTCTAAGGTTTGTTTCTTAGAAGAGAAATATTCTCTATACTTAATTGTCATTATTTTTGGTATTGCATTGTATCATAGTTAATTTTTATAATGTATACTTTGGAAGTTAAGTAAGACTACTCATGAAGTATCCTGTTATCAATTTTTAGTAGATTTGAATTACTATGCAATAAGTTAGAAGTGATAGAGTGAAGTCCATGATTGTTTCTTGGCTATGTACAATGTTTGAGTATTTTTGCTAATGAAGGGAAGCATAGGCCAGCTAAAGGAAGCATGTGAAGGTAAAATAGAACCAATTAAGATCATGGTAGAAAGTACATAATGTTATCTTATACCGGTGGTAATGTATTTGATTTAGGGTTGAGTGGATTACACATTTCATATCATTTTGAATTAAGGCCTATCCTTGGCTAACATGGATAATTTTGGATGGTGTTAAAGGGGTCTAGGCTAACATGAGATATTGTTAACATGCTGGAATGGATGTATATTGTAAATCATTTAAAAATGAGAACTTAGAAGAAATGTAGTGTGTATCTATATGAAAAATGTATATGTAAAATGATGTGCAAGTAGAAAATAGAAGTCAAAGATGTTGAGAAAAATTGAGATATTATTAGAGTATGTGTTTGAATGTTGATATAAAATAGGTTAAGTGAAAGGATATATATATTTATTTCTATAATATGAGATTGCAGTCTCTCAATCTGAGTTGGTGCTCAGTGATTGTGTTGTAGCTTAGTCATAGGGGATTGGTATCTGTTGTAGGTTGGTGCCTGAAAATTAGAACTCAAGGGGATTTTTGTTTCCTTGAAGGTTACAATTCTTGTGGGTTGTTACCTACAAAATCATCAAGTAAGTTCTATATTATTTTGTGAGGCCAGATTTGGACAATAGCTCCAAGAAACTATTCTCATTTTGGTTTTTTCCTTCACGCTTTCCACATAAATGTGGTGTTATATTGTGTGGATGTGTTTGTTACTTGCACTATCAATGATTATGTTTTCATAGTTTTATGAATGTTATGGTTTAAAGTAAAAAGTATTAAATATCGATTCATCCCCCCTCTTAGTACGTGTGTGTCTAACAATTATGTTATATCCCCAAAAATATAATTTATCATGTACAATAGACATGGAATTATGGTCATGGAATATAAGGATCAAAGAAACATTATAAGATATGTAACATAGAAACATAAAAAATTAACTTGAATCATGTGGCATAAAATGATAAGAGCATTTAAACAAAGAACCATGTTAAATGAATTAGTAAAACATATAACATTATCAAACATGGAAGTCAGATACAACATATAGTTAAATCATGTAAATATAACAATCCAACACACATGAAAACAAAGAAACTAAAGATTATGAGCATAAGTATATAAAAAATAAAACATAATATATAAATTAGAATTAAAAATAGATGACATAAGAAATATGTCATAATTAAAAAAAAACATGTAAGAAAAAATCCTAGTATAAATATATAGATAAATAAATTTACTCAATGCTTCTCAATATCTCATGGAACATAAGAGGGTCACCCTTCAAAATATCATTCTTATATCAAATATAACATGATCATCATTTTCTTTAGTTACATTTTTCTCCTTTTCAATCACAAGTCTCTTATTGATAAGAAATTTTAGTCTTGGTGAAAAAAATACCCATAGGTAAAACTATATGAATCTACTTCTCAACGAATTTTGTTCTCCCTTTGGTGATAGTATGAAAATTGGTAATGAGTAAAATCCCATGAGGAAACTTGAATAAGAAAAAATAAGGGCACTCAAATGATAATATTAAGTGATAACAAGTTTAATTCATGAAAGCATAAAAGGTAGAGGGCCAAGGGTGGTAGTAGTGAATGATAATTTTCATGAGATTCTTGAAGAAGAGGAAGAAAAAGGATGGATATCTATATAGTCCAACCATGCAAGTAGGAAATCAAGTGTTTCCATAGTTGATGAGTTTGATGCAATAGCATCATGTGTGTTAGCAACTTCCATGGGTTAGAGGAAAGCAACTAGCCTCTTGGAGAAGTTTGTGAGTTTGCATATACTATAGGTTGTAGCTTACAACCACTAGCAAGGGATCCACCATAGTGAAAAGGAACTTGGAGCCATAATACTCATAGAAAAGGAAATATTGAGTGTTATATATTTTGTAAAAACAAAATTCCACAATGAAAGAGAGGACATGTAAACATAGATGCTTTCCCAAGGATGGATGTGCATAATAGTGATTTGTCAAAAAATGTTTCTCTATGTTTGGGAGATAGATCAACACTTTTCTCCAAACATCGTTCAAGGAAACCCTAGAGATATCAATCCAAGGATGTAAAGGGGAATGTGATCTGCAATAGAGATGTCCTAGGGTATGATTAGAGACTAAAGAGTGGTTCACCACCAAGTTAGGGCTTGGAAAGACAAGAAATGAATGTAATTTGAAAAGTACCATGCAAAACCTAACTAATGACCTAGGAAATGAAACAAAAATGTAGAATAAAAGATAGAGAAAGTACATAAGTGCACTTGGAAGAAGGATGAGGTCAGAACAAGCTTCAAAACCTAGGAATCTTATTGTTTAATGCCCACTAGGACTCATACACCAGTTTGTGTGTATTAGTCCCAGACTAGGGTTTCTAGGTGGAAATAGGAATCTAGAACTACTGAATCAAGATCTACAAAAAATACCCAAAAATAGATATACTAGGACTCATATGCCACAAGTGGTGTATTAGTCCTTTTTTTTTAGAAGTGTCCCAAGAGTAGAATTCTGAAGTAAAACTTTGTGAGCCTTTGAAGATTGATCAAATAAGCTGCCTTTTCCCACTGGTTTCATGCAAATAGGTTGGATATCTTGCTCTAGATTTAAGTCTCCATGAGCCTTGACAACTTTACATGACAAATTTTGCAACCTTTAGAACATTGCAATCTTGATACTTTTGAAGGCTTCAAATCCACTTTTTCTTCAACCTAAAAACTTGCAATCACACAAAGAGATAAAAAGTGTTGTTTTGTTACAAAATAGGGGTTTTCCTTGGTCAAAACCCATTTAGGTAATTAAAACAAATGATGAAACAATGAAATAAGGACACAAAACATGAAACATGAATAAAGATACCTTGAGTGATGTCTTGGGATGTAAATTTGCAATCTACCATGAAGTAGCCATGAAGAATGTTGATCTTGATCTCATATTGGATGTGAAACAATGCTTGCAAATGGATCTTCAATGCTACATCAACAACATTAGCTCAACAACATGCTTGACACACTATGCCTTTAACATGATGATGGATCTTGAATTTCTGCAACAAACAATGAAGAAATCTTCCTTTAAATGCTTTAAAGATGCTCTTGGATTTCCTTGAATACTCTTGTGAAGTCTTTTAGTCACAAACTTGATATTAGGAATTCTCTCTTAAAAGTCTTAGGTGAAAATGAGTGAAATAACCTTGTATTTATACTTGTTTATGCCATTTTTTTTGAAATTACAACACTACAAGCCAACATCAGATCTAGGAGAATAAAATCCCATGAAGAATTTGAATTTAATTTAGATTTAAGCCACATGGGACTCAAATTATAGAAGTGGCATATAAGTCCCATTAGGCTAGGCTTTGGGACACATTTTTCAAGAAATACTTAGATTGATGTGAAATTTGAATCGGAGCCCCAAAACTTAGGTGGGACTCATATGCCCAAGGTGGTGTATGAGTCCTAGATCACTAAATCTGAGCAATACAATCCAAAAATGTTACTTTTTGTTTGGTTACTTGATGTATGTCAAGATTATCCTCAGAGAGATTCATTAATTAAGGCTTTTGGATGCAAAATAAGGCCAAATAATACATAAACAAGCCCTAGATTAGTGTGAAAGTGTTATGATACACTATACAACACCCTAAATAAGGCACCATTAAGTATATTTAGTTTGCAAGGGCCCAAAAAATAATGTGAAGGTGTAAATAAATACACTTTTACAACACTAAATTAGGGAAAAATTATGTCTACTTAGCTTAAAAGGGCCCTAAATCTAATATGAATGTGTAAAAAATATTACAACACTATATCAAGGTGACATTATGTTTTTTTAATGTTAATATTTCCCAAATTAAGTGTGAAAAATTAAATGATGAAATTTTTCTACACTACATTTAGCCCCCACTTTAGTGAGAGGATGAACTTGCTTCAAACTCACACTAAAGGAGACATTCAAGAGGGATCCAAGCATACCAATGCAGATGAAAAAGGATGAAAAAGATAAAAGGAGGTGGCCAAGCCCCCAAGATCCAAGATCCTATGTCAAACCAACATAAGCACAAAAAGACAGGCACAAGGTGTATAATATGGAGCATCAAGATATACAAACATACAATTTCAATGACCAAAAGAAAGAAAAAAAACAAGAAAAAATAGAAAGAGGTGGATCAAGCCTCGACTATTTGTCCAATTTGATGTGGATTAGATCTAAGATGTTTGTCCAAAAATGCATGTTCACTATGAGGCAACGAAACTCCAAACTGTTTGTTGGGTGAGTATCCAAAAAGGGTGGATTCTAAGTGAGAAAGTCATACCTTTGTGTCAGCTTCTCACCATATGAAAAGAAAGTCATGGCCACATTTAGGCTTCTCATCACACACTAACAAAACCAAAGCTATACCTCCCAATAAATTTGACAAGGTGCCACATAATAATAAAGTTTGAGCTTCTTGAGGCAAGCAAAGCTTCATATGCTTGAAACTCACAAGAACAAACAAGATGGCTCCATAGGAAAGAAAAGTGTGTTATGCAAGGTGGCCATATAATGGTTATTGTAAATGCCAAAGTAGAGTAAGGTATATGCTCAAAAAGATTTTTCTTAGTTCATGCAAGGTCTCTTCTTGGGAAACATTGGGCCTAATGTCTCCAAGAAAGGACAAGTCTAAGAAATATCATGCTCTTGGAGGAAATCAAACCCAATGACACCATGAAGAATAGGATGCATTGCAAGAATAAAAAAAATCACATAGTGAAACATCGGTGTCAATGTATTCCCCTGCTTTAAAGCAGTTGCTAACACCATTATTGTGACAAATTTCTTTAAATTAGAAGAAGACATGAGAGGCTATTCGGAAAGCCCTATGCCAATTCATATGCTCCCGAATGAAACTACATCATGAATAAGTATGTCACATGTGAGCCAACTTAAGGCATGGCATCTGCTCCCAAGCTTGCTCTTATATATACATGGAAGGTAGACAACTAGCTAAAAGAGACAATGACAAGTGACATACGAGGACAAGGCTACCTAACCCCTTTCCACCACCTAGTGTGAGACAAGGGTGTGATGAGAATGGATGATGATATGTCGCTCCTTGCAAAAATGAAATGATTTGTGATTAATGTAAAACATGCAATAGTGAGTATGCTATGATCCTACAACTATTGTTATTGACTATGATGAGTAAACAATGTATCAACTTAATGCATATTTAATGAGATATCTATCAGTTAAGGATGCACTAAAGTTAAATTTTTCTTGGAAGAATCTTTTGTAATAGTATTGATATTAAAAAAAGGCTTGTTGATTTCTTGTGAGGGACAATAACCAAGACCATTAGTCGTTTCTTGCGTTTTAGGCTCTATAGGGACAAAAATTACTTTTTTTCTAGCACCACATCCTTTTCCACTATACCCAAGTTGTTTTATTATTTCATAGCCTCTTCCATAAAGCTTTTTCACTTTTTCAGATTTGATGGTTGTTCATAATAAACTTCATTAGATTTTGTTGTGTATCTTTTTAGACTCTTTTGTTATGATATTGTATTCTCATATGATGTAGGTATTAAATCAAAGGTTTCCAAAGCATCTTCCAATAACTTTGTGGCTTCTTCAAGTTTCTTTTCTTTTTCTATCTCTTGTATAGGTTCTACATGTATGGTTGGTGTCAAGGGATATCTAATGCACATAACGTCAAAAGAATTATCCTTATTTTAATGATCTCTTAGTGAAGAGGAGTCTAATTTCAATTCATCATCTTCATCTAATGAATCCATATTACTGGGTGGTCCCACAATACTGATTTACAATTTTTGGCCAAACTGGACACTAAAATAATTTTTTCTAACTAAATCTTCACTTTCGGGCACCTATAGCGGCTAAACTATGAGGAATTTGAACATGATGCAAACTAGTGACTTGTGAAATTTTGTCTGTAGATTCTAAACATAGTTTCTTCAAAAAAATTGGAATTATATTGGACTTCTTTTTCCATCTCCTTCAAAAACTAGTTTTTTTAGTAAACAACATTTTTTGAGTGAAGCTCACCGTATAACATATAACTTTTTTTCCATGAAGGATAGATTTCTATTTTTTTAGAATTTGGATTTGTAACTATGATATATAGTGCTTCCAATTTCTTTCATAGTGTTTTATTAAATATTTTTTCCTTAGTCAAGTTTTGAATTCAAACCAATTACAATTTAGACATAGGTGGACTGTATAACACATAACATTTTTTGTATGTAGCAAAATTCAATTTTATTTTTTTATTGGATCAAAGACTTCAATATCTAGTGCACTCATATTTTTTATTTTATTTTGATATTCTACTAGTTTTCCATATGTGTAGAACAGAGAGCTTGATTTTCAGTGAAAAACCTACATTCACAAGAAATAAAAAATAAATATAATAATTAAATTAAATTTATTTAAAATTATAATTTTTGGGAAGCTTATAATAAGGACTACATACTTACAAAAAATAAATTTTAAATGAATTCATTTGATCCCCTAAAAGGTAAATCAAAAGTGTTTTTTTATCAACATTTTGATAGGTGTAAAGGAGACTCCATTATAGGTATAGATGTAAACTAATGGGGTTTTATCCAAGGGGTTTTGATCTAAGGTGGTTCGATCAAATACTCTTCAATTGGAATCCTTTAAATGGAACTTTTCAAGGCTTAAATCATTATATTTTCTAAAAATATGTGATTTTAGTAAAAATCAAGATCTCCTAGAAATTGTAAACCAACTTTGTGGGATCACCCTACTATTGTTTGAAAGAAGTGTGTCAATGTTGTGATTTTCTTGCATCATGGTACCTTCCCTAGTAGTATTTTTTTAGGACAGTGACAAACTAGATTTCCATGATATTTAAAGGTGGGATCTTCTAAAATAACTTCAACACAAGGGTATGTCTAGGATCATGATGGGCCAAAAAGTGGCAATATGTAACTGATATGATGGCCCATGTGGTTGACAACTTTTTCTTTTACCCAAAATTGATGAAACGAAAAGGGTTTTTAAAGGAGATTCTTAGCTTTACAACAATATAAATGATACTTTAGTTTGAATTAAATAATTAATTATTTTTCATTTTTTATTTGAATTATGACTAAAGTCTTAATTGATATGCTGATTGTAAAACATCTATAGCTTTCAAATGGTATCACATTTTTTGAATCGAAAAGATGTGTCACATTCTATACTTCACATACTATAGGATTAAAAAATAAATAATTTTATGAAGTTTTGACTAAGTTAAGGTGGTTAGACATACGACTTTTTATATTTTTAAAAATTTATAATAAAAAATTCATAATTAATTATTTACTTGGAAAAAAATTACAAAAAAATATGCATCACATCGGGACATGAGTCCTCTACTTATATCTAAAATATTATAATTTTATTGTGCTTAAGGTGGTCAGATAGACACCTACTTATTTTTTCCCTTAAATTTAAGTACTACTGCATTGAAATTTCAAAATTTCACCAAATAGATTTACTTTTTTCAAATAAACCTAGTAGTTTAGAAACTACATTCAATTTTCTACAGATTCTATTCTTACATATTTTCGAAATAATCTAGATAACTTATTCAAATTTTTACGTCAAGTTGTGTAACTCTAATTTTTTTGAATTTTTTGCCACTTAAGAGCCTATTTTTTCCATGATGATCTTGCACATACCCACAAGTAAGGGGGTTATCAATGGTTAGATTTTCTTGCATATCACCGACGGAATTTTCTTGTTCAATAATTTTTTCCCTAGGATACTCATGATTCAGATCGATTAAATGTTCTAATACCATAATATCCTCTTCACCAATAGGAGAGATATTACCGAGAGGACCAAAATAGATTTTTTTCCATAATTTCATCCTTTTTCTCTAAGATCTCATTCACTTGTGCCATAATGTCAATTCTACTAGGAGAGAAAACAAGAGGTTCATTACATTCCATGGTTATATTTTGTAAAGTAGCTTCATCACACATAGGGGAGGCATCAAGAGAAGGATAACTATGAGTTTCATGGTTACCATTGATTGTACTTTTTGTTGAAATCTAGGTCTTCCCAAATGGTAGAGGCATTAGGAAAGGGTGGCACATGATTCACATGAGTCTCAAAAAGGATATCTTCTAACACCAAGCTATCTTCTTCATGTCTAGAAGAGATATTAGGATAAGGAAAGGTTTGCTTGTCATGGTAAATCTACAATTACATCCCCATGCCCTATAATGTCCTCCCAAGTAGGAGAGGTAGATTTTCATAGCTCTGAATTATTGGATCTCTTAATATCAACATATCCTCCACACAAATGTGTTTTTCATGATGATTCACGATTGTATCCCAGTGATCCCACAATAGTGGTTTACAAATTTTGGCCAAACTAGACACTGAAATAAATTTTCTTAACTAAATTTTCACTTTCGGGCACCTATAGCAGCTAAACCGTGAGGAATTTGAAGATGATGCAAACTAGAGTTTCGTGAAATTTTGCCTATAGATTCTAAATATATTTTTTTCAAAATTTTTGGAATCAAATTGCACTTCTTTTTCCATCTCCCTCGAAAATTAGTTTTTTCTCAGAAAACAACATTTTTAAAAAGTGACGCTCACCATATAACACAATTTTTTCTCCATGAAGGATAAAATTTTAATTATTTTGAATTTAGATTTGTAACTCTGATATCTAGTGATAGTTTTTTATTGAATATTTTTTCTTTAATCAAGTTTCAAATTCAAACCAATTATAATTCAGATGTAGTGTGACCATATAACGCGTAACTTCTTTTGTATGTATTGAAATTCAATTTTTTTCTTTGTTGGATCAAGGACTTCAATATCTAGTGCACTAATATTTTTAATTTTTTTTTTAATAATCTACTATTTTTCCACGTGTAGAACACAAAGCTTGATTTTTAGTAAAAACCTACATTCACGAGAAATAAAAAATAAATATAATAATATATATATATATATATTAAATTATAGTTTTTGGGAAGCTTATAATAAAGACTACATATTTACAAAAAAAAATTTAAATATATTCATTTGATCCCCCAAAAAGTAAATCAAAAGTGGTTTTTTATTAGCATTTTGATAGGTGTAAAGGAGACTCTGTTATAGGTATGGTTTAAAACTAGCAGGGTTCTATCCAAGGGGGTTTGATTTAAGGTAGTTTGATCAAACCCTCTTCAATTGTAATTCTTTAAATGAAACCTTTTAAGGATTAAATCATTATATTTTCTAAAAATATGTGATTTTAGCAAAAATCAGTTCCTCCCAAAAATTGTAAACCAACTTTGTGGGATAACTGATCCTTATTCACTAAAGCATTGTCACAAGTAGGGGAGGTGTTGGGAGATGAATGAATACTAGGTAGAGTAGTGGCCATGATCTCAACTTCATGTGTCATAATATCTTTCCATGGGTAGGAGGAGGAAGACAAACAAGAATTTCATGATTCTCAATGATTGTATCTCCTATCACCAAGATACCTTTGTCACTAATAGGAGAGGTATCGAGAGAAGAAAAATTATCATTGTCATGATTGTCGATGCATGCATCCTTTTTTATCAAATCTTTAGTGGATGATCTAGGGGAGATAAAGTTATCAAGAGTTTCATCTAACATGTCAAATTCATCACTACTAAAAGGTTTGAATGATATTATTTTGATGTAGAGTAGGGAGGATTTTAACCAAACAACACAAATAAAGTTGTTTCAACCAACTTTGAAATCAAAAAAACCCTAGAACTAGGGTACTTCTTCACACAAACTCTCCTTTCTCCCATGTAGGTCTATAGACCTAGATTATTAAAATTATCTTGGAAGATTCTTCACAAACAAAAAACCGCTTATATTTTTAGACACCCTTTAAAGTATACTAAAATATATCTCAAAAACTCAATAGGTCACTTTGGACCAACTCCTCCATAATCAAGCTGTTATGTTGTCCTACAGGGCCAATTAGGCCACTTTTACAAAAAAACCACTCTCTAAACACTCCTCTTACCTAAAAAATTTGTTGGGAAGCATTAACCAAACTGCAACCATCTAAAATCAATCACTTTTATCATGGGAAACTCTCATCTAGCCTCAACACCAAACCCTCAATTTAGACCCTTTCTAGGAGGGTTTATTGAAAAATGATGCCCTAGACCTCCAATAACTTTTCCAATGCTTCTAACACCTTATATTATGTTTGAACATGCTTATATAATTTTCACAAATTGCTAGCCCCAAGGTTTACCATCATTTCCCATCTCTAACCACCCAAATTCACTCAAAATGCACAATTTTTCCAACTAGGGCATCACCTAAAAATCATCAACTTGCCTTCCCTACTAAAACTCCATGGAAACCCTAGACATAGCTAATGGAGCCATTCCACCAAGTTACATAGAGCTACAGTGGGTGGAATGGCTTAAATCATCATTTTATACTCTCAAAATCTTATTCTTGGAGTTACATAAATAGTTACAAAAAAATGGCACAAGCTACCTCCAAATTCAATATAAGACTCTCAAACCTAGTAGAAAGAATTTCCAATTCATTCCTTTAATGAATTCAAAGAGTTTTAGATCAATTTTCCTCTATGCGGTATCGTACCAGGGTTGGAAATGACAATTTACCAGTTAAAATACAAAGAATTCAAGGAAAATCAGAGTTTTATTGTTCAAACTTACAAATACAATTCTCCAACCTCTTTCCTTAAGGTCACCAACCTTTTTAAACATTAACCAATCCATTCAAATGTTTCTAACTGCATTTTGAGATCAAATGACCTTTGGACTTCTCTTAGTTGCATTTTTTTGCACGTTTACAACTTTTGAACATGACAATATTGATAATTTGATAAAACTATTACAATATAACTTCAATGACTCTGAACTACATTAAAAATGGTCTATTATGACCTTATTCTACAAAACAAAAACTCAAACACCCTAAATCCTACTTATCAATGACCTTGTTTGTCCACCCTTGAAGCATGAGCTTGGTGCCCTTGCACCACACACTTGACCAAAAGAAATTCCCAAGACCCTTTGAGGACTGTATGCCATCAAAACATGCTACCCTTGATCATACCATAACCTCCAATCTACATATCCACTTGGTGACTCCTCCAAACTTACACCATTTTTTCCTTTTTACTAATTCCTTCCTTTATTTTGTTGTCTTCCATTGAATGGATTTTGTCTCATCTTCACTCCATCTTGAAATGATGTCAAAATTTTCTTCCTACCTACAAACATGTCCTTGCTATTTGTCTCTTGATCTTCCCTCTTCTTTACCCTTGTTGTATATACAAATTCACTTATGTGTCTTTTCCTTTCACTTTGTTTTACTCCATCTTTCTCTTCCATCTCTTTCATCAGATTATTTGCCCTCAAAACGTATGTATTATCAAGTTGACCAACCTCTATTTTTTTAGAGCATGACTACCCTATCACCTCTTTTTTTTTCAATAGACATATGACTATTCCTACCATAGTTCCACCATACTTCTCTTTCTTTTCCACAAGCAATTCACCTTTGTTCTTCTCTATTTCAGACCTTGACACCAAACCATCATCTTTCCTTCCTTTTATCACTATATCATCTTTGAAAGTCACTTTTCTATCATCTTCAATCTTTGCAATGGCTGCACACACTTTGTTTCTCTCTTCCTCAAACCTTATATGCTCCTTGCCAAACATTATATAATGTTTATTGCCTTACCCTTTCCTTCATCACTCTCCTACAATGGTGTTAGTATAAAAGTCTTGCCATCCTTTCTAATGGTGTAAGTATTATCTCTACCATCATAAAGTGATTTCCTATAAAATTTCCATGGCCTTCCAATCAATATATGGCAACAATCCATGGGTAAAATGTCGCAAAGAACCCTATCTTTATATCCTCCAATCTAAAACTCAACACATGCTTGTTCATTTACCAAAAGTGACTGATTATCATTCACCCAAGATGCTCTATATGGTTCTTCATGAGGAATTATTTCTAGTTTTAGTTTATCTACCATCTCTCTAGACACCACATTGTCAATGGAACCAAAATCTATCACTACCTTACATGCTTTACCTTTACATTTGCATGTGGTTCTGAACAAGCTCCTTCTTTGAGTCATCTCCTCCTTGGATGCCTACAAGAGTGTTCTTCTTAGCATCAATGATTCTCCTACCTCTGGAGCAACAACATGACTAGAAGAATTTTCACTTTCACATTCATCTTCTTGCACTATTTAAGCTCTCTTTTCACTTCTCCTTTCACCCCCACTTGATGTAGAAACCTATCTTTAAGGACACTTATATGCTAGATGCCCAAACTCATTACAATTGTGGCATCTTCTTGAAAATGTTTTAGTACTTCTAGCTCCAACAAATCTTCCTCTAGAGCCTATGAATCTACCACGTTGATCACCAAATTATCCTTGTCCCTTGTGTGCCTCTTCTTAGTTTTCACTTGATGGTTTTGAAGTAGAAAATGTAGCCCTACCTCTTGAAGTGTTACCTCTACCTCTATTTGTCTTTTCTTTCCTTATTTTCACCTTTTCTTCTGCCCTTATAGCCATCTAGTAACATTCTTCAACAGTTCTTGGATTTTTCAAGTTTAGTTCATCCTAAATGTTAAATCTCAATCCACCCAAGTACCTAGCAATATTTTCCACTTCATTCTCATTATGCCCTGATCTTATATTCAACTTATAAAATTCTTCAGTATATGTTTTCACATCCATTTCTCATTGTCTCAAACCTTGAAGTTTCTTAAACATCTAAATTTCATAGTCTTTGGGTAAGAACTTACCTTTCATTTTTTCCACCATCCTGTCCCATGACACCACCTTTGTATTACCTTTCTTTCTTCTCTCTAACTTCTAATAATCCCACCACAAAAGTGCATGACCTTTCAGCTTAGTCTTTGCAATCTTCACCCTTTTCTGTTCAAGGATATCTTTACACTCAAAGTAATTGTATAAGGCTGCAATCCAATCTAGCAATTCCTCATCATTGAAATTACCTCCATATTTTTGCAATCAATTTTCACTTTATGTTTGTCATCTTTTACTGCCTTCAACAATTTAGCCATCCTCTTATCTCTAGGGTCTAATTATTCTTCCACATCTGCATACTCTTCTTCCTCTTCCCCCTAAGAGTCACTTTCATCATCCTTATCTCTTCTCTTCCTTGTTTCCATAGCAGCAAGTATTTCCTTCAATTCTCTAACCTCCTTAGCATACTTATCCTTCAATTCATTCATCTCCTTAGCCATATTTTTCCCTTTTGGAGGCATTTTGACACTTTGCCTTTTCAACTTCCAAGTTTCCTTTCTTCAATTAGAAACCTTCCACTCTCAAGAGATCTAATCTCTAAGATATTATACCAATTGATGCAGAGCAGGGAGGCTTTTAACCAGCCAACAAAAATCAAGTTGTCTCAACCAACTTTGAAATCCACAATACCCTAACTAGGGTTCTTCTTCACACAAACTCTCCTTTCTCCCTTGTAGGTTTGCAAACCTAGATTATTAAAATTATCTTTGAAGATTATTCACAACCAACAAACCACTTATATTTTCAAACACCCTTTAAAGTATACTAAAACATATCTCAAAAACTTAATAGTTCACTTTGGACCAACTTCTGCATAATCAAGCTGCTATGCTGTCCCACAAGGCCAATTAGGCCAATTTTACAAAGAAACCTCTATCTAAACATTCATATGACCTCAAAAATTAGTTGGGAAACATTAACTAGACTACAACCATCCAAAATCAATCACTTTTATTAGGGAAAATTCTCATCTAGCCTCCTCAACACCAAACCCTCAATTTAGCCCTTTTCTAGGAGGGTTTATTGAAACACAATTCCCCAGACCTCTAGTAACTATTCCAATGCTTCTAACACCTTATATTATGTCTACAATTTCTTAAATGACCTTCATAAATTTATGCTCCCAAGATTTACCATCATTTCCCATCTCTAACCACCCAAATTCACTCAAAATGCACAATTTTGCCAACTAGGGCATCACCTAAAAATTGTCAACTCACCTTCCCCACTCCTAAAACTCCATGGACACCATAAACACACCTAATGGAGCCATTCCATTGAGTTATAGAGAGTTACAATGGGTGTAATGGCTTAAATCATCATTTTACACTCTCAAACCCTTATTCTTGGGGTTACACAAGTAGTTACAAAAAAATGGCACAAAATACTTCCAAATTCAATAGGAGACTCTCAAACCTAGTAAAAAGTAAAGTTTACTCATGTATTTAATTAATTCAAAGAGTTTTAGATCAATTTTTCTCTGTACAGTACTCTACTAGGGTTGGAAATAATAATTTACCAGTTAAAATATAGATAATTCAAGGAAAATTATAGAGTTTTATTGTTCAAAATTCCAAATACAATTCTCCAACCTCTTTCCTCAAGGTCACAAACCTTTTTAAAGATTAACCAATCCATTCAAATTTTTCTAACTTCCCTTTGAGATCAAATGACCGTTGGACTTCTCTTGCTTGCAATTTTTTGTACTTTTACAACTTTTGGACATGACAATATTGGCAATTTTGCAAAACTATGACAATATAACTTCAATGAATTTGAATTGCATTATAAATGGTCTATTATGAACTTATTATACAAAAAAAAGACTCAAACACCCTAAAGCATACTTATCAATGACCTTATTTGACCACCCTTGAAGCATGAGCTTGGTGTCCCTACACCAGCTTTCTCTAAGGTTTACCATTTTTAGTTTTCTTCTTTTGATGTTTTTAGTTTTTAGTTTTCATTTTCTAATTAATGCCAAATGCAATCAAATCTTATGAAACTATGAACTAATGCTAGAAATGAAACAATGGTTTAGTAATCTAATTCTATCCACAATTGAAATGAGTACTTGAAATGAAAGTAATTTAAGCTAGATCTAATGAAATGTGTGTAATAGAAACTCAACCAATTGAAATAGATAGATAATTACAACAAAAAAAAGTGTAAAAAAGATGTTTTTAATCTTGTAAAAGGTAGTTTTAGGACTAATCTATTACTAATTCACCTAGAGGGTTGTATGAGTCCCAGTCAAGGTTTTCTAGGGGTTCAAATAGTGAATAATAGTCACCATAGAAATCCCATAAAGTAGGTAAAATAACCTATTCTAGGACTAAATCACCCAAAGGGGTGTATGAGTCCCAGGTTAGGGTTTTTGCACCAGTTTCAGCAAATTCTATGTGAATTTTATGCTTTCTATTTTTTATGATGTCTAGGCTAAGTGCTAATGCAAATTTCAAAGGAAATTCAGTGATGCAAGAGGAAAAAATGCAACCTCTATGCACTTTCACTAATGTAATATTTAGAAACCCTAGATGAAATTTAACTTAGAATGCAAAACCCTAATGCAAAGTTAATTCAAGCTAGATCTAGGATGATGATGCACTCCAAATCAAAAAATTAAATGTTCTAAATGCAAGTTCACCAAATTCATTTGTCAAAAAATGTCACTCTATGTTTGGGAAATAGATCAACACTTTTCTCCAAACATTATTCAAGGAAACCCTAGAAACCTCAATCCAAGGATGTAAAGGGGAAAGAGATCTACAATGGGGATGTCTTAGGGTATGATTAGAGACTAAGGAGGGGTTCACCACCAAGTTAGAGCTTGGAAAGACAAGAAATGGATGTAATGTGTAGAGGACCATGCAAAACCTAACTAAATGACCTAGGAAATGAAATTGAAGTGTAAAATAAAAGACTGAGAAAGTACAAAAGTGCACCTAGAAGAAGGATGAGGTTAGAACAAGCTTCAAAACCCTAAAATCTTGCTATTTATTGCCCATTGGGACTCATACACTAGTTTATTTGTATCAGTCCTAGACTAGGTTTTCTAGGTGGAAACAAGAATCTAGAATTGCTTAATCAAGATCTATAGAAAATACCCAAAAATAGGTATACCAAGACTCATATGCCACAAGTGGCGTATTAGTCCCATTTTTTCATGAAGTGTCCCAAGAGGAAAATTCTGAAGTGAAACTTTGTGATTGTTTGAAGATGGATCAAATAAGCCTTTTCCCATTGGTTTCATTCAAATAGGTTGCATATCTTGCTCTAGATCTAAGTTTCCATGAGCCTTAACAACTTTACATGAAAACTTTTGCAACCTTTCGAACTTTACAATCTTGATACTTTTGAAGGCTTCAAATCCACTTTTTCTTCAACTGAAAAACCTGAAATCACAGAGAGAGAGAGAGAGAGAGAGAGAGAGAGAGAGAGAGAGAGAAAGTGTTGTTTTTTTAGGGAAAAGGGTTTTTCCTTGGTCAAACCCCATTTAGGTAATTAAACCAAATGATGAAACAATTGAATAAGGACATGGAACATGAAACATAGACAATGATACCTCAAATGATGTCTTGGAATGTAAATTTGCAACCTAACATGAAGTGGCCATGAAGAATGTAGATCTTGATCTCAAATTGGATGTGAAACAATGCTTGCAAATATATCATCAATGCTACATCAACAACATTAGCTCAACAACATACTTGATGCATTATGTCTTTGACATGATGATGGATCTTGAATAGTTGTTACAAACGATGAATACATATACCATTTAATGATTTAAAGGTACTCTTGAATGTCCTTGAATTCTCTTGTGAAGTCTTGTAATCACAAACTTGCTATTATGAATTCTCTCTTGAAAGCCTTAGGTGAAAATGAGTGAAATAACCTTGTATTTATCCTTGTTTATGCAAAATTTCTTGAAATTACAACACTACAAGATGACATCAGATCTAGGAGAATAAAATCTCACCAAGAATTTGAATTTAATTTATATTTAAGCCACAACAACAACAAGACTCATACACCAAAAGTGGTGTATGAGTCCCATTAGGCTAGTCTTTGGGACACATTTTTCAAGAAATCCTTAGATTGATGTGAAATCCACATTAGAGCCCTAAAACTTTGGTGGGAATCATACTCGCAAGGTGGTGTATGAGTTCCAGATCATTAAATCTAGGCCATACAATCCAAAAACATTAATTTTTGATTGGTTACTTGATGTATGTTTGGATTATCCTCAGAAATATGCATTAATTAAGGCTTGTGGATGCAAATTAAGGCCAAATAAGGCATAAAGAAGCCCCATTTATTAATGAAGCCCTAGATTGGTGTGAAAATGTTAGGTTACACTTGAAAACACCCTAAATAAGGCAACATTAAGTCCATTTAGTTTGCAAGGGCCCAAAACTTAATGCGAAGGTGTAAATAAATACACTTTACAATACTAAATTAAGGAAAAATTATGTCTACTTAGCTTAAAAGGGCCATAAAGCTAATGTGAATGTGTAAAAAATATTACAATAATGGATCAAGGTGACATTAGGTTCATTTTTAATGTCAATCATTCCCAAATTAAGTGTGAAAATGTAAATGACGACATTTTTCTACACTATAAATAGTAAAGGAATTACACCAATGGAAAGATTAGAAAGATAAAATGAATCATGAGTATGATGCTTGAAAATGGCCAAAAGGGTCATCAAGGGAGCATGATAAGAGTGCTCTTGTAGATAATAAGAGGCTATAATATCATCAATGAGGAGGTCAATACCTTATAATGGAAGAGTATATGTTGGTGTGAAAGGGTTACTTTATCTAGCTAGTTCATTTCCTAGCTAGTTATCCACTTAGGTTCATTTCACACCTTATTACTTCAGTTTACTTAAGGTCCACATGGGATATTTATCACTTTGTGTCTCATATCATAAGATTAAGACAATTTCCACAATCTTATGATACTTATCCACTTTATGTCTCATATCCTAAGATTAAGACTCTTGTCATAATCTTATGATATCTTATCCCTCACCTTGGCCTATATAACCAAGGAGTTCCCTTTATAATGTCACATCATAAATTCCAATTCTCAAGCTCACAATAGCTTTTTATTCTCTTGAGAGGAATACATTTTATTCTTTCTCATTTCTTATTTTTTGTATTTTCTTTCCTTTAGTCATTTGTATCTTGGGTATGCTATCTAGCAAATATTACATGGTATGGGAGAAAAAATGAGTTGTGGATTAGCAATATTTTAGGAAATCTAGCATTGTAGTGTTGGTTTTTTTCAAAGCACTATGTATGCTCTTCTCTTTCATCCTTAGATGATCTAGAGAATGAAAAAGTGGAGAAAGTATCATTTTCTAGACGGTTCATACATTGACTTGCTAGTTGTAGGTTTTTTGAATCTTCCTAGAGAAATTTTGAGCTCACCATTGAGTCTAAAGCAACTAAGAAAATTCAGATCTAACCTTTATTTTGTCTAAACTAGACACCAGAGGCAAGATCTACAAGAATTTGAAGCAGAAGGTTCATTTCCAAATTCAACAAGGAATTTTCCATTTCAGAGTATTCTGAGTCAAATCAGACCCTACTATCATGTTCATAAGGTCTAAAAAAGTTAAAATTGATTATAAATTTATCAATTTTAAATAATTTTACAAAACAAGCAAATTTTTTTAGGTTGGCAGCCATAAAACCGTCATTTACATACCAATGGAAGGTTTATTTTTTGTTTTTT
>VDFB02058242.1:314778314-314796266 GCA_007258455.2 Sequoia sempervirens | reverse complement strand
AAATGTTTTGATCCAATAAACCCTCATTTATAGGGTGTAAAAGCACAAATCAAGGAGGGTTTTGTAAAAAATACTCTTGCAAACCTCTATTTCTTTGGCCACCACCTAGAACATGATTTTTTACTTCTGCCAAGACCTTCTACATCATTTCCAAGCCTCTACATGCTTTATTTATTCATAACCCATGACTGTAGAATCACTTTGTGTAGGAAAATCCTCTATTTTCCAGTGTAGCAACAACTCCACCTCGTATTTTTGCTTTTCCCTACACTTACAATCATCAAAACATGCAAAATATCCTAACATTAATGTACTCCACCAATTTACTTGACCTACATTAGTGGAGTAGTGAAGAAAAACCCTATTGGACTATCAAACTTGCTTCTAAAAGGACTCTATCGGGCACTAAAAACTACCTCTTATTCTTTTGTTTCCTAAAAATAACCAAGCCCAACTCTTGAAATTGGAAACTAAATCTTCTTTACATGTATTCACACTATGATTTAACTTTGGGTGTTCCTAAATTACCAACACAAGAAAACAAAACAATCCAGAGTAGTGCTGCAAACTCAGAGACAAGGAATTTTTATTTCAAAATCTAATTAGAAGAACACAAACCTCTAATTTTTCTCGACTTTACATGCCTTTTAAAGATATTTCCTTTTCCATAACTATCTTTCCATCGATTGAAACTACCCCTTTTAACCCTTAATATGCCTAATTTCCTTGTTTTTGTCAATTTAACAACTTTTAACAATATTACATTATTGCATTGTTTGCATTTTCCCACTTTGACCACCTAGAACTTATCCATAACCTTAAATACATTCAAATAAGACCTCATATGACATTAAACATGCTTTGCATCATTTTTCCATGACCTTTTGTGATTGACTAAATACAAATTTGAACACTCATCCCTTTTACAAAATTGAAAAGTATTTAATGACCTAGGTGCTCCTACACCAACATCTGATCCAATTGAATCAGGAGAAGATCAAATTGAATAAGCAACTAAAATTTCTCTCTTTTCATCAAAAATCACATTGTTTCATTTGCAAACCAGAAGGCAACAACAAGCCAACTCATTTCAATACTTCTTCTTATCATCCTCAAGCTTCAAACATCTTATTTATTAGCAAAAATGACTGATCCGTGCACAAGAAACCTAATTAGATTCACTAAACAATCCACTCTTTCATCATTCACCAAGAAACCCTTCCACTCAATTTACTTTACCTAGGAAAAATAACCAAAAACCAATCTTTCATGTTCCAGCCTATATCCATCAAATCCTAACACACCTTTGTCATCATCAATTTATGTGAATTCAAAGCAAAAACCTAATAAAAAGCTATTAATCTTTCAATTCCTTAAACAACTCACCAAATTTTCACTTTTACCAACTAGTTCCTCAAGAACAAGGTACTGCAATCAACCATTTACACCTCGATCATTTCATCTAACTTCCAAGACATTACTTACATCATGTTTATTGACTAAGCTTATTTTATGCACAAATCAAGCCCTACAAAGGAGGGCTGATTGCATAAGTTACTTATAAACCTTAAATACTCTTGCCACCACCACAAACACCATGGAAATATCCTGCATAAGCTTTAGAAATGATGCAGAGTGGCAGGGAAGGAAAATTCACAATCACAAATGGCAAAGTCACTCCACTGAATGCTTCTCTCAAATACTCTCATGAGTCCTAAACTCCACTATTCTTTAAGAGATCAACCCCACACACATAGTGTTCACAACTCAGACCACTCACAAAACTTGAAATTTTTTGGATCATGTCTCATTAAGTCAAAACAAGGTTTAACAACCCTCTAGCATTTAGGTTTCAACAAACACCCATCACTATGGTGACTTAGACCTCACTCTCTCTTAAGGCTTGCAACCGTTTCACAATAGGAAAGTTAGAATAAAAAAACACAAGGAAGACTATTAAGACACCAAACCTATGGATTCAGACCCCTAAGATGGACCCCTACAAGGTTCCAAAACCCTTCCTCTTGACTATCAAAACATCACTCACAATGGCCCTTTCTACCGCTGCTCCAAAAGGCCTAATTCACAAACCTACAACTAGGTCTTGACTATCTAGGCTCTCCCCCTCACCCCAAAGCCAAAATTAAAAATCCTACACGTTCTCCACACCTATTTCCACCATTCCTAAGTGCGTCTTAAACAAATTCTTTAAAATCAAGAAAAAACTCATTTTTTTTACTTGTCAATTATGCTTGCCACATAGAGATGTCAAGCCAAAATTCATGCACAACTTCCAACAATGAGCCTGTTGTTCTCCAAAACATTGAGGAAATGATAGTACAGCCTTATATCTTCCATCCCACTAAGATTTAGCAATTTTACAATGTGGGAATGGAAGAAATATACATTTTTCACCCAAAACCTTGATTTTAAGGGTTTTTCAGACCACCCGATAGAGAAATTGGAATATCTCCCTTGATACTCAATGAAATCTCACCACTCCAATTCCAAAGGAAATCTTATTCAATTACCTATCCAACCATTATGGGATTGGAGCATGAAAGTGAACATACAGTTTGTACCAAGTATTGGATCAACAAATTCTTTAGAAAAACACAAGAAAAACAACAAACTTCTTATTGGAACTTCTTCAAAACATCAACATAAAACTTTCCTCAACCAAGAGAGGCATATTTGAATTCTTAAAAACTCCCTCAAACTTCTTGCAACTGTCTTTTGAAAAGAGAGACATTGGAAAAAAACTAATCTCATCCTTTGAATTCTAATTGCCTAGTTAAGACAATGTGAACAACTTCTACCAACTCGACCACAAAGAGCCTTCCAAAATGTGTCAAAGGAATTTAAAACCCTATCAAAAAGTAAGGTGACTCCCCTCAGGTGTCTAGATACATCAAGGCATCCTTTTTCCTTATTTTTCCAAGATGCACTAGACCTTATTCCATCCATAAACTAAGAAACAAAAAATGAAAAATTATTCTAGGTCCCTTAGACCCATGGGTGCTCCTGCACCATACTCCCAAGCAAGAAAAAGATCTAAAGTCGTCTTTGAGATCAAGTCTTCTATAGTAGTTCCATGCTATTTAATATCATTTTCTGGAATCCATGTTGCATCCTCTTTAGGTAGACCTTGCCATTTGACCAAGTATTCCTTGTAAACCTTCCTTCTAGTCTTCTTTGTCTCCTTGGTGTCTAGGATGCATTCAAGAGTCATAGGTTGGCTAGGGGGTAGTTTCTTCACCCAATCTTCATCCTCCATTGCTATTGTACCTACTCCATCACCTGCATTCATACAAGATTTGAAAGGATACAAGTTAGAAATGTTGAAGATAGGATAGATTGCCACCCCAGGAGGTAGCTCTATTTCATAAGCATTTTGGCCAAACTTGTGGACCACCTTGCAAGGTCCTATCTTCTTCATCATGAGTTTGGTATACTTTCCTTTTGAAAGTCTCTCCTTCTTCAAGTGTGCCATCACCAAGTCTCCAACCTTGAATTGGACATTCCTCTTCTTTAAATATGCCTTTGCCTTATACTTCTCAACATTCTTTTGAAGGGTTTCCTTCACTTGTTGATGAATATCCCTGATTGTAACAAGAAAGTCCTCACCTTGAGCACTTCTCTTAGAACTCCTTGTAGATCTCCTAGTTCATAGACCTGTCTAGGGTGCATGCCATAGACTACTTCAAAAGGGCTTCTACCAATGCACCTATTCATGGAGTCATTATATGCAAATTCAACCTGAGGTAAAATTAGATCCCAAGCTTGTCCATGCTCCTTGGTAAGGCATCTTAAGAGGTTTCCCAATGATCTATTCACCACTTCAGTTTTTCCATCTATTTGTGGATGGTATGCTGAACTAAAGGACATATTTTTTCCTTGAGTTTCTTCCATAAGGTCCTCCAAAAGTGACCAATGAATTTACAATCCCTGTCAGAAACAATGCTTAAAGGCAGTCCATGTATCCTAACAACCTCCTTAAAGAAGAGACCTGCTATATGAGATGCATCATTGGTGCATTTGGAAGGAAGAAAATGTGCCATCTTACTAAATCTATCAACTACCACAAAGATACTATCAAAACCTCTTTGGGTTCTAGGAAAACCCAAGAAAAAGTCCATACTTGCATACTCCCAAGGCCTATTGGTAATGGGCAGTGGCTAATAAGGTCTTGCATTTGATGAAGTTTCCTTTGCCCTTTGACATATTGTGCAGCCTTCCACATACCTTCTCACATCCACCTGCAACTTTGGCCAATAGTAAAATATCCTAACTTGTTCCAAGGTCTTGTCAAGGCCAAAGTGACCTCCAATACTCCCACTGTGTTTCTCCTTTATGGAATTCTCCCTCATTGAGCATTTACGCTCATACAATTGGCTTCCTTTGAACAGAAAACCATTCTGCAATAAAAAGTTAGAGAATTCACCATGAAAAGAATTCAAATGCTGCTCACAAACATTGTATACCTCCTTGAAATCTGAATCTTCATGATACATATCCTTCAATGCTTCAACCCCCATGCTTTGGAGTTGGATCTCTTGCACTACAAGTGCCCTTCTACTGAGAGCATTTTCCCCCTTATTTGCTTGGCCCTTCTTTTGCTTTATTGTGAAAGTATACGCTTGCAAAAACTCTACCAACTTCATGTACCTATGATTGAGTTTGTCTTGTGCATTCAAAAAACTCAAGGCATGATTATCAGTATAAACAACAAATTATTTAGGTAACAAGTAGTGCCTCCAATTTTTGAGGCCTTGGACCATAACATACAATTCCAAATCATAGGAAGAATACTTCCTCTTTGCTTCATTCAGCCTCTCACTATAAAATGCAATCATTCTGTCTTCTTGGATCAAAACAAGCCCTATAGCTTGATTTCTAGCATCACACTCAATGGTAAAAACTTTATCAAAATTAGGGAGCACAAGTATAGGCTATTGTGCTAGTCTCATTTTCAGATATTCAAACCCTTTATCAGCCTCACTGGTCCAAGAAAAATTACCTTTGTTACCTCCTTTGATGGTATCCAAGATTGGTGCAAAAATTTGGCTAAAGCTCTTGATGAACTTTCTATAAAATCTTGCAAGTCCATGGAAGCTTCTCACATCTCCCATGGATTTTGGTGTTGGACAAGTAAGAATAGCATCCACCTTTGAAGGATCCATCTTCAAACTTCCCTTGGAGATGACAAAACCAAGGTAGACTACTTCTTCCTTCATGAATTCACACTTTTCCATGTTGATCAACAACTTCTCCTCTTGTAACCTCCTTAGTACCATGTCAATGTGCTTCAAATTTTCTTCTTTAGACCTACTAAACACAAGGATGTCATCTAAATAAACTACAACAAATTTTCCAATGAATGGTCTCAATACCTCATTCATAAGGTGCATAAATGTACTAGGGGCATTTGATAACCCAAAGGGCATCACCAACCACTCATAGAGCCCTTCATTAGTCTTAAAAGTTGTCTTCCATTCATCCCCCTCTCTGATCCTTATCTAATGGTACCCGCTCTTTAGATCAATCTTGGGAAAGTAAGTTGCTCTTGATAGACAATCCATGAGGTCCTCCATTCTTGGCATCGGGAACCTATATCTAATTGTGATCCTATTAATGGCTCTTGAATCAATGAAAATACTCCAATTCCCATCCTTCCTTGGTGCTAGGACAATAGGAACAACACATGGGCTCAAACTCTTCCTCACTAGCCCTTTATCCATCAACTCTTGCACTTGTCTTGCAATATCCTCATTTTGAGCAGGTGTCATCTTGTATGCAGCCTTATTGGGCAATGTAGACCCTGGAATCAGATCAATATGGTGGCTTATATCCCTAATGGGAGGTAGGGAACTAGGTAATAAATTCACCATTATGTCCTTGTACCTTTCTGGTGCAGGAGCACCTACACCCTTAAAGGAAAAATTTTATTTGGTGTATCAAGGTGGTTATAGAGTGAGTTTACATGAGTTTGGGGGTGTTTGAGTTTTGTTTATAATAAATAAGGTGTCAAAGACCATATGCAAAGTATTTAGGAGTTTAGGAATTCTTGGAGTTCATATGTCAAAAGGTACTCAAGAAAATGTAACGTTGTTTTATAAATTTAGGAAAATATGAAGGGTCAAGAAGAAAAAAAGTTGGTTTTGGATGTTTCAAAGGTATTTTGGAGTTGGAAATGTATAAAATTCCTTTTGAAGGCTCGAATGTGGTTGTTGAAGCCAAACAAATGAAATAAATTTTGGAAGTATCTCTATTTTCTTATTATTTTTACTATATTTTCAGCATTCCTTAACTGTGTGTAGGATGTACAGGCTCCCAAAGTGTTGAATTTATTATTTGTTTCTATGGATAGGTGTTGTATCTTGAATTTGGTTCTTTGCAGAGGTTAATATAGATCTTAAGGCTTGAAGTCACCTAAATCTTTTCTACTAGGTTTGAGCAGTCCCAAGGGTTTTCAAGCCAATTTGATGTCTTAGACATCATCCCACCTACTGTATTTTGATTGTAACTTAGTGGGATGATGCTATAGGATGTAGGGAATGTATATTAGAGGTAGGGAGGGCTTAAGGATAGGATCTTGGCTTGAAGCATGGTGAAAAAGGCTGGAAACATGTGGTTTTGCTTGAAAGAATGATGGGTCCAACCTAAGGTTTGGTGAAATAACGGTGTCAAAGGCCCATTGAGTATTCTATAAGCATGTGAGGACCTAATTAGATATATCTGAGTAGTTGAGTTGATTAGGGTGGGTTTGGAAGTTGGAGAAATAATAAGGGTGCTCCAAAACCCTAGTTCTTTAGGCTAAAAGGAGGGTTTTAGCATTGGAGGTTTTACTGAGCATGTAAGGTCCTAAGACTAGGAAAATACATTTTTTTGAAGCATAAGTAGAGAATATTTTTAGGTTATAAGGCTTGGGGTGGAGATTATGGAGTAGACCCTTTGGAAAAGTGGCCTAATTGGAGGCCTAAAATAGTGAAAAAAGTCATTTTGAAGGAAAGGTTCTGAAGGAGTCTTGTGCAATATTTTGGTATGTTATGAGTCTCAAAAATGGGTATCTGAATCACCTTTGATTTGGTCAAGTTATGTGGAAAGCATCTGAGTTATGGTCTAAAAACTGGGTTTCCGGTACTACTAGAGTTGAGTGGTGAAATTGTGGAATTTGTGTTTCCAATGATTGTTGAACTTGGAGGACTATTTGCATTGCTTTATATGATCATTATAATCTTGATGGATTCCTTTTGAAGACAATTTTCTAATTGGAAAGTGTTGTGCATTTTGGCTCTACATCACTTTCCAACAACTCTTAGACTTCCTTTAGTGCATCTTCCTTCTTTGTGGGCAGATCTACTTCACTTTTTGGGTTCATAATTAGGAAGAATTCTCTTCCTCCTCCTTCCTTCAAGTTCTTCATGAACTCGTCACCCACCATCAAAACACTAGGCCCTTCATGCTTTGCCTTATCTTCTTCTAGGAGAGGTGAAAGGTTGTAAGTCTTCCCATCCTTCACAATGGAGTATGTGCTCTTCTCCCCATCATGCTTGGTCTTCCTATAAAATTTCAAAGGCCTAATAGAAATATATAGTTTAATACTTATACTCAAAATTTTATTCATTAGATTGCATACATTATAAGTCATGACGTGGATTGCTATTGTAACTTTTTTGTGATTGAATAATTTGTTGTTTATTTTCAGATGTTGGTTGTGGAAACATCTCCAAATGTTACAAGGGCAATGGATATTGGTGTCTCATCCGCTATACAATCCTCCATGGCTCTGATAGAGGAGGTATGAGGAAAATTACTAAATTTCAATTTATAATTACTAATTGTGTGAAAAATCAAACCATTATTGATTCGCAGTTTAATTCCTATTTGGATGGTTTATACGGGGCTTGAACACGCCTGGGCATCAACATGAAAATATTTCCATCATGGAGAGTGATCATGAGATGGCTGTAAGTGATTATTTTGTTAAATATATCCTTATAATGTTTTCTATATTTATTAATGTATTTACTTCTTATTGTAATAGTTAAAACTTCACCAGGAGCTAAACTGTAGGAGTAGCAGGAGCACTCCTTGAGCATAGCAGAAATGAGTGATGCACTTATCACCATAAGATCGCCAAACAAAGGGAAAGAATTTATTTCCAGAGTATGGAGAGAAATGAATTTTTATTCCAGGGCCCTTTGTTGTATGCCTAGACATGGAAATTTTGTACATATCTTGTATTGGATATATTTGACATTGTATGCCTATATGGAATTTTCATAAGCCTATATGGCTATTTTGTAACTATATTTTATACTTATATCGACATATATTGATGTATGTGTACATGGCTATTTGGTTAATACAAATCCTTATTATTGATGGTGTCCATATTTGCTCCTTTTTACTATGTCAAAAGCATGGCTGCATACAGATTAGGAAAAAGACTTTTCCTTTTAGATTAGCAATGCATGGAAGTTTCAAAAAGTAACCTTGATATTACAAAAATATATGTGTTTATACCATAGCAGCAAAAATCTTTTGGGGAAAAAATTGGCAAACCAAAAGTAGTTATACAATTACTTCAACCTAAGTAGTTATGCAATTACTTCACAATATAGTTTTTACAATATAGATGAAAAAATTTCAATTACAATATAGTTTTTACAAAGTCAGCCTAAGCAGTTATGCAATTACTTCACATTGCATAATTAATTTAACTAGGAGCAGCTCCCAATTGCATTTGCTTGTCATGGCATTCTATGAGACCACATTTCTTTGAGTCATTTTTTCAAACATTCACTCACTTGTCTATACTACCACATTTTTGATACATGTCTACCAAAGCATTTTGTCAAATAGTTCACCTCCTTGTTGCTATGGCTGAAAGCTTAAAACAAGTGCTTTCGAAAAAGCTATCGATGCTTGGAAAAAATCTATCAAAAGCATAATAGTAAGCAATATCATAGACAAGGCAGTGAACTCTTTGAAAAAATGCCTCAAAGAAATGAGGTCTCATGGTGATGGAATACCATGACAATCAAATGCTTTTGATTGTCATGGCATTCCATCACCATGAGACCTCATTTCTTTGAGGCATTTTTTCAAAGAGTTCACTGCCTTGTCTATGCTAACACATTTCTCATACATGACTATCAAATAATTTTATCAAACAGTTCATTGCCTTGCTGCTATGGCTAAAAGCCTAAAATGGGTGCTTTCAAACAAGCTATGGATTGTCATGGCATTCCATCACCATGAGACCACATTTCTTTGAGGCATTTTTTCAAACAGTTCACTGCCTTGTCTATGCTACCACATTTTTCATACATGTTTACCAAAGCAATTTATCAAACAGTTCACCTCCTTGTTGCTATGGCTAAAATCCTAAAATAGGTGCTTCCAAACAAGCTATGGATACATGGAAAAATCTTATCAAAGCATAATAATAAGAAATAGCATAGACAAGGTAGAAAATTGTTTGAATAAAATCCTCAAAGAAATGTGGTCTCAATGGTGGTGGAATGCCATGACAATCCATAGCAATTTGCTTGTCATGGCATTTTTCATGCCATTTCATCACCATGAGACCACATTTCTTTGAGGCATTTTTTCAAATAGTTCACTGCCTTGTCTATGCTACCACATTTTTCATACATGTTTACCAAAGCATTTTATCAAATAGTTCACCTCCTTGTTGCTATGGCTAAAAGCCTAAAATGGGTGATTCCAAGCAAGCTATGGATGCTTGGAAAAAAAGTATCAAAGCATAATAATAAGCAATAGCATAGACAAGGCAACGAACTATTTGAAAAAAATCCTCAAAGAAATGTGGTCTCAATGGTGGTGGAATGCCATGACAATCCAAAGCAATTTTCTTGTCATGGAATTCGTCATGCCATTCCATCACCATGACACCACATTTCTTTGAGGCAATTTTTCAAACAATTCACTGCCTTGTCTATACTACCACATTTTTGACACATGTCTACTAAAGCATTTTGTCAAATAGTTCACTACCTTGTTGCTATGGCTGAAATCCTAAGCCAAGTGCTTTCAAACAAGCTATGGATGCTTGGAAAAAATCTATCAAAAGCATAATAGTAAGCAATATCATAGAAAAGGAAATGAACTCTTTGAAAAAATGCCTCAAAGAAATGAGGTCTCATTGCAATGGAATTCCATGACAATCAAATGCTTTTGATTGTCATGGCATTCCATCACCATGAGACCTCATTTCTTTGAGGTGTTTTTTCAAAGAGTTCACTGCCTTGTCTATGCTAACACATTTTTCATACATGTCTATCAAAGAATTTTATCAAATAGTTCATTGCCTTGTTGCTATGGCTAAAATCCTAAAACAAGTGCTTTCAAACAAGCTATGGATTGTCATGGCATTCCATCACCATGAGACCACATTTCTTTGAGGAATTTTTCCAAACAATTCACTGCCTTGTCTATGCTACCACATTTTTCGTACATGTTTACCAAAGCATTTTATCAAACACTTCACCTCCTTGCTACTATGGCTAAAATCCTAAAATAGGTGCTTCCAAACAAGCTATGGATGCTTGGAAAAAATCTATCAAAGCATAATAATAAGCAATAGCATAGACAAGGTAGCAAAATATTCGAATAAAATCCTCAAAGAAATGTGGTCTCAATGGTGGTGGAATGCCATGACAATCCATAGCAATTTTCTTGTCATGGCATTCATCATGCCATTTCATTACCATGAGACCACATTTGTTTGAGGCATTTTTTCAAATAGTTCACTGCCTTGTCTATGCTACCACATTTTTCATACATGTTTACCAAAGCATTTTATCAAATAGTTCACCTCCTTGTTGCTATGGCTAAAATCATAAAATAGGTGCTTCTAAACAAGCTATGGATGCTTGGAAAAAATCTATCAAAGCATAATAATAAGCAATAGCATAGACAAGGCAATGAACTGTTTGGAAAAAAGCCTCAAAGAAATGTGGTCTCAATGGTGGTGGAATTCCATGACAATCCATAACAATTTTGTTGTCATGGCATTCATCATTCCATTCCATCACCATGAAACCACATTTCTTTGAGGCATTTTTTCAAATAGTTCAATGCCTTGTCTATGCTACCACATTTTTCATACATGTCTACCAAAGCATTTTATCAAACAATTCACTTCCTTGTTGCTATGGATAAAAGATTAAAAAAATTACTTTCAAAAAAGCTATGGATGCTTGGAAAAAATATATCAAATCATAATAGTAAGCAACAAGCAATGATCTCATGGTTTTGTTTCACGCAAAAATCAGTGTGATATTATTCACATTTTTTTGGAGGTTATAAACACTTTTTTTTGCCAATTTTGTTGTTTTAAATGAAATTCAAGTTTATGGTGGTTTTGTTGTTTATATGATGATATGTGATATTCTAATCCTAATTCATGCTTCTAGGTTGCATAGATATATATATATATATATATATATATATATATATATATATTTACATATTTTTTATACCAATGAACCGAAAACAAACTGAACTCCCCTCCAAAAAATTAAGGTTGAACATAGCTCAGAGAAATTCCGCATGTTTGTGTGCAATGGAGGACCATTCCTAGTGTAAAAATTCCTATTCAGATGTGTTGGAATAGTCCGTCTGGTCACACGAGTTGCAGAACGAAAGTTGCACCACTTTGCAACTTTCCACTGCTTCCATTTGACACTTTTTTCATACTCTGAAAAATGGACACCACAGAAAAATAACTCCAAGATAACAAAAACTAAGAGAGGTTATTGTAAAGGGGTCCAACATGATCCCATCAAACCAAAGGAGAAGTTTCTAAGCATCACGATGTCTAAGTAACCTCATGCTGAAGTTTTCAGCCATTTTTCCCTTTGGACCCTTAAGGGATTGATCTGGTTGAATGTAGCTCGAAGCGATCTTGCGTGTTTGTGTGCAAAAAAATACTATGCCTAATGTAAAAATTCCTATTCATATGTGTTAGAATAGTCCATTTGGTCACATGAGTTTGCACCACTTTGCAACTTTCCATTGCTGCCATTTGACACTTTTTTCATGAATAGAAAACTGGACACCACGGAAAAACCGCTCTGAGATAACGAAAATTTGAGAGAGGTTATTGTATAGGGGCCCAACTTGATCCCATTAGATCAGACAAGAAGTTTCTAAGCATCACGGTGTCTAAGTAACCTCATGTTGAAGTTTGCAGCTATTTTTCCCCTTGGACCCTTAAGGGATCGATCCGGTTGAACGTAGTTCGGAGTGATTCCGCATGTTTTGGTGTGAAAGAGGACCATCCCTAGAGTAAAAATGTTTATTTTGATGCATTGGAATAGTTTGTTTGGTCACACGAGTTGTAGAACGAAAGTTGCACCACTTTGCAACTTTTCATTGCTTCCATTTGACACTTTTTTTATAAACTAAAAACTGGACACCACAGGAAAACCACTCCAAGATAACAAAATCTGAGAGAGGTTATTGTAGAGGGGCCCAACATGATCCCATTGGACTAGAAAATAATTTTCTAAGCATTATAGTGTCTGAGTAACCTCATATTGAAATTTGTAGCCATTTTTCCCTTTGGACCCTTAAGGGATCGATTTGATTAGACGTAGCTCAGAGTGATTCTGCGTGTTTGGGTGTGAAAGAGGACCATGCCTAGTGTAAAAATTCCTATTAAGATAGGTTGGAATAGTCCATTTGGTCACACGAGTTGTAGAATGAAAGTTGCACCACTTTGCAACTTTCCACTGCTTCCATTTGACACTTTTTTCATCAACTGAAAACTAGACACCACGGGAAAACCACTTCAAGATAATGGAAACCAAGAGAGGTTATTGTAGAGGGGCCCAACATGATCCTATTAAACTAGATGAGAATTTTCTAATTATCACGGTGTCTAAGTAACCTCATGCTAAAGTTTGCAGCCATTTTTCCCTTTAGACACTTAAGGGATTGATCTGGTTGAATGTAGCTCGAAGTGATTCCACGTGTTTGGGTGCAAAAGAGGACCATGTCTAGTGTAAAAATGCCTATTCAGATGTGTTGGAATAGTCTATTTGGTCACACGAGTTGCAGAAAAAAAATTGCACTACTTTGCAACTTTACACTGCTTCCATTTGACACTTTTTTCATCACTTGAAAACTTGACACCACAGGAAAACCACTATGAGATAACAAAAATAGAGAGAGGGGTGCTGTCATAATAGTAGTTTACAATTCCTGAGCGGAACGAATTTTAGCTAAAATCACATATTTTTAGAAAATATAATGATTTAAACCTTAAAAATATCCATTTTAAGGATTCCAATTGAAGAGGGTTTGATCAAATCACCTTAGATCAAACCCCCTTGGATAGAACCTCACTAGTTTTAAACCATACCTATAAATGCGTCTCCTTTACACCTATCAAAATGTTGATAAAAAATAACTTTTGATTTAGATTTTGAGGGATCAAATGAATTCATTTAAAATTTATTTCAAATGATTATGGTATTCTTGAGAACAAACTATCCAATGAATATAATTTTAATATGTTTTGGTTTTGTTATGTATTTATTTTTAAGTTTTATTAAACATAGGTGTTTCATGAAAATGAATTTATTTGTTCTTCACATGTGGAAAAATAGAATATTATCAAATAAAAAAAAAAATATATGAGTGCACCAGATGTGAAGTCCTTCTTCCAACAAAAAAAATTAAAATTAAATTTTGACATATACAAAAAGTTACACGTTATCTGATGTGGCTGATAATGCGAATTGTAATTCATTTGACTTTGAAACTTGATTAAGGAAAAATATTCAATAAAACTATCTAACCAAGTGGAAGCACTAGATATCGAATTACAAATCCAAATTTGAAAGAATTATAATTTTATCCTTCATAAAAAAAAAGTTGTGTTACTCTGATTGGCGTCACATTTTAGAAATGTTGTTTTCAGAAAAAATCCAATTTTCATGGAGATGGAAAAGAAGTGCAATTTGATTCCAAAAATTTTAAATTTTTCTTTTTTAGAATCTACAAAAAAAATTTGATGAGACTCTAGTTTGCACCATCTTCAAATTCCTCATAGTTTAGCTGCTATAGTTGCCCGAATGTGAAAATTTAGTTAAAAATAATAATTTTAGTGTCCAGTCTGGCCAAAAATTGTAAACCACTATTATGGGATCACCTAGAGGTTATTGTAGAGGGGCTGATCATGATCCCATCGGATCAGACGAGAAGGTTCTAAGCATCACGGTGTCCGAGTAACCTCATGCTAAAGTTTTTAGCCATTTTTCCCTTTGGACCCTTAAGGGATTGATCTGGTTGAACAAAGGGTCTATAATCTAAAATTATCCAAACCTTACCAACCCTTGGGGCAGAAATTCTAATGTGTCAAAACATCAAAATCCACAATTTGATCTCAGTTATACCACTGTACAATGGGTAAACCTCAAAACCCTCTATTGTAGCCTAAACCCTAGGGGTTTTTTGAAAATGATACTTCCAAAGCTAACCACAACCTAAAAATTACTCAAAAAAGTTTGTGATACCCTACACAAGCTCAAAAAATCATAAAATAGTGCTGCCCTACACAAAAACACAATTTAACTCTTCAAAACCACCATTTTTCTTAAAAAAAACTCACTTTTACACACATGGGTTTCACACCCATCTCACTTTCCGACCTCCCCAACACTAACACATCATTTCCACACCTTAATAATGTTAGTGCAGACCCATTCCTCAAGTTACAAAGGATACAGAAAGAGGAATGGGTCAAAAATCCATTTTTATTGACTCGACCTTCAAATGTACAAGTTCGGGCCGATTTTAGTAAATTGATTATATTCTACTCCTTATTTCCCTTGATGAACAAAACCTACTAAATGGTGCTCTGATACCAATCATACATTGGCCTTCTTGTCACTCCTAAAGTTTGGACCACATCCATTACCTCCACATAAAACTCGAATCCTAGGTCTTCTTGGTTCCCATGCCTTGATATGGTTATGCAAATGAAAATGAAGCAAAGTAATCATCTCCTTCTCCACTGGATGGAAGAATGCATGCTTAATGTTTTGATACATGATATCATCTCTCTCATTTACTCTCATGGTTGAATACTAAAATCTAGTATGGTGGGCCTCCAGAGTTCCAGTCATCTTTCTTCCTCTTCCACCAAACGTTGGCCTGATCCACACATTTGCTAGCCTAATTGACTTTGTTTTTGAAAGCTAAAGTTTCTCCCGAGTCACCAATGTTGCTCTATTTTCCTTTTTAGACTCTTTCATTGCTACAGATCATCTCTGGGATTTAATAATTTGTACCACATGCGGTTGATGTGCTTTGAATCCTTCCATCTAAAGGAAATTTCCTCAACATAAATACTCTCTCAAGGTTAACAATCATACATTGACCTTCTTTCCCATCTTAAAGTTTGGACCACATCCATTACCTCCACATAAAACTCTACATCCTTGGTCTTCTTGGTTCCCACGCCTTCATATGGTTATGCAAATGAAAATGAAGCAAAGTAATCACTTCCTTCTCCGCTGGTTGGAAGAATGCATGCTTAATGTTTTGATACATGATATCAACTCTCTCTTCTGCTCTGATGATTAAATATCAAAATCCAGTATGGTGGGCCTCTAGAGTTCCAATCATCTTTCTTCCTCTTCCACCAAATGCTGGCCTGATCCACACATCTCCTAGCCTAATTGGATTTGTTTTTTGAAAGCTGAACTTTCTCCTGAGTCACCAATGTAGCTCTCTCTATCTTTTCAAACTATTTCATTTCTACAAATCATCTTTGGGATTTAATCATCTAAACCACATGGTTGATGTGCTTTGAATCATTAGTAATAGTCTTCAAAATTGGCTGCTAGTACAATTTCATTATGTTTACATAATACTTTATAACCATGGAGTTCAACCATTCCTTGATGCCATCAAGTGAAGATTGAGTAATGGAGTCAATGAAAACTACATCCCACTTGAATTCTTTGAAAGCAATAGCCATATCAAATTCCCTTTTCCCAAGTCCTACTCTCTCAAGGTTAACAATCTCAATCTAACTAATAACGATTACTACTAAGAAAGGTAATTCCACCAACTCTACCAAATAGTTTACCATAAGAATAATAAAAGCAGAGGCTTTGAAAGGAACTCCATGAAAACCAAGCTCTCTAAATGGTACATAAGATGAGGCTGCTCCCATACCTCTCTTACTCGCTTGAAAAAACCTTGAAACTATGTATTGATTTTATTTTTCCTGCCCCTCTCTTGTTATTCTTCCTCAATTTCATCAAGATCATACATTGACCTTCTTGACCATCCTAAATTTTGGACTACATCCATTACTTCCACATAAAACTAGACGTTCTTGGTCTTCTTGGTTCCCATGCATTGATATGCTTATGCAAATGAAAATGAAGCAAAGTAATCTGACTCCTCTGTTGGTTGGAATAATGCATGTTTAATGTTTTGATACATGATATCAAATCTCTATTCTACTCTCATGGTTCAATACCAAAATCTAGTATGGTGGGCCTCTAGAGTTCCAGTCATCTTTCTTCCTCTTCCACCAAATGCTAGCCTGATCCAAATGTCTTCTAGCCTAATTGACTTTGTTTTTGAAAGCTGAATGGTGCAGGAGCACCCACACCTCACCCTCAATTTGTGATTGTTTGATGGTAAATTGGGAGGAGAGTTGGTAAATTTTAGTATGTTAATGTCTTTTTGTCTTGAATAAGGTCTAATAGACCAATCTTTTATGTACTTTGGGAATTAGTAGGTTAGGGCAGACAAATGTGCAAAGGCACTCTTGAATTAAATAATTGTTGATATTGCCATAAAAGGAAAATTATGTAAAAATTAGTTGAGATTGTAGAGAAAGAGTCTAAAATTCATGTTATAAGGGTGTCTAAGTGGTCCTAGGCCTTCAGAATATTAAATTTGCATGATACAGCTTAGTAAGCAAAACCATTCTTAAATAATAAATACTAGTATTTGTAGGCTTAATAAGGGTTTGGTGTTTCAAAGGTAATTATGGGAATTGAAGGGAGATGATTCTCATTTGAAATGTATTAAAAACATTATTCAAGCCTGAATGGGGGTTCAATCAATAGTTTTTTTGGAGATTGGTGCTCTTCACAATGCCTAAAATTGTGGAATTTCAACATTTTTCTGAGTTTTTAGTTTCTTTTCTCTGTGTACAACCTAGTATAGGCCTCTTACGGAAAGAAATTCATGAAAAATTGCGGTGGCAGGTCAACCTAGATTTCAATATATTTTGATAAACCTTTGGTTGTTTTAGTGAAAGGAAAATCCATTTTTCTTTATTCAACCTGTATAGACCAACAGGGTCTGAGTTTACTTTAATTTTTTTGATGGAGCCCTTCCTCATACTGTGGTGAATTGTGACTTAGAGGAAAGGTTTAAAATGTGTTTTTTTTCAATTTTCCTTAAATCTTTTAATAATGGTAAGGTGTTTATAGGGCTGGTGATGTTTTAGGTTGAGAATGTGAGATTTTGGCTTGAAATGGAAGAACCAAAGTGATGTTTTTAAGATCTTCTGAGTCTAAAGGCTAGGTGAAGGTTTATTATGTGTGTGCAGACCCTAAAAAACTTTCTTGATGCTTTGGTGAGGTTTGGAAGGCCTTGGAGTTGTGAGATGCTAAAAACCCTACGTATTTCTTAGAAAATTGAGGGTTTTAATCAATTATGGCTTAGAGGTTGAGTGCTTTTCTAAAACATAGGGAATTGGGATTTTTTGACCTATTTTATGACTTTCCAAGAGCTTATAGGGTTAGAAGAAGTTTAAAGAGAAGTTTGTTTGTAAAATAGGGCTAATTTTGTAGCCTTTTTCTAGGGCAGTTTGAAGGATCTCCAATAAATTGCAAAGAAACCTTCTATGTTTGGCTTGGAAATGGTGTTCAGGGTTTGAGT
>VDFB02058242.1:314755357-314778214 GCA_007258455.2 Sequoia sempervirens | reverse complement strand
ACGGATTTCATTGCATGGATCCATGAGCATCCTAGGAGAATGTTGTATGGTAAGTTGAGGTCTAGGACCTGATAGGTGGTTTCCATAAGCATTGGCGCTACTTGAATAGGGAGTTTAATCGTGCCTTCAGACACTCTTTCTTGGTCATCATATGCTCTGATTGTGATGCCTTTACCTTTGTCAATGGTATCCTCTGATATTTTCAATTGTTTGATTAGGCTGAGAGAGCAGATGTTCAAACCTGCACCCCCATCCACCAGGACCCTTTTGATTTTGCTTTTGTTTACAATGACCTCCAAGTGAAGTGCGCGATTGTGAGATGGTTGGGTGGGAAAATCTTGGTCAGAAAACGTAAGGAGATTAGGTGTTATGATGTTTCCGACCATAGCTTGGAATTGTTCCGCATTGAGGTCTACGGGGACAGTGGATGAGGCTAATGCTTCCTCAAGGATCTTTTTATGCGCTGATGAGATTTTTAACAACTCCATGATGGAGATGTGTGCTGGTGTTCTTTTGAGTTGGTCTACAACATTGTAGCTATACAGAGCGACTCTTTATGTAGGGACTCTATTTGGTTGGGATGATCCTGCAATGGTGACTTTTCCGCCTCTTGTGGTGACTCCACAATCTTCGGCATGGGCGCCCTTGATGGTGATGACCATGCAGTTTTCATTGAGGTTAGCAACAACTATTTCGTATACATGATTTACACTGCCCTTTCCTTTATCCTTGTTATTCCCTTTGTTGCCATGATTCGGCATCGGATTTGTGTAGATTTTAAGATCCTGATTCCTAGTAGGTGTTTCCACATTTATGATTCTTTTGTTGATGAGATCTTGGATGATGTTCTTGAGTCTCATACAATTGTTTGTGGTGTGGCCTTTGATTTTGTGGAACTCACATAGTTGATTTTCATTGTACCAAGGAGGTTTGACATCAGGTTCTTGATAATTCTCAAATGTAGGAGCTTGGATGAGTTTTTCGTCGATTAGCTTTTTCATGATGTCCTCAAGTGGTTCTCCCAAAGTAGTGTATTTTCGTTTGGGGTATGTTTTGCGTTCAGGTGGTCCTCTTTGGTCGTTGATGTTATTGATGGTGGGATTATTGTTGGGTTGATATGTTGTGCGTGATGATTTTTTTTGATTTGGTTTTTGGATTTTTGTGTGGATGTGTTTTATGCCGACCACTAATGACCACCTTGGCATCGACGACACCATCATTAGTGATGTTCTTTTTTCTCACCCATGTACAAGTTTTATCATTGTAATTTGATGGTGGGTGATTGTTTTGTTGTTCATGATATGATGTTGATTCGATGGGTTGAGTCACAAGGGCTCTTTCGATGCTAAGCACCTTGAGATCAATTGATCATATGTGGTGATACCCTGAACTTTGAGATGGAATGATAAGCGACTTTCAAGGTTGGCTACAATTGTGCAGACTTTTTGTTCTTCTGGCATGGTCCATTTGCTCCGATTGGCCTTGGATCGCCATTGTTGAAGGAATGAAGTGAAAGATTCATTCTTACCTTGTTTCAAAGCGTAGAGTTCTTCGAGACTAACATCCATTGTAATGTTACATGCGTAGTTTCTAATGAATGCTTCTCTAATTTCTTCAAATGTCCTAATGTCTGAAGGTAAGCGAGAGAACCATTCTATAGCATTGCCTACTAAGCTCCTAGGGAATAGCCGCATCAGATAAGTATCGTCATATGCAACCTCCATACAATGAACGCGGGAATTCCCTAATGTGATTCCTTCGTATTTCTCAAGGCCGGTCGATATTTGTCAAATTTAGGGATCTCAAATCCCTTAGGGAATGGTTTCATGTCTAGGCTCCTATTGAATGGATAGGGACACAAGTTGCTTTGCGTTTTGGTTGTCCGCCCTGATTGAAGGTGAAGCACTTGTTGTGAGAGCAACCAGAGTTGTGTCGTCACATCTTTCTTGGGATCAAGGGGTGGGATGAATGTGTTTTGAGGTGTTGCAATCATGGTTTGGATGGATGGGTTGGTTTGTGCATTGTTCAATGGTATTGGTATGTTGTGGTAGGTGAAGTAGGCTTCTACTTGCTTTTGGATGAACAATGCTTGTTGTTGCTCTTGTTGTTGTTGTGCTAGGATTTTTGCTTGTTGTTGTACTTGTTGTTGTTCTAACAACACTTGTTGTTCTACTTGCTGTTGCGCTTGTTGCTGTTCTAACAATGCTTGTTGTTCTGCTTGTTGTTTGTTCCCACAACACTTGTCGTTGGGCTACCAATTCTGCTGCCTCTTGCTACTCTTGGTATTGCTTTTGTGCTTGTTGGTACGCTTGCAATTGCGTTGCTTGTGTAAGAAGTTGTGCTTGTGCTTGTGCTTGTTGTGCTTGTGCTTGATCTTGTGCTTGGGCTTGCACTTGTGTGGCTTGTTGCTGCAATAATAGTTGTGCTTGAGTGACCCTTTGTGCTTGTAATTTTGTGTGGCTTGGGCGTGAGTGTTGTTGTTGCTGTTGCACAAAATCCTTTGGCTTGTTGTGCTTGTTGTGCTTTTGTAATGCAGCTTGTGCAGCTTTTGTAGCTTGCTACTTTGAGCTGCTTGTTGCACAACTTTTGTTTCTGCACTTGTTGGTGTCCTCTTTGAAAATCGGCTTGTAATGTTGCATTGAATTGGTTTGATGTGGTGAACATTGGTGGTGGTGGAGGTGGTGGTGGATTTGGAATGGTGGTAGATGATGATGTTGTGTTGATTATTTGGTTGGTAGATGGTGTTGTCGTATTGATGTGGTGATTGGTGGATGGTGTTGTTGATGTGGTAAGTGGCGTCATTGATGTGATTGGCCCTTGAGAGACCATTCTTTGCAATGTTTTGGGGGTGTTTGATGATGTTGCCATTACTTGTGTGTTTGTTGTTTGCTGTTGTGATGTCAACAATAATTTTTGAGCATTTGGAAAAATGTTTTGATTGATGGTTGGGATGTATGTTTGATTGATACTTGGTAGGGGAGGAAGCCCTAGAACAAGGAGTGGTGTAGATGACAATGGTGATGGTGGGAGAAGTGGAAATGTAAGGGGGGTGAATCCTTGTGAAAGTGTTGTGGTGTTGAAAATGCCCCCTTGTCCGAATATGTCTCCCTCCTCTTGTGAATTTGTGAGAAGAGGTGTTTGTGGTGCTCCGTGAAAAGATGTTGATGATAGGTCATAATGTAAAGTGAGAGGAACATTTTGGTGTAATGGATTATGGAGGATGTTTTGTTCCACTATGGTGTTTGCGTCCAAGTTTTGGTTATTCACAAGGGGATGTGATTGAAGTGCATTGAGGAATGTGTTTCCCTTGTTAACATTGGGTTGAGTTGGAGCAAATGATGTTGTGATTTGCGGGATATTTTCCATGACGTTTTGAGATTGGGGTGTAGATGAAATGGGGATGGTGGATGAGATTGGTGGAAAAGATGTCTCTACTATAGTGCTCACATCAAAATCCGAAGGCAACTTGGCCCCTTTTTTTGCTAGTTCAAGCATGTATAACGAAGGGTTAAGTCTCATCATGATGTTGATGATTCTATGGTTGTCTGGATTTTGGAGCATTTCAGCTATTTCTTCGTGAGACATTCCCAAGGTAAGATCCTCCCCTTGGGTTTCTTCTTGTGGGTTTTGCGATGATGTTGGAAGGCTAATTGTGAGATTTCCATCCCCAATGGGAATCATTTCAGGAGTGGTTTGGCTAAGATCACTTGAAGTGAGTGTTTCTTTGTTGGCTTCCATACTCTTCTTGTATTGAGATCTAGTTAGAACCATAAAATGGGGATCAATCTTCAAGAATATGGGAGATGAATCTCTTGACTCTGGATTAATCTCTATTTTATGTCCCAAAGTGAAAATTTTTAGGATGCTTTTAGGATCAAATGTGATGATGATATGATGGTGATGTTTAAGGATGTTATGGATTTTTTGGCTTTTGATCAAGCTTGAATGAGACACTAGGCTTTAGGACTTGGATTTGATTGGATTTTGGATTTGGTATTTTGTCCTTGATTTTGATTTGGATTTTGAGCAAAAGGAACCCTAAGATGTTTGATAATGATCTAAGGGATGGATTCGTTCAAAGGATGACTATTTGAATATGTGTGAAGAGAAGGATGCATCTACCCACACCTATTCAAATAAGATGATAGCTTTTGCTAAGCATATGGAGAAGGATTCATCTACATATACTAAGCTAGGCAAGATGATTTGGATAACTTTGACTAAGGATATGCAAAAGGATGCATTTACACATTCATAGCCAAAGGTGTTTTGATAAATGTTTTCAAGGACTTGGTCTCAATGATTTTGGATGATTTTGATCTTTGCCACAAAGCCTAGTATCAAGGATGATTTCAAGATTGTCCAAAGGATGATTTGTGAGATTGATTTGATGTTTTGAAAGATGGATGAAAGAGGTTTGATTTGTTTTGATCATTAGGTGAACCTAAAAAGACACTTTGTGTTTTCCTAGACCTAGGTATTAAAGAGCATGCAAATGCTTCCTAATGACCTTTGTAACCAAGAAATGATTTGAACATTTTGGATTTTCAATCAATGATTTGTGCTTTTGGGATTTGGAGTCTTCAACACACATGAAAGCTCATTTTTGTTTAGCTTTGCTTAATGGCTTTATTTTACCAAAAACACTCTCTTTGATTAAAGTTTCAAACTAAGATGTCCAATGTCTTAATTTCTTTAAACCCCACAAGATATTTTATGTGGAAATTCAATGAACTTAAGGCAAGGGTTTTCCTATTGTTTACTTAAGAAGACAAATTGAGGTATAATCCAATGCTTAGGAACCTCTAAGGACGAATCCCAAGGGAAAGCAATAGCATATGGATTGAGTCAATGATATTTTTCTTCAAGAGGGTTTGAAATTTTGAGAATCATGTTGAATGTTTGTTTGCAAAATGTTTTTGAATACAACATTGTGTTTTCAAACGAAGAACAAATTACAAGCCCTATGGATGTGTAAGACAATATTTGTTGGATTCCCACTTGCACTAAGTCCAGCTAAACATCTCTAAGCGGATGGTTAGATGCTTGACCCCACTTGCTCCCTCCACGGCTCAGTAGCATCAATCAGGGGCAGCCAAGCATCAACACCCATGAGAAACTCCATGGCATGCTTTCCATCTACTAGAGAGCGTAGAAAGTGTGGTGACTTGAGCGGCCGTTCTTGCACACCAACAAATAGATCAAGGATTTTTGGCAATTTCTAGTCGTGGGTTCTAAGTAAGGACTTTTTGATTACGTGAAGATTGACCCGATGACCCGAGAATCCCCTTCCCCGGATCCATCTTAGTGAGAGAGCCAACAGCATTGTCAATGGTAAGACAGCAATACCCACATTTATATCCGTTTGCGGAAATACTCTTGGCTTTAGAATTATTCTGGAGTTCCGGTGAACCTCCCTTGGGTGAGTACTTTTCCCAAAGGCGGAGACCCCTCTAAGATAAACAAAAGCAAGCAAAAAGAACACAATCTAGTAGCACAGTTACAAATCTTTGATAGCTTTTAAAAGAAAGAATGTCTGTAAAATGCCCCTACTCCACTCTTCAAGATATTCAATTTTTAAGCCCAAATCAAAGTGTTTCAAAGAAATAAAATACATTTTGAGTGTTTCTCTTGCACCCTAGATCACACGAAGCACAAGGGGAGAGGATACACATTCAAAATGCACCCAAGACAAAATCACAATTCAAGCACTTGTTCATTTTATAGCCTTCAAAGCAATTGCGTGATTCGTTTTAAGCACCAAATGAAATATGAAGATTGCTTGTCCAATTTTTAACCCAAAACGAACTCTAGAAAGTGTCTAAGCTTGAATTTTAACCTTTTGTGAATGGAAAAAATCAAATTGTTCTTTTTAGACCCAAACGAAAAATTAGTGCCCTAGGAGCGAAAAGGTAACAATTTCATAAATAAGTGTTGAACAAACACTTAAAGTGTTAAAAAACACTTTGAGTTCTCAAAAAAAAAAAAAAAATCCTCCTCCTTTCGTTTTCGTTTGCTAGCCTTCTCCTTCGCTTTGTACCTTTTCCTTTTGCTTTTCCTTTGTACCTATAAATATTACAAAATAGAGTCTTAAAATAAATTTATTTTAAGAAATTAATTGAGATATTTAAAAGATAAATCACAACTCCTCCAAATAACATTTGGGCTCTATAATGTTAGCTTACTCAAGTAACAAAGACATGACAAAATAAAATCACCACTTAATACTTAAGATAGCCAAGATAAATCTGCACAAGTGTTTAAATAACTCCTTATTGACTTCCAAAACAATTGATGTTAGCCCTATCATTAGATTTCCTTTAAAATGATAGCTATGTTGAAGAAATATTGATTTAGAAAACTAATTTTGTTAACCACAAAGTAATGTACCAAAAGGTGTTGCATCAATATTCCACATCCACAATACATTAGTATTAACTTATGTGTTTATTGAAATATCAAAAGATCAAAATGTAGTCCTTACCAAAAAGCATACTAAGTCAAACATACCACTGTCTGCGCCACCATCAATATCTTGCATTAACAAGTAAAACATACCACTGTCTGCGCATTAATGTTTCAACGCTTGCTGGATTCTATAATATTCATGTTGCAGGTTGATAGTTTAGCAGAGATTTGTCTTAGATATGACATTCATATGCATACACATCCAAAGTAACTTGCATATCCCTCATTAAAGAAAAATACCAAAGCATTGGCTTTCCATTCATAAAGATCTTACTGCAAGAAAACAAACAAAAAAGAAATCCCTATTCAAAAGGCGATGATGACTACGCCTAAAATTGTGGTACTCCCATATCGCCTTGTGAGTTGTAATTTTTTCTTTTCTTTCCTGGTGCGGAGTTATTTGTCACCAACTTCTTACTGAAGCGCCATAAAGTCTCCATTGGTAGGCACGTATGCCATCATCAAAGAGCAACTTGAGTTGAACCTGATATCATTCACCCAAGAAAAGAGACTATCGCTATCATAGTCTATGGGTCTGCGCACCAACATGCTTCATTTGGCAGGAAATAATACACTTCATTAACTCCAATGCATTTACTACGATGGTGACTTAAAAATAGCATTCGTAGACTAGAACTTTTCAAGAAAATGGAAATGCAAAGCTGAATTCAACAAGGTTAGGTGTGCTGAAATGTTAGACAAAATGCTTCTCCTAAATGTGACTTCCTGAAGTGCAATGATTCCAGGATCTAAAAAGAAAATATTTATCAAATAGCCTTAAAAATTTCAAACAAATGGAAACATGGGAAAAAAAGCTAGATTTCACAACCAATCCTATCGTACTCTTCTCTTAGGCCAAAATAATGAATTATTATTTGCATTCAATCACTCTACAGTGATTGACCACTGCCCCAAGAATGGCCCGCCCACATTACAGCAGTAAAAGTGACATTCAAGCAACGACAAGGAAGTTGCAATAAGTTCAATGAAGATCATACATGACAAAGCATAGCTAGATATAGTGTACAAATTTTAAATGCTTTAAAAAAATGGAAATGAAATAAAACCATATCTTTCCCTCCTATTCCCAAGATATCTGGCAAAGAATTCTACAATTTATATTGAACTCAAAATGCATTGATCAATGTGAGAGATGAATATGTGCTCAGAGTTTTGAGATTTGATGTCCTTCACACTCTTTAATTCATCAACGCCCCTGCCAGAAAACAGCCTTATGGTGTTGATGTCAGGATACCAAAAATAGTGATATAAATTGCTTTTAACAATGTCAAAAAATAAAATTGCACTCAGCAACCAATGAGTTAAAAGAAAGCCAAAATAGTGATAGAAAGCATTTTCGTATGGTGCATCAAAATTCTGCTAAGGCATTCGATATCAAGTGAATGTTTTATATTTACTATCTTGTTAAAAATCAAATGCAATCAAAAAAATCACAGTCCAGAGACGTAATGACTATTAAAAAATTGTATTCAGCATTGCAGCGCAGGAACATCAACAATAGGTGTTGAATAAATGTAAATGCTATAGGAAAATTCCAAGTCATTTTGAGAATGCGGATGACAGAAAGAAGTTCAAAGGCCGACGTTATCCTGATTTGATAGACATCAACCTAAAATCTCTATATATTAAGCAAAGCACTTAGAGATCATAGCTTGTACGTCTATGCATATGCAAAGTTGTATTGCTAATAGCATTCCTATTTCATGCAATAGAAATCAAAGTGAAGTAATAGAAAATAGAAATGAAATGCATTATGCCCTCCTTCTAGCGCCAAATGTAGGCATCCATTAAAATCTGCAAAAACTAAACTTCATATAGGGGTTAGTATTTCACAAATCTAACAAAATACCTCTATGAAATATCTTGTAAAGACTTCCAAATGCCATACATGACAAAATAAAAACTAAAGCATTAGGAAAGCAATAACAAGTCACCTATTCCATAGTGGATTGGTGTCACATGTACTAGTGACCCTTTCCCAACCCTTGATCAATAGCTAAAATGATGAAATGCAAATGGAGATGATGAGCAAGATGAGTTCTCAAATTAAAAGAGTAACCTTGCATAAAAGTTGTGGATGCATGAATGAGAATGAAGGCCTTCTTTTATAGATTTTCTTGATGATAGATTGGCCAAGATGGTGAATGTGGGACTAAAGATCCTCTAATGAGAAGAAGACACTTGTCAAGTGGTGAGTGGTCAATGGTTGTGCAAGATTTGGGAAGAGTGCCCATGAGAGGGAGAATTTGAATTCAAATTTTGCAATAAATTTTGAGAGGGGGACAAGAAAAACAGCAATAAATGCAATGTTGGACTTGTCATGTTGAGGGAAAATGAGGGTTTTTTACATAAATCAATAAAATTGATTTACTTGTGCAAGTGGAGATATCTAGAGAATGCAAGTGGGATGAGATTACATTTAATCAGGGATTAAATTAAATTAATGATGATTAGGTTAGCTTAATGGTGTTTAGATGATTTTGACTTTTAGGATTTAAATATTTGATTTATTTAAATCAGAAAAGGATGGAAGATGCATTTTTGAGATTTTAATTAAATAAAGTTTGATTTATTTAATTAAACTATGATGTGAGCTTTTGATTTATTTAAATGATATGAAGTCGATTTACCAGGTGAATGGATGTGATGCATTTGATTTATTTATTGAGCGGATGAATATGCATAATGCAAATTTGACGTGTCTACAGATATTGAATTATTTTTTTCTAACTAAATCTTCACTTCTAGGCACCTATAGTGGTTGAACCGTGAGGAATTTGAAGATAATGCAAACTAGTGATTTGTGACATTTTTTCTGTAGATTCTAAATATATATTTTTAAAAAAAATTGAAATCATATTGCATTTCTTTTTCTATCTCCTTTGAAAACTATTTTTTTTAGTAAACATCATTTTTAAGGAGTGACGCTCACCATAGATAACGCATAACTTTTTTTCCATGAAGGATAAAATTCAACTTTTTTTGAATTTAGATTTGTAACTACCATATCTAGTGCTTCCAATTAGTTTCATAGTGTTTTTTTGAATATTTTTTCGTTAATCAAACTTCAACGTCAAACCAATTACAATTTAGACATAGGCGGACCATATAACACAACTTTTTTGTATGTATCAAAATTCTTTTTTTTTTGTTGGATCAAGTACTTCAATATCTCGTGCACTCATATTTTTCAAAAAAAAATTATAATCTGCTATTTTTCCACGCAGTAGCAGAGAGCTTGATTTTCGTGAAAAATCTATGTTTAATAAAACTAAAAAAATACATAATAAAACCAAAACATATTAAAATTATAGTCGTTGGATAGCTCGTTAGAGGACACCATCATCCATTGGTCTATGAAGTCTCCTCCATTTTCATCCTCAACTTGAGCTTCGAAGAAAAAAAATTTGGAGTTTTTAGGTGCCAGAGAGTGAGGTGGTGGGAAAAGGGTGGTTTGGGCGAACCAGGGGGTTCGAGCAAGCCCCCTTTCAAAAAAGGTTTTTCTTTGTGTTTTTTATAGGAACGGTGGGCCCTTGCATTTAATGGGTTCACTCGAATTTGGGTTCTAGCGAACCCTCTTTTGGTTTTCTCAAACCAATAAGTTCGTTAGAACCCCAAAAACCAATATTTTTTGCATGGGGTCATTTTTTCAACTTTTCCTTCCTCACTCAAATTGTAAACCACATTTGTGGGTTTACCCCAGAAGGACACTCTCAAAGCAAAGCAAAGAGTGGCTACAAAGCTACATAAAAGTATTGAAGACATTCAAAACTCTATCCAAAAAATGGATGTTAATGTCCTAAGGGTTGATGAAGAAGCAGCTCTCCAAAGGCTCTACAAATAAAAGATATGAAATAGAAGGTAGAAGCTCATGAAAACAAATGCCAAGGGGGTGATAACAAGTAACGACAATGGGGATGAGCAAAAATGTGTGAGTAGTCAACTTGCAAATTCTAAAGCAATAGTTGGAACTGTTGAAACTAAAGTAAAACAACATAAACACTACAATTAACCACTTGGAAGATAAATTAAAACATTAAATGAAAATTTTATCATTGAAATAAAAAGAGTTTAATTAATGGTGTTGACACACAAGTGCAAATATAAAATACGGGAAGTTAAAAAAATAAAAATAGCAATGGAATGTGTGATTTTGAAGACATTCATACTATTTTGTAAAATTCCATGTTGCAAAACCGTAGGTGTTAAGAAGCAAGCAACCCACCATGAGACAACCCTTAACATTTAAACAAGGAGATTCAAATAACTGAAACCCAACACTGTGTTTTCCCAATTACAATTATTTTTTGTACTCTATTTTTTCAATCATGTGAAAGTTAAACACGATAATGAAATGTGTTATTTTGAAGACATGCATACTATTTTATAGCATTCCATGTTGCAAAACTATAGATGTTAAGAAGAAAACAACCCACCATGAGGCAACCCTTCACATTTAAACAAGGAGATTCAAATAACTGAAACCCAACACTGTGTTTTCCCAATTACAATTATTTCTTGTACTTTATTTGTTCAATCATGCGAAAGTTAAACACAACAATGAAATGTGTTATTTTGAAGACATGCATACTATTTTGTAACATTCCATGTTGCAAAAACATTGGTGTTAAGAAGCAAGCAACCCACCATGAGACAACCTATACATTTAAACAAGGAGATTCAAATAACTAAAACTCAACACTATGTTTTCCCAATTAAAATTATTTTGTGCACTTCTTGTTCAATCATGCAAAATTTAAACACAATACATTTGGAATGTGTGATTTTGACAATATTCATACTATTTTGTAACATTCCATGTTGCAAAACCGTGGGTGTTAAGAAGCAAGCAACCCAACCCTTTACATTTAAACAAGGAGAATCAAATAACTAAAACCTAACATTGTGTTTTCCCAATTACAATTATTTTGTGTAGTTTTTTTCAATCATGCTAAATTTAAACACAACAATGGAATGTGTGATTTTGAACATTCATAATGTTTTGTAACATTCCATGTTGCAAAACCATTGGTGTTAAGAAGAAAGCAACCCACCATGATATAACCCTTTACATTTAAATGAGAAGATTCAAATAACTGAAACCCAACATTATGTTTTCCAAATTATAATTATTTTGTGCACCTTTTTTTTCAATCAAGAGAAATTTAAACACAACAATGGAATGTATGATTTGGAAGACATTCATACTGTTTTGTAAGATTCCATGTTGCAAAACCATAGGTGTTAAGAAGCAAGCAACCCACCATGTGACAACCCTTCATATTTAAACAAAGAGATTCAAATAATTGAAACCCAACATTGTGTTTTCTAAATTATAATTATTTTGTGCTCTTCTTTTTTCAATCAAGGAAAATTTAAACAAAACAATGAAATGTGTTATTTTGAAGACATGCATACCATTTTATAACATTCCATGTTGCAAAACCATAGGTGTTAAGAAGCAAGCAACCCACCATGAGACAACCCTTTACATTTAACAAGGAGATTCAAATAACTGAAACCCAACACTTTGTTTTCCCAATTACAATTATTTTGTGCACTTTTTTTTCAATAATGCACCGTTTAAACACAATGGAATGTGTGATTTTGAAGACATTCATATATTTAAACAGGGAGATTCAAATAACTGAAATCCCACAAATTATGTTTCCTAAATTATAAATTACAAGGTGTTGTAAAACCCTCTGCAACCAAATTGATTAGCGCCCCTCACCTTGATTTGGTCAGTTTTCTCCTCCAACTCCTCCATGTGCACTCCAAACTTTAGTTTAAAATGTGTAGACTGCCAAAAAGCACCTAAAGTTGGTTGATTTTCTCCTCCAACTCCTCCACGTGCACTCAAACCTTTAGCTTTCAATGTATAGACTAGAAACAAAGTGTGTATTCACCCTTCTTTCTCCAAAACAAAAAGGTACACATCACTCTCCAATTTTCTCACTGCAGAAAAAAGCAAATGAAAGTGAAACTTCACGGCAAAGCTAAGACTCCCATGTTAATTGGCCAGAAGGAGGTGGGAGCACCGACCTGACAATGTCGTTAACTCCTACCTACCATTTCCTAGACATTTGGTCTCGTCTACTGGTTTCATCACTTTTATCCCCTGTCTAGCGAGCCCCACACTACCATGTCTCGTCATGTTATGTATGTTACAATGTATGTTGTTATGTATGTTTTCATGTGTTTTTGTATGTACATAGGTGCTTTTTTTCTTGTAGTTAGCCAGCTCCTCATAAATGTATGGACCATAAAATAAATAAACCTAATCTTCTTTTTTTTTAATTTTGTTGTATTGTAGTTATTCATCATTGAAACATTCTTCATTATCCATTGTAGTTATGACAACTACATAGTTTAAGGGATTATGAGGTATATATCACCTGTTACACCAAGATGTATCATCTTTCATATTTATTTAATTATCTTAAGTAGTGGATCAATGTTATTTTTTTAAGGAAGTTCTTTTTCTTTCTAATTTTTATTTCTTGACCAATCATAGTTGTAAGGCTAATATAATAAGCATGGCCTTTTATTATTTAATTTTTATCATTCTTGTGTTCCAAACCTTTCTAGTTCTTAGTGATCTATAAGACTATAAGTCTTTAACATAACCCATAATTTTGTTTAACTTGTCATCCATGACCAAAGGCATGATTCGATATCCCCATCTATTTGATAAAAAAATATATTATCTCTTTATATGTTCTTGTGTGAAGCCTTCATGTTATTTTGAATTTTTATAACTACTTTATATGCATCCCTTTCTATTTTCTAGTTCTTATCCTTGAGACAATATCAAATTTTGTATTAAAGACACCATGATAAAAGACATGACATATGGGTTCAGTGGGCCTTAAATGAGGTGGCACCTTTCTTATAGTAGTAATGAACACATTATTTTACTCTACCATTAATTCATTATTATCTTTTATAATTATGGTTAGCTCATGGATCTAGAAAAATTTTAATCAACCTAGTCCCCATATTGTGTCTTAACTACTTCCATGAATTATACCCAAGAACTTATACTCATATAAAGAAAGCTCTTATATCAATCTCTCACACTATATTTTAATAACTACGCAAAAAATTTCATGATCATTTGTAATTTTTATAAAATTCTTGAGATGCTCTTCACCTATGAATTCATTATATTTCAATTTCCAATACCTAAGTAATAGGCTAAAACCTTTGTGATTATCTCTCAAAATGAGCTACTTCATTATGAGGAGGATTAAATTGATGTATTGGTCTTTGATGAGGTACATCCTAATTATGAATGTGTCACACTTTGTTTTGGCTTTACTATTGATAAAATTGGTGTTTTTTCTATGCTATATGGGAATGAAATCTTTTAAGCTTAATCTTAACTTCATCAAGGCTAACCTCTCATCAATAGTTTTGTCAAGTTCTCCCACTTTAATATGGTTAGATTCTAAAACAACATGAATATTTGTTTCATGATCATTTGCTCCATGTTAGGGACTGGGAGAAGTGTGGTGTGATCCTTCATTTGGATTCCTTTCTTCATTTTTACACCCAATTGAAAGTTTTAAAATTTCTCATTAAACATTTCTCCTCTAGGTCTTTCTCTTTGAGGGGCTAGTTCATGATCTTTTTGTTAAATAAGTGAAACCTCCTAGTTATAAAAATATTTTTAGTAAATCATCAAGAGTGCAATGATCCCTCATATTCACAATAATGCATATCAAAATATGTGATTGTACATCTAGCATTCATTAACATATCATGTAATCATAAAGTTTGTGATACATTCCCATAATGGGTTATCACATTCAATTCTACAGGAATGATTTTTGTCATTAATGCTAAGCACAAGTCAACGGAAGAATAGTGTGAATTGAGCTTGACTGGAGAAAGGAAAGAAAGTGTACATCTAACTTGGTGACAATGAATAAAAAATGAAGAAATATATGTATAATAAAGAACCACAACTACTAGGAATAGAAGGTTCGAGAAAATGAAGGGATGAGCAACATGAATTGAGTTTTGGCTATAGAAAGGAATGAAAACATAAGCATTAGGGGAAAGGACCAATAGTTGAGCATGCTCTAATAGTAGTGATAGCATTTGTTGATTTAATGTCCAATATTTTTAATAGTATATCACTAATAGTTGTGACTTTAAAGTTGTTAGTGTTGATCATGAATACTTATAATTGAATGAAATGTATTTCTTAGATCTAAACATCAACAAATCAGGAGATGCCACATCAGTGCACCAATAAAACTTGACATAGTGTACAACTACTATCTAACTTTTTTTGGGGACCTTTTCGAACACCTCAACAAAATGCTTGCTGATATATATGATGATGTGACATTGAACCTTATATATAAATAAAGAACTTGTCAAATAAACAGCTGTAAAAATTGAAAGTAGTTTGAAGTTACCACATAAAATTTTGAGAGGTGCTTAAAATGCTAAGTATGGATCCTCTCCCTGAAAAAAATTACCTGGTTGAAAGGATAAATGAATAAATAAATATATATGTGGATCAAGAAGCAGAACCAACCACTCAGAAAAGAAGGTTGTACTTCACCATAACGGATACTGTCGATTATGAAGTCTGACTCTGTCTGCCACTAGTAGATACCAGTGTAGCCCAATAATTGCTAAAGTTAAAAAATTTCCACTCAGGCCTTGAATTTCGTCTCGTAGCTTTAGCGTACACTTCACGCCTAGGATTATTCCGTCCGTAGGGGACTTCCAATGACAGTGAACATCTTGGAAGAAGCTCCACCAAACTTTTCCTTATAAAGACAAAACCAAGGCTGCAGTCGGTTAGTTTTCCCTCGACTCTCTGCGATTGTCCAAAACAAGGAAACAAGTGGGTCGTATCTGGACAGACCATAATCACCTCTCACTAAATATTAAGATGAATCGTGTTTACTTAAAATTAATGAAGTCCATTATAATATTATGAAATCGAGAAGTATATGCTGCAAAAAAAAACTCATCTATTGAGTACATCCTCTTTATCAATGGAGTTGGTATTAGGGTTGAACAGAACTCAGACTTAGAGAATATTGTATTAGACATGAGGATGCAATTAGATGAGAATATTAGGAATTCAGTCTATTTAAATTTAATAAAGTCTATTATGATATTATGAAATTGATAGGTATATGCTGTCTTTGAGAATCTATATCTATTGAGTACATCCTAGTTTGTATTAAGGTTGAACAGAACACAAATTTAGAAAACCTTGTATTTTAGACACAAGCATTCAATTAGGTGAAAATACTTAGAATTCAAGGTCTATTAGATACTTCAACAAATCCAATTAGTTGAGCTTGTTTATAAAATTTTACTTTAAATTTCTTTACAACTTGTAAGACATAAAGATTTTCGCGACTCATGATAATAAATCAATATATTGATAAGAAATGCTCAAACAAAGTAATCTTATTCTAATACTTATCATTATATCAATACTAGCACTTGCACTTGGGGGAGGTGCATGGAATACACCGATACTATTATATAGTTACCTGGAATTTAAGGCATGCTTCTCCCATTAGTGTTCAGATATGTTTTAAGGGATTATTGAATCTTTATGTGCAGAAGATTTTTCATGAAATTTCTATGCTTGCACCTAGTCTCCTAATTACTTCCATGGCATATAAAATCCTATGAGTTGAAGTATCTTTGTTCATTGAGATTGAACTGACTTATGATAAGCTTATTTGGGCAGCTACACACAACAATTGTACTGAGCTTGACTAGGTGATCTAAGCTTCATTTTTTTCAAGCACAATATCTACTTTTTGCTAGGTGGAATGTGGAGTTTCTTGGGCAATTTCATTAACCTACAACAAAGTCCCAAGCAATTTTGAGTGTAGTAATTGAGACAAAATGAACCAAGTAGCATTAAATGAACTAAATAGATAAAACAGTGAAAAATCTGGAGAAAAAGTCAAAATCAAATTCAAAAATTGTCCATGCTAAATTCTTAAAAAAAAATTCCAATCCAAAATTCAAAACTGTCAAAGCACAAGAACCCACATAACAAGACATCTTCCAATACTGTTTTTCTTCATCTCAAAGCACAAAAGGAATACCATAAAGTTTCAAGATGATATGTTTACCTTTGATCCATGGAGAACAATCATCTCCAAGATGGATTGTAACAATGTCAGCATTGAACTTTAAAAACCAATCTCACTTGTTGGTCGGATGCTTTCTAAAAATTGTTACTTACAGCTACAAGTTGGTGGTAAAATGGGCATGCACTTTGCCCAAGGTGTATGTTGAGTTAAACTTTTGAGCTTCAGAATAAGAGGAGATTTGTATTATGGTAAAATGGGCATGCACTTTGCCCAAGGTGTATGTTGAGTTAAACTTTTGAGCTTCAGAATAAGAGGAGATTTGTATTATGCTTACACTTCAGTTCTTCAAAGTGCTCCCAGTCCTTCCCATCCATCCATATGTTCAACTTAATTTACAAGTTCTCTATCTCAATATGGAGCATAATATAGAGAGATAATGGGCTTTGATGGTATTCAGTCTCTCAGGAATTTTTGATTCTGATGTTTGTGTTTCGATATTATGCAGTTATGTTAGAACGTGTACCAATGGCATGCTAAAGCCTTGTTTTCATCTTGGTTGTTGGCTTGTGATTTAATGACCTTTTCAAATCATATAGTTTTTCAATTTGGAAAACATAATAAAGATTTGACTGTAAATAAACTATCTGATCAAGGTAAGTAACATCTACTAATAATATAATAATATTTAGCATTATCTAGTAGCTTAGGTCCTTTCTTAGATTTTTTATGGTTTCTTTCTTTTGATAAAGAATACATTTGATTTCTTATCAAGTGGCACAGTGGTTAGTGATATCTAATTTAGTCTATGAAGAAATTTTTATGCGACAATAGATATTGAAGTTTAAAACTACAAGTAACTTTAAAAAAACTCTAAAAAATAATCTACTAAACAATAATAATAATCGAGACAAATGCATATTAGAGAAAAGTACAAAATAAGACAGGGCAGCCCAGGAAGAACCCAAAGTAACAGTCATAAAGGCATTTGAACACTGGAAACAAATATCAAATAGAGAAACTGACACCAAATCAATGGACCAGAACAATGATCTAATGAATAACCAACATCGAAGAATGAATACAAAATGCCACTTATAAAAACCAAGAAAATATCTAGAAAGAAATCCACATGTTACTGTGTATTGTAAACCTATGTAGCAAATATAGCTAGCCCAAAGGGAAAAAAAATATTAACTACAAATCTCCCTAGTTTGATGGTGACAGTAATATCATAGTGTAATGAATTTTTTATTGAAAAGAATGATATAGGCGTATGACATGAAAGAAAAATTATATGATATTTTTTATGGGGAGCCAGACAAGCTTTTGATTAAGCAGAACATCCCTGATTTGAAGTTTTGGGGGCGTAATTGTCATTTCACTTGCTTTCATCTTAAAGCAAGAGTGTCCATGAGCATAATTTGCTTCCTACTATTAGAATAAATAAAATTTTGTAATATTGATTGTATTTGTCAATGCCAAAAGTGAATGGAAAGAACATTATTGCAGAAGCAGAGTAGAGTAATATGATATTTTTTATGGGGAGCCAGACAAGCTTTTGATTAAGCAGAACATCCCTGATTTGAAGTTTTGGGGGCGTAATTGTCATGTCACTTGCTTTCATCTTAAAGCAAGAGTGTCCATGAGCATAATTTGCTTCCTACTATTAGAATAAATAAACTTTTGTAATATTGATTGTATTTGTTAATGCCAAAAGTGAATGGAAAGAACATTATTGCAGAAGCAGAGCAAGAACTGCTCCCGGAAGTTGAGATTATGTGATTTAATAAAGAGTTGTGCAGCAAGAAGATTGAATTATACATTATACCTTGCATGTTCTTTTAACTCCTATTGGTGAATAATTTATCAAATAAATTGGAAATTGAAAATAGCAAGGTTATACATAACATTTTACATATGTTCACAATGACTTTGGGACCAAACAGGATTGATAAGTAGGGCATAGGGCATAGTGATAGCAATCTTGCATCTATCTTGATTTGTTGCAATATCCAACAGAGAAATTCAATTTTCTTCTTAATAGTTCAAAAATGAAGTAAAATGATGGGTTGTACTTAAATTGTTATAAAACACAAATAATAGGAAGAAACAACGCACTTTGCAATGATTGCCTGGATACTTAACCACATACAATACAAATGACAAAGAATAAAGTTAGAAGGATTCACTTTCCTGACATAACCTTTCAAGAAAGTAGTACAGACTCTTATCTACATTCCAATATAATCATTACCAAATGTTAATAAAGTTACAAAAAATACTACATTATGTATGGTGTAACACCAACTTGAAATTTTGTCGAGGGATTGTTGTGCAGTGTTAAAAAAAGAGGGTGATTCAAATTCAAATCCACACGTCACATTATGGAAATTACAACCCAGCAGACATGCACGTGCAATGACACTTCCCTCCCCAGGGCTTGTTCATCCCTACAACCAGTCTGGGCCTGGTGATATTGCCATTTACCCTTAACCAAAAAAACTGTAACTTGCAATGCTAAAGAGGCCATAGAAAATTTTCTTGGAATTCACATTAGTGGGGTTATAGCTGTGGATTTGTTGCACAATATCAGAGTAAATTTCCTTAAAAGAAGCAAACTGTATTATTCGCATAGGGGAGATTTTTTCTTCAAATAACATCTAGAAATTCTGAGTTTTCCAATTCTCGTCTTAGAAGGTTGCCCTATAACTGGAATAAACTATTTCTGAACAAAGTCAGCTTAGAAACTGCAACTTAACAGAAACAATTTTAAGAACTCACACATATGGCGTGCTCACAAATGCTGCTTGTATATGAGTACAAATTTGACTGGTCTTTTCGTTTGGATGCTTCTTGAAACACAACCTTGTAGGTGATTACACTGCATACAAATTTTATTTTCGCTTAGATACCCTTAATCTGAAATACAACTATATTTCACAAATCTCACCCAGTATTGACACCCAACGAATCTGGATGGATGTTTGCCTCTGGGTATGATTCAAGAAGTTGAGGAAGTCAATGCCCAGAAGTTGAGGCAGTCAATTGACAGAGGAAGGCAAGATTTAACGCAATACTTCTCGTTGTGGATTCCTTGATCTTATTGTCCGGAACAAAGAGAATGTTAAGTGGCAGTTTGGTCACTGATTTTGAAGCTCTTAATAAAATTACTGCAAAGAACTACCATCCCTAGCTCTTAAAATTACTGCAAAGAACTACTATCCCTAGCTCTTCTATAATGGCAGAAAACTAACATAAGAATTTTGTAAGGAAATTAACAGATAAAAACTATTACGAAACCCTACCGAAGCTGAAATTGTTCTAAATGAGACGAGCCCAAACCAATCTCGCTACAGCTACTACTTCAATCTATTCACACTAAACGAAACCCAAAACATTACCTCGAGATTCTGCACAAATTGCATCGTGCTGTCAGCGATGGCCGTGAGCAGAAACGGGCAAAGTGTGCAAAAAAAGTATTACAAAACCTTGCCAAAGCAAAAAAAAATTTAAATGAGACGAACCGATAGAGGTGGCGCCCAAAGAATGGCCGAGAACCCAAACTTTACAGTGCCCGTGCTTTGCAATGGCAGATCTGACGGCGCCTAGGGCAAAGTCAAAGTTGGGGGTTTTGTGTAGGCCGTTGATTATGAGAATCAGATCGAGTTTTAGATCCGTGTGCAGTGTCTCAGGCTTTAAAATTGATTCTCTGAAGGCCACGATGGCTCTGGGAATTTTAGCCTGGTGTTTTTCGTTTTCAATTCATTCAAAAATAGACCCGAAGATCGAATCATTGACCTTGTCGACCATAATCTCTGTGGGATGGTATTTGAAGAAAGTCCAGGCGGGAGCGAGGGCATCTAATAGCCCTTGCCGTTTCTCCTGGCGATCTCTTTTGAAGACGCATACTGCCTGCACCAGAGCACCTGCAACAATTCGTCTGTGCGAAGGATCGCTCTTGCGAAACCAAATAATCCAAAATCATGATTTTTTACACTGCAAAATAAAGAATTTCAGGTTTGAAACAGTTGATGCTTTTAAACGAAGAATTTACTAGTCAAGACGTAAGATTACGGATCCCTAACAAATCGAGATCGGTGAGATCAGCAGAGTCGGTGAATTTTTTCGGCACCTGTAAGATTTCCGGCGTGAGATTTTTCTGATGGGCTATGCCCACAATAAATAGCCTATCGGCTAAATAAGATTACGGATCCCTAACAAATCGAGATCGGTGAGATCAGCAGAGTCGGTGAAATTTTTCGGCACCTGTAAGATTTCCGGCGTGAGATTTTTCTGATGGGCTATGCCCACAATAAATAGCCTATCGGCTAAATTACATAATAAAATCAAATTCAAAGTATATTATTAGATTAATGAAAATTATCTTGACAAATGTAAAATCAGCACTAAATTATTTTTGTCTACGTGACCTGGAGGATTTTCAGCCTCAAAGTATTAGTCATCCGCTTCGTTGTCGCTATCAAAACGTAGCGTGGTAGCGGAGAAATTAGCCGCTGCCTAACAACTCCTCTCCGCCTGCATAGAAAATGTCAGGGAAGCAGGACAAATGAGATAAACAGAATAAATAAATTAAAAAACTGTATATTTTATTCAAATGATTTGTTCTATATAAAATAAAGGTATACATAAATAAAAATTCATTAATCATTATTTGTTACAGATCAAAGTTTTATTAACTGAAACAAGATATAAATTTTTTACTGTATCATAATCAAGATTCAACAAATTACTTGTTCTAGTTTAGCAATGATAGCAGCTAATTATTCCAGCAACTCCACCACTGTCCTCATGGAAAGCCGGCGTTTGGGGTCTCTATTTGTGCATACCAGACCCACCCGCAACATCCGCAGCATTTGTTCGATGCTGCTTTCTTCCTGTATTCGGTTATCCAACACTCCGGCCTCTCCCCTGCCCATTCCTATTGTGTTGTGGATCAACTCCACTAAATCTAGTGATTCCCCGTACGCCTCATTCGTAGCTTTCATACCACTCACCAGCTCTAACACCACCACTCCGAAACTGTAAATGTCGCTTTTCTCGCTCATTTTCAATCTATAGCCGTACTATGCGCATCAAAAAATTTAACATTATGATGCTAAATCTTTGACAAGAAATTGAAACTAAAACATATTAGAAAATCGTTTGTAGAGATAAAATCAAAACCTGGTGCTACATATCCGTACGACCCGACATAACCAGACGCCATATACTCGTCGCCCAGTTTGTCAAGCACTCTGGATACGCCAAAATCTGCAAGTTTAGCCCTAAAATCCCCTTCCAGCAAGATGTTGCTGGATTGCACATCCCTGTGCAATATTGGATGGGAGCAATCATGATGCATATAACTGAGCCCACGAGCTGCGCCAAGAGCGATCTGATAACTCATCGGAGGACCATCTCTGATACTGGGTCACCGTGCAGACAGTCGAACAAGCTGCCATTGGGCATGAACTTGTATACTAACAACTTGAAATCGGACTTTTCACTTGAAATGCAACAGAGAAGCTTTAAGATGTTGGTATGCCGGATGAGTCCCAATATATCCACCTCCACTTCCCCAATTTTATTCTCTTCATGCTCGCCTTTTCTCTTAAAATTTCCTTCTGGTTTGCCCCTGTTCCGGATCTTCTTTACGGCCACCGCTTGTCCGTTCTGCATAATGACCTTATAAACTTTCCCGGCACCTCCAGATCCAATCACGCTACTCTCCTTCAAATTGCGGAGGATGTATGACTCGTCCACTTCTGTCGAAATGAATGGCGTCTTTTTCCACAATGCCGTGTCAGTTGGCTTGCAGAGAGACGAACGGCAAAAACAAATGGAGCACAAGGCAACGGCTACAATGAATAAAGGTGCCACCAGAATGGTAGCCAATCTCTGAGGTGACTGAGAGGAGCACGAAAGGTAGGTTCAAATTCTGTCCCCCCCTTAGCTTCGGGTTGTTCAGAAAGATCTCGCTGTAAACCGGATGGTCTAGAACGTCAGGGATGCATCTAGACAAGTTATTGTTGGATAAATTTAAAGTAAGCAGGCCCTCTATCATTCCTAATCGGGAAGGAATTCGTCCGGACAATTTGTTGTCACGGAGATACAGTTCTCTCAAATTCGAGAGAGCCATTAAACTGCTCGGAACATTGTCGCAGAGATTATTGTGCGACATATCCAACGATTGGAGTTGCGTTAAACTGCCCAAGAAATCCGGCAATCCGCCTACAAAATTACAGTTATATAATGATAACGTCTGCAGCTGCTTTAA
>VDFB02058242.1:314619643-314755257 GCA_007258455.2 Sequoia sempervirens | reverse complement strand
GGATGAGGTTGCATAATATATTTTTGACAACTACAAGGTTAAAACTTCAGTTTGGGATGCCCAAATGGATGAAGCGCTTGTTTTGACATTTTTCTTCATGGTAGAACTCTACTTGCAAGAGATAGGCGTAGGTTTTTTATGATAAAAAATGAGCTTTGTAATTGTAACTCTTTTGGAGTTTACAAGGTTGATTATTGCCTATTTATCTCAAGCAAGTTGAAGAGATTTTGTATGTTTTTTATTGCAAGTTGTGAAGAAGATTTGTTGAAGGCAAAGGAAGCATCTCAAGCAAGGATTGGAATTATTGTAATCTTATTTTGAGATTAAATAATACATTGATTCTTGGTGGAGTTTTTTCTCGAAAGGGTTTCTCCATGGTATATGCTATGTAACTTATTTCTTCTAGTCATATTCTTCTACAACTTATGTCTACTTTCTACAAATGGTAAAAAGAATCTAAAAAGATAATCATCTACAAATAATTGAACAAAGAATAATTATTTAAATCTAAATTCAAATAGGGTTTACATGTTTTAAAGCTACACAATTTACCTTCATTTTTCAACATGGTTGTAATTTAAAATTTCAATCATTGATCATTGTAATTGAATTGGCAATGAGTTGGAACTTTTTCATTTACCTTTGAACAGATTCAATTGGTTCATTTGTAGGTGTGGGGCTTACCATCTAGAAAGAAACATATTAGGTGATCTCATCTACCTAAATTTTTCAATAGCAAGAACATAATGGACTTGGCATCTAGATACCACATACACTAGTTTTCATATTGAATAATCAAATAATATAACATAACATACCATAATAAATGACAATACTAAAAAACAAGTCATGTTCAACTCTCAATGGTCATGTGAGTTGTTAAATTTAATGCTAACTAGTAAAAATGATAGTTGATTTAAGAACACAATGGACATGGCATCCACACACCACATACACTAGTTTTGATAAAAACAATCACCCTCACAATAATCAAATATTCTTTCTCAGTACACTACTCACTTTTATCAACATCTAACAAAAACAGTGTGGAAAATAATCATTAAATAACACAAAATATCATATTTACATTAACATATGACAAAATCATTTCATAGAGTAACTATTTCTTACAAAATTCATAGCTACAACTATGTGTATGCATTGAAGAAAATGGTAGCAATTTCAAACTACATATCATCCAAAATGTTTAGGAATGCACATTTCATAGAAAAGGCATTCCCCACTCCATAGTGGATGATCCCGCAAAGCTGGTTTACAATTTCCAGGAGATCCTAATTTTTGATGAAATTACATATTTTTAGAAAATATAATGATTTAAGCCTTGAAAATTTCCATTTAAAGGATTCCAGTTGAAAAGGGTTTGATCGAACCATCTTAGATCAAAACCCCTTGGATAGAACCCTGCTAGTTTTAAACTATACCTATAATGGAGTCTCCTTTGTACACCTATCAAAATGCTGATAAAAAACCACTTTTGATATACCTTTTGGGGGATCGAATGAATTCATGTTTGAAAGTATGTATCCCTTATCATAAGCTTCCCATAGAGTATAATTTTAAATAAATTTAATTTTATTATTATATATATATTTTATTTCTTGTGAATGTAGGTTTTTCACTAAAAATCAAGCTCTTTGTCTTATACATGTGGAAAAATAGAAAATTATTAATTTTTTTTTTGAAAAATATGAGTGCACCAGATATTGGAGTCCTTGATCCAATTCAAAAAAAAATAAAAATCAATACATACGAAAAAAAGTAATGTGTTATAAGGTTCGCCTATGTCTGAATTGTAATTGGTTTGACTTTGACACTTTATTAAGGAGAAAATATTCAATAAAACACTATGAAACCAATTGGAAGCACTAGATATCATAGTTAAAAATCTAAATTAGAAAAAACTATAATTTTATCCTTCATGGAAAAAGTGTTATGCATTATACGGTGAGCATCACTCCTTAAAAATGTTGTTTACTGAAAAAAACTAGTTTTTGAAGGAGATGGAAAAAGAAGTGCAATCTAATTCCAAAATTTTTGGAAAAAATATGTTTAGAATCTACAAAAAAAATGTCACAAATCACTAGTTTGTAACATGTTCAAATTCCTCATGGTTTAGTTGTTATAGGTGCCCAAAAGTGAAGATTTAATTAGAAAAAATTATTATAGTGTCTTGTTTGGCAAAAAATTGTAAACCAATATTGTGGGATCACCCTAGTACTCATCATAGCTTAGCTCTCGTAGGAGAGTATAGAAAGCATCTAATTTGTGGCATGTTTTGTGGAATTCATTAACTATTTCTTACATAGCCTAAATTTCAAACTCTTGTACAAAGCATGCATCCAAACTTGTTTCTCTTGCTAGCAAAATCACCTCCTGGAAACTTGCTAACACATTGGCAGAAAAAAATTTAATGTTGGTTTCGTGAGCCCAATCCCAACTAACAAATCTAGTTGATTCAGTTGGTGGTGAGGATGTGTTGCCTGTCCCATCCCAACTGATAGATGCAGTTGATTTAGAATCAGTGCTCAATATATTAATAATTTGTTTAGGTGGTGGAACGTTGGCCATAACCTGATAAAAGCTATAGGTGAAAAATCCAAAAAAAATTATAAATAACCAACCACATCTCCTTCACAAATAACATATATGATCTTGAGATTATATAATATTTTAAAATTGTGAGTGAAAGCTATCAAGAAGAGTAAGAAAAGCTAGCATAGTCTCATAAAGCACGAGTATATTACACCATTAGGATGTTATAGAACTAATTTTATTGGTGCATCCTTTATAGTGACAGAAGAAGTGAATCAGAACAACTATTGATCTATTTGATAAAACAAAATCCAAAGATGAAGAGATGAAGTGATTAAGGCTGAGCACATGAATTAAAAAGTTGTGTCAAAGCTTTTTAAAGGGAAAAAAAACTCTACATACAAAATTACAATTTCATGACTTGAAAATATAGTATTGTTCTCAATGTTTCTATGATACAAAATGTGGGCATTTCCAGCAATTTAGTTTGATTGAGAGCTCTTGTAACAGTTATGGTGGTTATTATTGTGAATAGTGATAAGAAGATAATGTCATGTATAGCTAACATTGGTTGCCAGAAACCCCATTACAATTGAGGAATGGATGCTACGTTACAATATAGGGGAGTAATATGTGAAGGGAACATATACTTCATCATCATATGAGCTATTCAGCATTGTTTCTATTCTTGTTGATTCAATATGCTTACTATGTACTGAAGTTTCACTCTCTAACATGAAACCTAGGTTCATTTATCTAAATTAAAAGATAAAGCCAAAGGCATTTCCTTTATTTTGTATTTTCCTATTCATCTACTTTTTTTAAAAGGGCTAAAATGTTTTCCTCAAGAAATTAAAAGAATCACAACACCAAACAGAAGATGGATGATGAAACTAACACTGGACAAGATTATACTTCAAGAAATACAAGCTTCAGTGGCAATGAAAAACTCTCCAACCAATTTGAATTATTTTCCTTCACATATGCACATATATTCAATTGTCAATGTATAAAATTTGAAGTTAATCAAACCATACATATCAGTTGAGGAGAAAAAATATAACTAGGTGAGTTTGAAGAGTACTTATTGATGTGTTACAAGGAGTGATCAAGAAAGGCTAGATAATTTCCACTGGAAAGGATGAGTGAAACATTTTCTCATCAGTTAGACTAAGTTTTGGGGCACAAAGGCCTCTTTTTCAAATAGGTATGATACTAAATATAGATAAATAGTAATATGGACACTAAAAGAGTATACCCTAGACTATAGGTAACTTTCATACTAATATGTAAGCAACATGTGTAGGAATAAAAGTAATACTATTACTGTGCGTCGAACTGCACTACAATTATAATAAAATAAATAAAATGTCTTTCAAATGCTTTATAACATTCAACATCATATTGAACAAGAATAAAAATTGAGAGGTAGAGTAGTGTCAAGAGGTAGTATGAGTAGAAAGGACACAAAGAAAAATGTCAATAAAAAGGAGGGTCACAACTGAGTTGAGACTTTGTTATAAAATAATGAAAACTGAAAAAACTATTACAAAACCCTACCAAATAATTCTGATAAATGTAGTGGAATCATTTGAATATTTTATTTTGCACATACTTAAATTCTATATTGGGTCTATTCACAACCAATTAAATATCACACATTGCAAAGAAAAACATTTGGGAACAAATGGTAATTTTAAACTTAGAGAATGGTAAACATCAGACATTGCCAAGTGAAACACTTCAAACTATGTGTTAACAAAACCAAAAGAATGCTTACCTTGTCTAGAGAATGACTCGAGATTCTACACAAATTTCCTCTTGTTGTCAACATTGGATGTAGGTTATTAAATAAAAATATCGGTTATCAAAAATAGAACATAACACAACTCCTATTTGTATGCCAAAGGAATGAGGATTTTTTTTATTGAGACTCTACAAACAAACAAAATTACAAAACCCTACCAATGGTGAAATAGAAAAATGCTTACCTCCTCTTGCTATCAATGGTGGCCATAAGCAATCTTGGTACAGCACAAAACCCTAGCAAAGAAAAACTTTTCTAAATGAGACGAACCCAAAGCAATCATGCTACAGTTGGTACTTCAATCTATTCATAGTAAATGAAAAGTAAGTCTGAACTAGATTTATAACAAACCTTCATTGTGACAAAGTAGCTCCTAGGTGGTCACCAAGTAGCTTCGTAGTAGGACTAGGAAGCATGCGATGTGTATACAAACACACACCAGTAGCTGTAAAAACTCATGTTACCAAACACTATTTGTACTTGTCACCAGCCACATTTCGTGGTGTTCATGTTTCCTCAGAAAACATTTTAGCCATCACAAAATCCAGCGTGAGAAAAATTCTCAGTCTGAAGCTAACACTAAATATAGCTTATTAGCTAAATAATAACAAGATATTGTTGTTGGTGGTGGTTTGGAGGTGGGGACACAAGGTAATGTTGAGGGATTGGTTGATAAACTATGGAGGTTGTCGAAGAGAATTGCCAATTTAAACAAGTCCTCAAAGGCTCTGACCAAGGACCATAGTGTGGCTGATGAGGAAAAGGATGTTGGTGAAAAGATGGTGACCATTGAGGATTCTCCCCTGTAGGACCTACCCAAGGAGGAACAAGACGAGAAAATTAGGGGTCAGGTTGAGGAGAATGTGGATAAAAGAAAATCCAATTAGGAGCCCTTGAAGGTAAATCCTCCTACGAGATTTTCCTACCTTGATGATGATGCTACTTCCATGTTTGATTTACTTGATATGGCTAGGGCTGGGGCCACTGGAACCTTTAAATTGGCTAAGCAGACTCTTCAAGAGTTCAATGAAATCAATATTAAAATTAGAGGTTTAAAAGAGAATATGAAAAATGTTCTAAAAGAATTTGTGCCAGACATCCTTATAGATAGAATGGTGGACCTAGAGGGTTCTGTTGATGTGTGTTTTATGCAATTCTCAACACAAGTAATGCATAGGTGCATCACCTTTCTTGAAATCCAATCTTCCATAATCAAATTACAGAACACTATCCCAAGGTATCTAGTGTCAGGTCTTGATAGTGCTTGGAATATCTTAGTTGTTTGATGTGATTTACTAGAATCACAAGGCAGACTTATGGATGAGTTACAAAGTAGGGAAGTTGGGTCTACGAATGGAGTTCATAAGGTGGGAAAGTTGTTACATAGGTGCTGCAAGTTCAAAAAATAGTCTTGAACTCATATTCCATCATTAGATTTGACTTTACAATGTACAATGAACCTTAGCTTAGGTCACTTACTAAAAAAAAAAAGGAAAAAGGGCAAGGAAAGGGAGAAGTTCCTAGACTTGAAACTATGAATGAACAGTGATCATGGAGGATGCTATAGTAGACAAACTTCCTAAATTAGGTTTTTCTTAACCAAGAGAATCCTACAACTTCAAAAAAATAGTGCAATCTCCTAAGGTTTGTTGATTTTCAGATTGCACACACACATCATGAACATGTAATTGAACTAAGTTGCAACAATGAAGAAAGGAAGCTTAGACTAGCTTTACAAAGTGATTCATCATTAATAAACCACAAAAATTATGAGCTATAAATCATCAAATAATGTAACAAAAAACACCATTATCACTTCCACTCAATAAACTAACAACTAAAACTAACATGGAAGGTAGAACCATGCATGCATAATGAAAAAAATCAAAAGGAATACCCATAAATCATGCAATGTTGTTTTCTATTGATGCAGAATTCCTTTACATTAGTTCTCCAACCATTTACAAATGACAGGGAGACCCCTATTTATGGTTTTCCAAAGCCCAAATGAATGGTTAGGATTAAATTACATTATGTGGATCAGATTGATTACAAGTTAGGGCTTCACCCACCCCCCATTATTTAGCAATTTAAAATACATCATTTATCTCATTCTTGTTTTGTCTTGTAGTTCCTAGGTGTTGTAGCATTTTCTCATTTAGCTAGCTACCCATTTTCACTATAGCAAAAACTGTCTAAAGGCTGCCCTCCTCCCCTGATGGTTTTGCAGCATTTCTCAGCTAATTGAGTGCACCTTGTTTGCAAATTTATATAATTTTGGAACAAGTTAATTGTCTATGGATTTGATGAGACCTCTCTTGAGGAATTATGATCACTTGGCAAGGGTAAAACAACTCCATTTCAAATTGTGGTGGATACCTTTTGACGGATAATGACCGATCGAGGAAAGGCCAAAATAGTGCCCCCTCCATCCTAGATTCTGGTGAATAGCCATTTATGTTCTGGGCATTAATCTCCTTCGTTATGCAGCCATTGGTCCTATTTGATGGGTTGTCTCTTTTTTGTGCAATGATAGTTTGGAAACCCCCATCAAAGTCCTCTTTCGGGCCAGGTTCCACTAATGATCGTTGATTATCATTCCCTTTTCCATGCAAATTTTCCTCCTGAATTGTATCCTTTACAACCGCATTTCTGATTTTAGCAAACTTCATTGTTTTGACATACACCTATGATTAGCATGTGGAAATATAGCATACAATCCACAATCCTCATCTTTGATCTGAATTTTTCCCCATAGCCTAACTCATTCACATGCTAGATGGCTTCTTTCTTCCATGGTCACCTCTCATTCTTCTTTCAGGTACACATCCTTAGGTGGTTGTACTTGAGTCACTAGCCCCTCATCCAAATGCCTCCTTGTCACATTTACACCTACAAGCAATTCCCACAACAAATATTCAAATTGTATCCCATAATTTATATTCATAAATGATGTTGTATGATAAAGATATTGACAAGGAAATTCAAATCCCGTTAAGGTGTAAATACTAAGACATGGAAAATTAAGATGTTAGTGAAGCACAATAGATATTCTAGAAGCGATAACTCATTACCAGTCCATTATTGGTGTAGGACAATATTATTCCATGTCGTGAACAATGTACTAGAAGGGCATATACGAGTAGAGACAAACAACAATTTGCCTGAATGGTGCCATGAACTGCAGGATTTGCATAGAAGTCCCCCAGGTGGTTCGTGGGTGGGGTGATGTTTGGAATTCCATGGTTGAAGTTCTAGTTAAGAAATGGTATAACCTTCTCCATGAGAAGAGGATCCATGTGGTACTCATAACATCCTAGTCAAATTATATTCCTTTGCAATCTTCATCTACATGCATAGGAAAGCTACGAATGACTCGACCCTCCCTAATCATAGTAAGTCGGATCTTTCTCACATTCCTTCAAATTTTCCCATGAATCCTATGCACCCCTTTCATTCAACTTGTAATCATTTAATTTCTAATCCCTTCATCATGGTTGGGATGTATTGGTTGTTCATCGCTTTACTACATTTGTGATTACTCAGATTGTTTGTAGAATGCTCTTTGCTATAATGTCAGTGTTTTCTCACATTGCTTGTGAAAAAGAATGATCTTGTGCAAGCCTTTATCTGGTCCTTTGGGTTCCTCCATTCATTTATCAACGTATATGTTTTGGTGATTTAGATTAATAATCACAACGGCCTCATCGATTTTTCAAAGGGACTATCATGGGAATTGCAATCCCCACATAAGAGAAAGCCACCAAAAACAACAATGCGGATGGTTATGCAGATGGTGTCATTTGAAAATAGAAAAACATAGTTACCACCCCGCATGATAAATCTTTGTAGAACACCATTTAGCCTCCCCTTTTTGATCGAGTCCCCTTCTTTGACCAAGTCTTCCTTTTGTATTGAATTGGCTGATTAAGCCACTAAGAGTGTTATCATTCCTCTCAACTCACACCATGTCTCTCCCTAAACCCTTTCGAGCTTTGCCACTTTGTTGAGCTTTCCCTAGTCAATTCTTATATTCTTCAAAGGACATAAGAATTATCAATGTGGGGAGTGTACACCAGCCGACCATTGCATGGGAAGATGATAGAGATGTTGTTTGTGAAATCCAACATTGAAGGAACCAATAGTAGAAGTGGTAGCAACGTTACAGGATGCAGAACCTCCATAGGAGAAGGCTGTGGGTGAGGAGGTACAGGGAGCTGACGAGAAAATTCCATAAATATATTGGCATGAACTGAATGGCATTCTGTGTTGCAGATCCTGCAAAGGTGACTTATGTCAGCGAGTGGAAGGGTAGGCTCCGCATCACAAATTTTCATTGAGAGAAGCATGGGGACTAGACTATGGACAACCAACATTTCTGCATTCCATTTGTTTCAAAAATTCCTCTATTGTTGAAATTATATAGTTCATCATCCACTTGTGAATGCATCAATATGCAATTGTATTTTATCTTGTTAGGAAAAGATATGCAAAAGGCCACCTATGATCCTGACTACATTCAATCAAGCCTTCACTCACCACCATGTTGCATACCACCATATTTCCCCAGACTAAATGTTGATACTAATTCAATAGATCACCCTCTAGGCTCCTGATTACAAGATCTCAATCCAAGGTGCCATTGGCTTGCAGGATCAACACGTGCTTTGGTTGAGGCTTTCATTTGTTTATTACATGGTGATTTACTCCACGCAGGACCCTAGAGGCAATCCTTCAAAATTATCAAATGAAATCCCAAAGTGCTAATGTAGGATCAAAGACAAAAGTGGTGCGAGATCGTGCTCATGCTACCACCAACATTCCCCCTAAAGGTCAGGCATCTTAAAACCCAATCCTTCCAACTTTAGTAGTGTGTGCTTATGCATCCCTCAATCAATCTACACCCTACATTGACTATCATGATGTGACTAGGAATAGGATGCAATATTATGCCAGGTTTGAGCCGGTTGTGGATGGGGGAATGCGAGGCACCCCGACATGAGAGTCATTTGACAATGGCACTAGGTGGATGCCTTCCATAAAAGTAGAACCCACACAAGAGATCTTTGTGGACAAAGGAGGGCAGGGAATCAGGGTGAGAATGTCATCTATGTGATAGTGAAGCATTGGCGACTACCTATGCGATGAGCCTTGCAAGACTGACATCCTTCCTTACAATTTGATGCTTGTTCCCAGTCGTTCTCAGGCTACCTTAGTAAAATAATTCCCCTTGTCACTTCATTTGACCATTGAAAGTAATCATTTCAATCATCCCCTTGTCCCTACATTGCAAGCTTCGTAGTGTGATTTTGTTTGGAGTTACGCCTCCATTGGTTTAATCAATTATGTTGTTATTGCAAACTTAGTGGCTTTTTGTGAAGAATGTGATTCATAGAAAAAGATCGCTCAAGGCCCATGTTGCAAACATAATCTCACCATTTCAGGGTGTGTATAAGATGGCTCTTAACAAACTTGGTTGTCATTTCAACTTACTAATGAATAATAGGTGATTGTACTCATGTCGGGGTGGGCGATGCATTCTTCTCATATACTTTATAAAATGGGTTCTATCTCACCCCATGGAGAAAGCACATCATGAGAACGTGAGTGGTGGCCTAGAGGGAAAGTCATTTTGAACAGCCCAGTAGACATCATACCCCACTTAGAAGACTTTCGTCGGGTGGAGAAGTGTGGGAGGCTGCAAGGAGCAAGCTGTTAAGAAAACAGTGAGTGGTAGAGAGAAGTCTGCGTAGAGGCCCTCGCATGGGTGACCACTATTTTGGAGGCCACAGGCAGAGGAGCATGGGGTTACATAGTATGAATTTCATTTGAAATAGCTAAGCTGGCAATGACTTTGTGGAGTGTGGAACACGCATTGGTGAACCCCGTTAAGAAGGTGTAGACGAAATAGCCTTCATGAGTGGAATACTCACTATGTCCTCAAGCTTCTCTATCTTCATCTTCTTGGTTGAATATCCTTTTAAACATTCTTATCATTTTTTGCAAGGCTTCTTAGCTTTCCTTCTGTGACCAACTCCTTAACCTATTGTTTATATCCATCATGCTATAGGGTACCTCGTATTTGCATGGGGTGATCAAGGACAAAGATGAAATGTATTCCTCTCAGACTTGGAATTTTTCATCAATTAATGAACAAATTCTCATCCACGAAGGAGAGTCATTTGGAAATGGTCGTTAATCCATGGCTAGCCCATGATTGATGAAAACCATCAAGAACAAAGGAAGGGACAATTGTCAATAGTTTTCTATTTGGGAATGACATTACATAGGCGACTACTCGAGACACAGACCCCACACACCAGCATTCGTTGGAGACAAACCCTATGGGAGGATGAAAACGACGTAACCCAAGCAAGAGCTTTAGGATGAATCCTCACATGAGGCACCTTGTGATCCATTGACCCCCATGTGTTTATAGTCCCATCTCACATTGCTCAAATGGGATCAACCCCCACGTTGTAAAAATTTTGGCCATGAAGAAAATGATTCATGATAAATGTGTTGTTTTGCTTCTTCGTGCTGCACACCATTGTTCATCATCAGATCATGTCATTGGGCTAGCCTATCCATAATTCCATCTTATTTTGACCTGGATAGATTGTTCATTGCAATATTTTATTGGTAATTAGTTGGATCTCTTAAATAAATCTCTCTTGATCTTACTGACTTCTTCCCTCTAACATCCCATCCCATTCTCTTTGGGATATTTGGTTACTTTATATACATCCATAATTTGATTATTTGGATTTAATGACTATGTCGTCCTCACCGATTCTTGAAGGGATGACCGTGGTAGTTGCAAGCTCCATAGTCATGACCTCTGTGCCAACAAATGCAATAAAGAACATGCGTGTGGATGCATGAATATTGACATTGAAGGATGGCATTATAGGAGACATCTGCCAAGAGGGTAGAAGCCTCAACCCCCAAAAATCATGGCAATGTTGCCTTATGTGCATAACTTAGTTGCAGAGGTGGCCAAACCGATGACTTGATCACTCAACACTATCACTTATTAACTCCTATCGTTATATTCCTATATTCCCAATGACCAATGCTCACCAAGGATCTCAATATTCTTTAAAACAGAGAGGTGTGAAGATTGGAAATATGATAGCTATAGGAAATTTGTTAAGGGAAACCATCAAGAGTGGCAGGTAGCCTGCCACCCCACAAAAAGGAAATCAACTTGAAGGTGGGATTAAAAATAGATTTTGGGAGCAACCAAGTTTAGTGCATGTTGTTTTGCATGTATCAGACATGGCCCGTTTGGAACGAGGATGCTCTTTCTTTTTGCTTCGTCAAGTCATTTTTTCACCGCCCTGTCTTGTGTGCCCCTTATTTTTGTGTCCCAAGTGGTCTTTGGACCTTAGAAGAGTCATCTCAAGGTGACCATGTTTCACCCCCCTCAAAATTTTCAAGTCTTTTGGCCTTTGCAGAGATCCCTTGGATATTTTCCTTCAGTCTTCAAAATTAGCATCCTTGGAGCCCTACGGGTCTACCCATATGGGTTGCCCCTTGCAGATTGCCTTCACATCTTTTCTATTTCAAATAGTTCACAGCTGGCATCTTCCCGTGGACTGAGACCCACCACTCTGATTGTCATTACATTGCTAAATCAATGGCTAAGTCTTGAATGTCATCCTCCCCATGGACTCTGCCTCTCCTATGGTCATTTATGAAATGTGGTTGTTCACCAACCTTTCGACCCGCCATACAAGCATTAATCGGGGGCATTAAATGCACTTAATTATATAAACAGCCTAGAATGAGATGTCATTTTCACCTATCAGTCATTCAGAAGTGAGTCAGAGCCCTCTGCAAATGCCATTGCCATGCTCGATGAGCCTAGTTTCTGATTCAATGTGGTTATCCATTGTTTGCTCAACCTCCTTCATCAGATTTCAAAGGTCAGTTTTCTGCCACGTGTCTTATTTTGAGTTTTCCTTCATTTCTTCCAAAATCTATTAAAATCTCTAAGGTAAAACTTCAAATTTATTTAGAACAATACCCAACACACAAAAACCATTATAGTCAAAATCCTAGCAAACCTTGAAAATCATTAGTGGGTGCCATGCAAAACTTTAGCCCCCTGTATTCGTTCTTGAGCCAGGGCATTCGCTCCTCACAGGCCCATTACTATAAATTTTTCTTGAATATCCTTTTGAAACTATTTAACACTCAAAACAACATTTACCACCACTGGGTTCGCCATCACGGGAGTTCCCCTTGGCTTGGCCATTCCGAACTTAATCATAATTCATAAAGGCCAAACTAGAATCCATTGATCCCGTTGGGTCTGTGTCCACGGATTTCATCTTGCAAAATGCTCATTGACATGTGTCATCTCGAACAACTATCCAATCATGTCTTCCTAACATGTAGATCCTGCCCCATGGATTGCCTACTACACTTAACTTTGTAGAAATGTTGAAATCCAAGCTCAATGCAAATTCCCTTTCACAGACTTCCATTTGTGGAGTTCCACCTCAACTTTTCCATTCTAATGTGATTTTGTGCCTCGTCTTCACGTATGTTAGACTTCACCCTTTGGACCATCATTTGTTCCCTAGATATTTTAAAATAGTCGAGTGTACCATGTGGGTCTCGCCCCATTGGCTTCCCTCTGCAAGCCTCCATGATGATTTTTCTAATCCAAATGATCTTTACCCACTGGCCTTCTGCACTATGGGTCCCGAACTCACCATGACCATCTAACCCAAAATGAAACTATCAAGTACTAACACTTTAAGCAAACCGCTCCCTATGGGTCGCCGCTAGCTGAATTCTGTCATGAACCCACCATATCCAAATGGAAAGCAACCTCTATTGGCCCGATCCCTCCAATGTTGCTTGACCAATAATGAATGAAGCAGTTGCTAGTGTCTCCTGCGGGTCCGGTGCTGCAGGTTTCTCCTACCGGACCACCCTCTAATCTTTTCCATTTCTAACAACTATCACCTACCCTCCATTCACCCCTTGTGGCCTGAAAATACTTAAACACCAAGGTGAGCTCACTATCATCCTCCAAACCCATGGGGCTCATAGGGCAGAATGCCACTTGAAAGTTTTCACCTTGCTAGTTTTGTTTTAACAACAGAGCTCAAATAGTTAAGTTTCTCAGTGTTTTTGTTCGCTCCACACCCGCATAGCCAAAAGATGGACTTGATGACTTCCAATTTGCAAACTGACTTTGACCCATGTGCCAAAATAGTCCGCCCTCCTCAATGGACCCCACAATATGACAAATCTTAAGGCAGGTGGAACCTTGCAGACCATCATGCCCTATTTTCCCTTTAGAACAACTATTAGCCTAGGGAAGTCCAAACCCCTAGGCTTGCATAGGCGTAACTTCCATGAATAAGCGACTAAAGCTAATTTGCAAAATGTGTTAGGTTGTTTTCTAGGGTTTTAGCTAACACTCTTTATGTTTTGATACTTGAATACACTTACGACCTTCTTGTTTGTAGGATATATGGAATCAGGTGCAAGACCTTCCGAGGCGGCTGTGGAGAAAGAGAAAGGAAAACAAGCAGCAAAAACCCCCAGAGGTAAAGAAGATAAAGATCAAATGAAACAAAAGTTCCAAGGGGAGCCCATCAACTCCTGGATTACTACTGGTTGGAAGGAGATCTTAGACACCAATCTGGGGCATATAGACATTGACGAGTTCAAGAAAAGGCTGAAAATCAACCCTACAACATAAAATGCAAGGAGAATCAGAAAAAGTGGACTGGAAGAGGTTGTCAAGTTCCCTCCTACTCTTGTGGCCCCAAAACTTGTCATGGCTTGTAGGGAAGCCTACCAATAGGAAACCAAGACAATTGTGGAGTAAGACTAAAATATAATGGCAGATTTGTTCACTAAATCAATAGGGTGGGCTTTCCATATCCCTAGTTTTGATGATATGGAGTAGGCCACCATTGTAGATGGCAAGGATATGTGGGAAGAGGACCCCCTCAAATGCAAGAAACTGATCAATCAATACTAGTTAAAGGATAAGAGGGGTAGTGAAAACAAGGTACCCCAAGAGCTCTATCACAACGATTTATATAAGGATTACCATGATTTGGTAACCTTACTGAGCAAAGTTATGGGCCTCCCCACTGTGACATTCTTCTAGGAATGGATGTTATAATTTTTTAAGGAAATTCTCTGGGGGAAGACCAGGTTCTATTGGGATAGAATAATTAGTGAGTGCTTGCATAAGCAATTTGTGGAAGTGAAGACTTCTTACTTTTATATGACAACATATCTTGTCTATTTGCTCGCCGACAAAGTACAATACAAGGGCCTATTCATAGCTCTCGATGAAGAACTGAGGCGTGAGCTGAAAGTCTATGAAAAATACCCACAACTCCAGTATAGGAACTACAAAAAGGACTACCGCATGCTTAATGATGCATTCATTGGCCATATTATCAGAGTACTTAGAGGTTATTTCAAGAGATGAGTGTCTCATAGTGCCAACACTTTCATCCGTTAGTTTTGATTTCTATTCATCCAGTTCCCAAAGTTCACCTACATCTAAACTAAGGCCTCCTCGAATGAACCATACAAGCTGCCCCGATACCCAAATGACTGAATAGTGCTTCTAGAAGTATCCAGATAGCTACAACGCACTCACTCACTCTTGAGTAGCAAACATAAAGCAAGTATTCCTTACCCCCTCTCCTTTGTTCAAGGCCAATATGCACTTCCCGCATCTATATGCACAGATTATTCCAAGAAATAACTTTTAGAATGCAATTTGGAGCTCCACATTGCCAGGCCAAGAATGGACCCCTATGGTAAACTAAAGAATGAATTCAGAGCTAAGTACTCCCATGTGCACGATGTGGATGACTTTTGGGCCAACTGCAAGGATGCTAAAGAAGTGTGAATGAGGCACTATATGCGCATGATGGTGTGTTTTGTTAAAATTTTCAAACTATTCCTAGTGCTTGACCAGGTGGTTGAAGAGGAAGATGAATATTTGATCCTTGGTATGGTGCAGTTTCTAATTTGTCACTCCCTACAATAGATTGGAATGAGGAAGAGGTTAGTGACCTCAATCTTTTGATGAAGCCTATGGAGGCTAGAATAAGAGAATGGATTGAGGGGCAGATTTCCCAACTAAAGCAGCAAGGGGTCCCTCTTACATACAATGAGCTTAAAGAGGGAACAAAGAGCAAAACCAAGAGTGGAGCTGAGGGTACAACCACTGATACTGCTACCACTTCTGGGGAAACCTCATCATCCCCACCAAATACTCACTCTAGGAAGAGAAAAGATACTATTGAACATTATCCTAAAGATAAAGTCTATTCAAGGAAAGCTTCTGAGGGTGAACCCTCCAAGAAACAGAAGAAACCCAAAATATTTGAAGAACTGTCACCCATCTAGGAGAATCCACTCCATGAGGGAGAAGAAATGGAGATAGAGGTTGAGAATCCAAAATCTCCACTTGGTACCTTTACTCTTGTTGCTACCACCATCATCACCCCTCTTCCTACTTCTTAGGAAATGATCACCTCTTCTCCGCCTATAGTGGACCTATCTGTCCAACTTGCCTCCACTCCACCAACAACATAGATAATGGTGATAGATTCTTCTTCTGCCACTACCTCTCTGCCATCTTCCTCTTCTACCAACCTTTCATTGACAATAACTACCACCACAATTCCTACTATTTCCCTTCAAAAATCTCTTTGAAGACACATGCAAAATATACCAAGAGAGCTCTTTAGGGTGCTTCTAAATCCTCTTGTGCAAGCTCTCCTTGTGCAAGTTGCTACTAGCCTCCCTGCTCCTCCTCCACCTCTCACTAAATCGCCTTCAATGGAGGCAACCATACTAAATTCTAAGGAGTAGGGAAAGCAAGAAAGGGAAATAGCTAAGGCTATAGAAGAAAAGCTGGTGAATACCATGAAAATTTGGAGCACCAAACATTAATAATTGATGAAGTGGTCTATGAGGGGAAAGAGATAGGGTCTTCCGAAGAAGGTGACAAGGATGCCGCCACTAAGTATATTATAGAAACTTTTGATCCAGACTTAGAAGAAGAATTGGCCCAACACCTCAAGAACATTGGGAGGAGGTTGAAAGGAAGCCATCAAATGAAGAGAAAGATGGAGATGATTAAATGGAGGAAGATACTGAGCCTCCTACAGGGGAACAAGACAAAAGCCCCAAGCATGGTGAAGAGTTTCCTTCTTCTGATGAGCAAGAGAAAGAAGAGGAAAAGGAAGACAAAGAAGAAGATAAGCCCGAGGAAGAGGCTGAAACAAAGAAAAGCTCATAAGAAGAACATCCTAAAGAACATAGGCATGAGCATGAAAAATAAGAGAAGACCTCTGAAAGGGAGGACAACCCCAAGGACAATCCAAAATATTCAACTTCCAAGTGATTTAGTTTGATATAATAGAGATTGAAAAGCTTTAGGAATTAATTAGCAAGTTCATGGAGTATGTCATTGTGAAGAAACAAGAAAGAAACCCAATCATTGATGAAGAGCACCTCACAGAGAAGATTTTGCAAAGGCCAGTAGCTAGAAGAAAACAGAGCTACATCACTACCTACTAAAGGACAAAATAGGGATAAAGAAAAAATGTAATTTTCTATTATAATATATTTGGGGGTAGGTGAAACCCTAATTTGTAGTGAATCTTGGCCACACAATGCAAAACAATCTTGGCTATTCATTTTACTTTTTAGAAACTATAAATAGGGGGTCTCCTATCATTTTCAAGAGAGAGTTGAGTTGTAAAGACATGCTGCTAGAATTTTAATAGTTCATTGATTTGGTGGATTCTTGAGTTCCAACTTTGTGTTGCATAACTCTTCTTCTCTTAGTTTATGAATTTGAGTAGATTAACATTTTTGTTCTTCATATTTCAGTTAGCCTTAGTTGTTAGTTAATGCTTTCCATTGGTTTTGAATAATTTTTTTGTGTTGATGCCCTTCTAGTTCATGCTTTTTTTTGTTTATTGTTTATAAACAATTGTGTAAAGCTAGTTTGAACTATATATGAATGTTGCACTTAAATTATGTCTCTTGTTCATGGTTTATGGTGAATGAAAGATTGCATAGTTTTCACGAGACTGTACTTCAATTTGGTTAAGTGGAACTTTGTTTTAGGAAGGTTGTCCACTGTAGGGTCCTCCATGATCACTGTTCATTACTAGTTTCAGATCTAGGAACCTGTCCTCTTCCCTACCCTTTTTCTTTTTTTAAATAGTGACATTGAACAAGGTTCATTTCACATTGTAAAGACAAATTTGAAGCTAAAATAGGAGTTCTAAACTACTATCCTGAACCTACAACAACTAAAAAACAAATATCCCATCTTAGGAACTCCTTTCAAGGAACCCATTCCCTCTAGATTAATTGCGTAAGTTTTCCCTATGATTACAAAAAAAATCACATAAGAACAACTCAGAAATTCCAAGCATGTCACAACCTAACACCTAAGAGACCTTGGGGTAATTTTTTAGCAACTTGTTGTTGGAGATTTCCTTTCAAGAGAGGTAGTGTTCCTATGCATTGCTTGTGTTGCGAAAGTGCTAAAACACCCATCAACACAAGTGGGAACAATGTGTGGGTGCATAGTAGATTAATCCCATTTTCTACAATGCTGGGATAAACAACAACCGCCATGGGAAATCCCACAAGAGGGTGACGGCTTTGACAGGTCGTGAACCTATGAAATGAGGAGGCAGCAAAGGGTGGCCACTATGAAATGACATTATGGTGACGGCTTTGACGGGTCGTGAACCTACAGACGAGAGGTCACATTTTGAGGAAATGGTCAGTGCGAGCCCCATGAAATGGGGTGACGTGTGGGCTTAGTCATTTAGATGATGATGGTCTGGTTTAGGTAGGAGGTGTGCAAAGACCCGCAAAGTTTGGATTTAGACAATTTTGAAGTATGTTGGGTTAGGTTAGTTTTGCAAGAATGGTGAAGATGGAAGGACCAGCTGTGGAGCCTGCCATGCAGGTGGATGTCAAAGGTCAACCACTGTGATAATGGTGAAACATGAATGGAGTCCTACTTTGGGCAACCTAAAGCTATGGGTCTACAGAACATGAAGGACACAACGACAAACTTGGGTGCAAGGTCTACACTTTGGGTTGATGTCAAGGCTTGGCTAAGCATAGTGGTGAATAGAAAGGAGAAACTCATGAATGTGGGTCCGTAAGGGTCAACAGTCACCAAGGAAAAATTAGGGGGAAACCTATAAGGCTAAGCCCGTAGAGGTGAATGACTTAGTGAAACTCAGCTGAGTGAAATGAACCGATATGGAGTTGATTGTTTTAAAACCTTGGGATGACCTAGGTTGGTAAACTAGGGCACACAAAATAGGAAGAGGGCAAAGTGACCCGTTAGAGTGAAAAAGAGGGGATCCCTACCTACAATGGGGTGTGTGTGGAAAAAATGCACAACAAATGGTGACTCGTTGGGGAAATGCTCCAAAGCATTTGATGATAAATTGGAATCACGAGCCCAAAATCTCTCGTTTCGATCTTCACACTAGACCAAGCAAACTGAACACCCAACCAAAGGATTAAAACCACCCGTCAACCCAACCTTTAGTATGCTAAAAATCCAAGTGTGTGCATATGAGTTAATTACCATCCTTCAGTGGCTATAGGGACCCAAGCTCTGTCAATTTAAGCTACATAGTTTATTCCAACTTCAAAAGCATTTGGGACATTTCCTCGCTTCCAATCAAGCATCCATAGCCCCAACGAGGTTGTTGCTATGATTCTCTTGAACATTGCTCTATTACTAGCTAGGCATTGATAGCTCTGGTAGAGCTGTTTGTAACCTCTTGATAGGTTGAATTTTCTTTTCTTTTGATTTTCAATGTTTTCTTTCTTTTCTTTTCTTTTCTTTTCATTTTTTTCTCTCTTTTCAATTCTTTTATTTCAACCTACAAGAAATTAAGCTCACACCCAAGGCTGAGAATCATAGTGGTGTTGAAGCAAAATTTTAGATTTTTTACTTAACTTAACTTCACAAAGGACCTACGATGACCTCCAAATTCTTAGAATGTGTAAGAGATGTAAGATTTCAAACTACATCATAATCAAATCAACCAACAACTTATCCTCCTTTAATCAAACATCTAGATCACTTGACACTAACAGAAGATCTTCATTGCCAACTCTTAAAAATTTATTAGAGCTTGATGAAAAAATACATAGAACAGCTCCCCAGGTACTAAAAAAATTTGTTGTGTGCACATACGTGCCCAACTAAAAGCAAAGGGACCCTGAGCAAAGCAGTAGTAAAACAAAAGCCAAGCAAATGGAAAGCGAACAACCACACTAGCCAAAGCAGGAAAACGGAAGCAAACAAAAGGGAAACTAACCTAAAGCAAACTAACCTACAACAAACCAACTACTCTAACCAAAGCAGGGAAGATAGGTATTTACATGACACCTATTCTACTCAAAATAAACTATGTACAAAGGTATTTAAAAAGGACCACGTTCAGGTGAGGCAAACTAGCGTTCTCATTCATTGGCCATTGTAATGCATGCACAAGTAGACGAATGATTGTTATAGTCCTTAACCATGCATATTTATCCTTATCTTTAGGAAAAATAAATCTAACATTGCAACATTCAAATTCAATCACATAATCAAGAAAAATCAGCAATTGAGGTGGCTCATTAAAACCATGGATAATCCATAAACATGTTCGTCTCCCCTCATTCCCTTAATCAAATTGGTACACACAATTATAATCATTCACAGGAGTAAGGAAAGATAGAACCAAGATTTTTTCATGTAGATGTGGTAGTGTTTGATAGTCGAGAGAGAGCACTGCATTATTGATCGTTGCATCGACAGCCTCGAGTGGGCGAAGTGGAGGGAGTGGCACTAGACTGTGTAGTGTCTTGGACATTAAGCTTGCATAAGGCTGGGAGAATGAGACAACAAAGTCAACAACCTCTGCAAGATGTTCTTCAAGGAAGTACACCTCATCTCATTGTTCATCTATAGTCCACAAGTCCACTTGATTGTTGTCTTCAAAAGGCAGCATGTTGTCCCATCTCCTTGCCCAGGTGTTGGCCTTAATTTTATGATATCCAAGGTCATAGGATGATGACATGGATGAATCTATCCTACAACATCCATTTGAATGTGATGAAAATCAGCAAGGACCAAGATGGAAGGATCCTCAGTTGTAGCTTGTAGTTGACGAAGCATGCCATGTTTGTTGGCAGCCATCAAAACACCTCTACCCTTATCTACCTCTTTTTACATTTCATGTATCTCATTAGGATGTTCAATTGTTTCTTCTTGGTCACTATCACTATAAATGGAGAAGGATCCCCTCTCCCATTCTGTAGGCTCCATTTTTTCACCACCTGGGGGTTCAGGTAATATGTCTTCATCACTTCCAACCTCTAAAATGTACTCTTCCTCAAAATTGGTATACATCTAAAGTGTAGCTCCAAATGGAATGAAGACTTTAATTGATTGCACCTCCCCAAAGGGATTGAAATCCCATGCATTGTTTCCCTCCAAGGATTCCCCATAGAGCCCATCATGCATGGGATATGAATGCTCTTCAAGAGGGAAATTTTTTTGGTGACTAATGGACATCATTCCCATGTGTTCTACTTCATCGTTTGGAGGTTCGGGACTGCATTGTTCTTCTACTATTGTTGTATCAACACCTTATAGAATATGGTCTTCAATTGAGTTTCCACTTGGTTTTGATTCCTCTTTCTTTAGCTTAGTCCTAGAAGCAACAGTAGGAGGCGGTGTGCTTGGCTACCCCGCTGGCTCCCTTACTTGTTTGACAAGTTCTTCATAGAGTTCACACGTAAACTTGGAATGTAATGAATCATGAAACCCACCAATTTTGGAGCAACAAAACATATATATCTACTTGTTGTCTTAGGTCCAGCCAATCCCTTGCTAATTTTGAGACGAGTTGGTTGTCTCTATCTACTAATGGGTCCTCATCATCACTTTGGAAGGAAGTTGGATAGTCGATAGCCATGAAATATGATTGTTCACACTCCTCCAAATCTCCATTTTTAGATGCTTGGTTGTTGTCATTCATAAAGGAGAGGCCTTCTAATCTAATTTCACTTACGCCTTCATCATCATTTTCTACTTTCCTAGGAATTTCAGCCTTTTCCTTTCTCTGTTCCTTAGCACTTGTGTTGGTTGTTCTAGCATCTAATGTTGTAGAATTCATTGGTTTATCCTGAATTGTCAATGGCTCCCCTTCGTGAGTAGGTAACTGCTCTTTTCCAATGAAGGAGAGTCTCTCTAACTCCCTTCCAAGTGATTTTTCATCAAAGTTTCTTGCTACCCCAAGGAAAGCAACTTCTTTCTCATGACTTTTAGCTTCAGTGTTTGTTGTCTGAGTACTACCTTGTGCCAAATTTCTTGGTTCATCTTTACCTTGCTATCCTCCAAGTGTTGACAGATCCCATATCTCATGGGATGACTCATCCTCATTGAAGATTAGTTGCTCCAACTTGTTCAAGTTGCCCTTGACTTCAGTGATAATGTTTGCACATGAAGTTCAACAAGTTAATTATGAGTGATGTGCATTGTGAAATCTACACCAACTTGACACCAGTACCTCCTCCAATCTTCGTCCATATTTTTTGCCAAACATTCTTGGATCAGCTCCTTGAATGTCCTAGCTACCATTGTTTCCAATTCTTCCTCTGTTTCTACAAGAGCCAAAGGTTGATATATTTCCCAAAAGGGATTCTCTCCTTGCAAGACCTTTTTAACTCTACTCAAGAAATTCCAACACCCCAATTCATTGTGTATGTGGCTGCAATGGATTCTACATTTGTCTGCCAACACAAATTGTTGCAATGGTCTCTTCAATCTCTTGTTTAAATCTACATGTAGCTGAGTGGTGTTGATTTGCAAATGCTGCTTCATTTCAAGTCAACTCTTGTTTGCCTTCACAATTTTCTAATTTTAATGAGATCTCCCTCTCTCATATTTCTTCTTCAAGGTTCTCCTTTCAACTTCCAACTCTCAGCTTAGTAGCCTTAACATGTCAACCCTCCTAGTGCCAGTTTTGTTCATGTGTGTTTTATACACTTCTCAACATAGCTAATGCATAGGTGCATCACCTCTCTTGAAAGAAAATATTCCAAAATAAAATTGCAAAACACTATCCCAAGGTCTCTAATGTCAAGTCTTGACAGTGCATGGAATATCTCAGTTGTTTGATGTGATTTACTGGAATCACAAGGTGGACTTATGGATGAGTTACAAAGCAAGGAAGTTGGGTCTATGAATGGAGTTTGTAAGGTGGGAAAGTTGTTACTTAGTTGTTGTAGGTTCAAACAACAGTCTTGAACTCCTTGTCTTGTTGCAGGTTCAAACAATAGTCACTTATTTAAAAAAGAAAAGGAAAAATTGTAGGGAAAGGGGGAAGTTCCTAGACCTGAAACTACGAATGAACAGTGATCATGGAGGCTGCTACAGTAGAAAAACTTCCTAAATTGGGTTTTTATTGACCAAGAGAATCCTACAACTACACAAAACTAGTGCAATCTCCTAAGGTCTGTTGATTTGCAGATTGCACACACACATCATGAACATGCAATTTAACTAAGTTGTAGCAATGAAGTAAGGAAGCTCAGACTAGCTTTACAAAGTGATTCATCATAAAAAAACCACAAAAAGAATGAGCTCGAAATTCATCAAATACTATAATAGCAAACACCATTATCCCTTCCACTCAAGAAACTAACTAAAATTAACATGGAATGTAGAACCATGCATGCATAACGAACAAACTAATAAGGAACACCCATAAATCATTCAATGTTACTTTCTATTGTTGCAAAATTCCTTTACATCAATTCTTCAACCATTTACGAATGACGGGAAGACCCCTATTTGTACTTTTCCAAATTCCAAATGAATGGCTAGGGTTGAATTACATTGTGTGGCTTAGATTGATTACAAGTTAGGACTTCACCTAACCCCCATTATTTAGCAATTTAAAATACATCATTTGTCTCATTCCTATTTTGTCTAGTGCCTAGGTGCTATAGCATTTTTTCATTTAGATAGCTGCCCCTTTTCACTATAACAGAAACTACCTAAAGGCTGCCCTCCTCCCCTGATTGTTTTGTAGCATTTCACAGCCAATCGAGTGCACCCTGTTTGTAGATTTGTATCATTGTGGAATAGGTTAATTGTCTCTAGATTTGATGAGACATCTCTTGACGAATCATGATCACTTGGCAAGGGTAAAACAACTCCTTCATTTTAGATTATGATAGATAGCTTTGACAGATCATGATTGATCGAGGAAAGGACAAAACAACCCCCCCTCCATCCCTAATTTTGGTGAAAAGCCATTTACGTTTTGGGCATTAATCTCCTTCATTACGTAGCCATTGGTACATTGGTCCTCCTCTTCAATGGGTTGTCTCTTGTTTGTGCAATGTCGGTTTGGCCACCCCCATCAAAGTCCTCTTATGGGTTAGGTTCCACCAATGATCATTGATTATCATTCATTTTTGCATGAAAATTTTCCTCCTGAATTGTATCCTTTATTTCTGCTTTTAGAAAACTTCATTGTTTTGACATACACCTGCGATCAACATGTGCAGATCCAACATATGATCCCCAATCTTCATCTTTGATCTGATTTCTGCCCTATAGCCTAACTCGTTCACATGCTATCTGGCTTCTTTCCTATGTGGTCAGCTCTCATTCTTCTTTCAGGTACGCATCCTTAGGTGGGTGCACTTGAGAAACTAGCCCCACATCCAGACCCCACCTTGTCACATTTACACCTATAAGAAATTCCCATAGCAAATAGTTAAATTGCATCCCATAATTTATATTCAAAGATGATGTTGTATGATAAGGATATTGACAAGGAAATTCAAATCCTTTTAAGGTGTAAGTACTAAGACATGGAAAATTAAGATGTTACTGAAGCACAATGGATATTCCAGAAGCAATAACTCATTACCAACCCATTATTGGTGTAGGCCACAATTATTCCATCTCTTGAAAAATGTACTAGGACATATACGAGTAGAGACAAAAAATGAACTGCCTGAGCGGTGCCATGAACTATGGGCTTTGCATAGGAGAAGTCCCCCAGGTGGTTCATGGGTGGGGCAATGTATGGAACACCATGGTTCAAGTGCCATTTAAGAAATGGTATAATTTCCTCCATGACAAGAGGATCCAAATGGTACTCCTAACATCCCAGTCAAATGATATTCCTATACGATCTTGATCTACATTCATAGGAGCATTACAAATGACTAGACCCTCCCTGATCATATGTAGTAAGCCCAATCTTTCTCACGTTCCTTCAAATTTTCCCATGAATCCCATGCAGCCCTTTTGTTCAACTTGCAATCATTTACTTTTTAATCCCTTTGTTGTAGTTGGGATGTATTGGTTGTTCATCGCATTACTACATTTTTTATTACTCAGATTGCTTGTAGAACTCTCTCCATTGTAATGCCAACGTTTTCTCACATTGCATGTTAAGAAGAATGATCTCGTACAAACCTTGATCTCGTCCTTTCAGTTCCTCTATTTATTTATCAGCATATATGTTTTGGTGATTTAGATTAATAACCACATTAGCCTCATCTATTTTCAGAGGGACTATCATGGGAATTGTGAGCCCCGCATAAGAGAAAGCTATAGAAAACAATAGTGCAGATGGTTGTGTAGATGATGTCATTTGAAAATGGTGAAACATAGTCAGCACCCCACATGGTAAATCTTCACAGAATACCATTCACCCCCCTGTGTTGATTGAGTCCCCTCCTTTGACCAAGTCTGCCATTTGTATTAAATTGGTTGATTAAGCGACCAAGAGTGTTATCATTCCTCTCAACTTGCACCATACCTCTCCTTGAACCCTTTCAAGCTTTAGCACTTTGTTGAGCTTGTCCTGGCTAGTTCTTACATTCTTCAAGGACACAATTAGAATTATCAATGTGGGCAGTGTATACCTTTTGGCCATTGTATGGGAAGATGGCAGAGATGCCATTAGTGAAATCCAACATTGAAGGAACCAATAGTGGAAGTGGTAGCAGCATTACAGGATGCAAAACCCACATGGGACAAGGTCACAGGTGAGTGGGTATGGGGAGCTGGGGGGAAAATGCCATAAAGATATTGGTATGAACTAAATGACATTTCACGTTGTGGATCCCACAATGGTGACTTCCATCGATGAGTGAAAGGCAGGCTCTACGTTGCAAATTTTCATTGAGAGAAGCATGGGGACCAGACTATGGATGACCAACACTCTTGCATTCCCTTTGTTTCAAAAACTCCTCTATTGTTGAACTTATATATTTAATCATCCACTCTTGAATGCATCAATATGCAATTTTATTTTATCTTGTCAAGAAAGGATATGTAGAAGGCTACCTATGATCCCCACTACATTTGATTGGACCTTCACTCACCACCATGTTGTGCACCACCAGCTTAACCCAGACTAAATTTTGATACTAATTCACTAAATCAACCTCTAGGTTTGTGCTTACAAGATATCAATCTAAGGCACCTTCGGCTCACAGGATAAGCACGTGCTTCAGTAGAGGCTTTTATTAATTTATTACATGGTCCTTTATTCCATGCGAGACCTTAGAGGCAATCTTTCAAAATTATCAGATGTAATCTCAAAGTGCTAATGTAGGATCAGAGACAAAAGTGATGCGAGAGCATGATCATGCTACCTCCAAGGTTCCCCCCGAAGGTCAGGCATTTTAAAACCTAATCCTTCCAATTTTAGTAGTGTGTGCTTATGCATCCCTCAATCAATCTCCACCCTGCATTGACTACCGTGAAGTGATGAGGAATAGGATATGGGATTATACCAGGTTTGAGCCACCTGTGGATGGGGGAATGTGGGGCACCCCAACATGAGAGTCATTTGACAACACTGGGTGGATGCCTTCCATATAGGTGGAACCCATGCAAGAGATATCTACGAGAAAAGGAGCACAAGAAATCAAGGTGGGAATGTCCTCTATGTGATAGTGAAGCATAGGCAGCTACCCGTGTGATGAGCCTTGCAAGACCGACATCCTTTCTTATGATTTGATGCTTATTCCCAGTCGTTCTCAGTCTACCTTAAAAAAATCAATTCCCCCTCATCACTTCATTCGGCCCTTGAAATTAATCATTTCAATCATCCTCTCATCCCTGCATTGTGAGCTTCATAGCATTAGTTTTTTTGGAGTTACGCCTCCATTGGTTTAATCAATTCTGTTGTTATTGCAAAATTAGTGGCTTTTTGTGAAGGAAGTGATTCATAATAGAAGATCACTCGAGGCCCATGCTGCAAACATACTCTCATCATTTTGGGGTGTGTATGAGATGGCTCTTAACAAAACTATTTGTCATTTCAACTTACTAACGTACTTTAGATGATTTTACTCATGTGGTGGTGGGTGATGCATTCTTCTCATATAATTTATAAAATGGGTTTTATCTCACCCCGTGCAGAAAGCACATCATGAGAATGTGAGCGACAACTTGGAGGAAAACCATTTTGAATAGCCTAGTAGATATCAGACCCTACTTAGAAGACTTTCGTTGGGTGGAGAAGTGCGGGAGGCTTCAAGGAGGAAGCCGTTACGAAAATGGTGAGTAGTAGAGGGAATTTCGTGCATAGGTTCCCACATGGGTGACCACTGTTTTGGAGGTCGCGGGCGAAGGAGTGTGGGGTGACGTAGTATGAATGCCATTTGAAAGGGATGAACTGGAAATGACCATGTGGATTGTGGAACACGTGTTGGTGAAACCCATCAAGAAGCTGCAAATGAAATAGCCTTCATTAGTGGAATACTCGTTATGTCCTCAAGCTTCGCTATCTTTGTCCTCTTGGTTGGATATCATTTTAAATGTTCTTATCACTTTCTGCAAAGCTTCTTAGCTTTTCTTCCATGGCCAACTCCTTAACCTATTGTTTGTATCCATCATGCTACAAGGTAGCCTCATATTTGCATGGGGTGATCAAGGACAAGGCCGATATGCACCCTCGTTAGACTTGGGATTTTTCATCAATTAATGAACAAATGATTTTCCACAGAGGAGAGTCATTTGGAAACAGTCATCAATCCATGACCAACACATGATCAGGACCGTCATTGATGAAAGCCATCAAGAACGAAGGTGGGGACTATCGTCAATAGTTCACTGTTTGGAAACGACATTACATAGGTGGCTACCCGAGCCACAGACCCTACACACCAGCATTCCTTAGAGACGAACCCAATGGGAGGATGAAAATGGCATAACCCAAGCAAGAACTTTGGGTCAAATCCTCACATGAGGAACCTTTAGACCCATTTACCCCAATGTGTTTACAATCACATCTCACATTGCTCAAATGGGATCAACCCCCACTTTGTTGTAAACATGGCAGCCTTGAAGAAAATGATTCGTGATAAATGTGTTGTTTTGCTTCTTTGTACCACCCACCACTATTCATTTTTGGATCATGTCACCGAGCTAGCCTACCAGAATGCCTTCTTATTTCGACCCAGATAGATTTTTCATTGCAATATTCTATTGGTAATTAGCTGGATCTCTTACAAAAATATCTACTAATCTTTCTAACTTCTTCCCTCTAGTATCTCGTCCTGCTCTCTTTGGGATCTCTCGTTACTTTATCAGCATCTGTAATTTGATGATTTGGATTCAATGACTATGTCATCCTCACCAATTCTCCAAGGGATGACTATGGGAGTTGTGAGCTCCTCACTCATGACCTTTGTCCCAAAAAATGTAGGGAAGAACACACAGGAATATCTAGGAAGATTGATATTGAAGGATGGAATTAGAGGAGACGTCCATTGAGAGGGCGAAACTCACAACCCCCAAAAACCATGGCCATGTTGCCTTATGTGCATAACTCATTTGCAGAGGTGGCCAAACCAACAACTTGATTCACCTAGCACTATGACTTATTATCTCTTATTGTTATATTCTCGCATTCCCAATGACCAATGCTCACCTAGGATCCCAATGTGCTTTAAAATGGAGAGGCATGAAGATTGGAAATATGCCAATTGTAGGAAATTTGTTAAGGGAGACCATCAAGAGTGGCAGGGTAGCCTGTCGCCCTACAAAAAGGAAATCAACTTGAAGGTGCCATTAAAAATATTGTTTGGGAGCGACCAAGTTTAGTGCATGTGGGAACAATGTGTAGGTGCATAGTAGATGAATCACGTTTTTTGTAATTGCATGATGAATGGCAACCACCACGGGAAAGCCTGCAAAAGGGTGGAAGCTTTGACGGGTCGCAGACCTGCGAAACGAGGAGGCAACAAAGGGTGGTCATCGCGAAACGACACTGTGGTTATGGCTTCCCACAGGCGACGTCCCATGTGTGAAGACCTAGTCCTTGGGATTCATCTGTGGAAAATAGGTCACATTTTGAGGAAAGGGTCAATGTGATCCCTGTGAAACGAGGTGACATGTGGGCTTAGCCATTTAGATGATGCTGGTTGGGTTTAGGCAGACGGTGTGTAAGGACCCGCAAAGTTTGGATTTATAAAATTTTGAAGCGTGTTGGGTTAGGTTAGTTTTGTGGGAACAGCAAAGATGGAAGGACCAGCTTCAGAGCCTGCCGTGTGAGTGGATGTCAAATTTCAACCACTGTGATAACAAAAAAATTGGAACAGTGTCCGGCCTTGGGCGAACTATAGTTGTGGGTCCACGAAACATGAAGGATGTAGCGACAAACATGCATGCGGGGTCCACACTTCAGGCAGATGCTAAGGCTTGGTTGCAAGAAAATGGCGGAGCATAGTTATGAGTGGCAAGGGGAAACTCACGAATGCAGGTCTACAAGGGTCAATAGTTGCCGAGCGAAAAATAGGGGTAAACCTACAAGGCTAAGCCCACATAGGAAAATTACTTAGTGAAACTCAACTGAGTGAAATGACCCGATATGGAGTTGATCATTTTAAAACTTATGGGTGACCTGGGCTGGGAAATTGGGGCACGGAAAATGGGAAGAGTGAAAGTGACCCATCAAAGCGAAAAAGAGGGGGTCCTTGTCTACAACAAGGCATGTGTGCAAAACATGCACATTAGGTTCTTATCATGAGTTTAAGTCTCTGTATGAGGATAGATTGGTGTCTTTGGAAGCCAAGGTTTTAGGCATAAATATGGAAATCAAGAAGTTAATACAAGTGTACCATATCTCGGTCAAAAATAGTGCACACTCTCTAGAGGTCCTGTTCAAAAAAATTAGTGAGCTTAGGGAGGATCAGGTTTACTTCTTCAAGCTTATGGAGAAAGAGCATATGGCCAAGGGCAAGGGAAAAAAGGCTGCTAAGGATGACAAAAAAGGTCCTATTGGTAGAGGGTTGGTTGATTGGAAGAAAATGTTTGATACTGAGAAGAAATAGTTGTTGGACATGGTTGAAAGGCACAAGAACTAGTAGATTGAGTTTTCCAACACTCTGGGTGGCTTGAATTAGTGTGTGTTCTTTTCTTGCTTGTTTTTTGTTTCCTATTGGGGTTAGTTTGTTTTAGGTTGTTTTTCCTTAGTTTTGTTGTTGGATGTTGTTGGTGGTCTTATGTATTACTTTTTGCTAAGCACCCACCCGATTGTGCTTTTTGGTTGTTGGGTTGTTGTTGGCGGTCTTCTAAATATGGTCTTTAGCAACATTTTGTATCATCAGTTGTAAAGGGTTTCAGGTCCCTTCAAAACCTATTTTTCCCTTTAATCAAAATAAGATATTTATGTACTCACATGCATTTCCTTTTGTTGCTCACATTAAATTTGAAACCACACAGAATATAGATAAAACAGAAAATATAACAAATAATTAATATAATAACAAAAAAGGCCTTTTGGTAGTAGAAAAATGCATTTGAATTCAAATGTGATGGATACCATAAATTCTAATATTAATCATTTTAATGTCTAATCTCTTTATATTGTTGTGACACCATGGAAATGTTAGTATAAGAAAGAGAAATAATAATAATAATAATAAAATTACAAAAAAAAACCCAAAGCCATTTCTAAATAATGAATGAACATTAATATCATATACTTGGGCTTGACGAGTTTGTTAAACTCTAATGTATCTTGTATTCAGAATTGTGAGGAAAAATAAGAAAATGATTTATAATTCCACATTAACATGCCAACACATATTCTAAGAAATGCATATCATCAAGATGGACTCATTTTCTTTAATACAATGCAAATGGACATAAACTATTAGAAATTAGGAAGATCTAGGAGATAAGAAACAAGCACATGAACAATGCATAAAATTGTATTTAGCTTGGTATTGACAATGAGTTCAAACCCTCATTATAAAGAATGAGGATGAGCAAATACATGCCACAAGATTAGGCAATCACATGCAATGGATTGAGGAGAGGACTGAATGAGGATGAGCAAACACATGCCATGGATTAAGGAGAGGACTCCTCATCCTACAGTGGTAGCGAGTTGCTCTCCTCTATGCAAGGGAGAGGTGTCAAGAGGGATTGGACACCTCTCAAAATACCTCAACATCCTTGACATCTCATGGGAATTGAGTCAAGGGTCAACTCCAACACCTAACTAGGATTAAGTTAGCCTAACTAGAGTAGAATACATTAACACCCCCCCTTAAGCATAGCTTAGGTGGGTATAGAAGAAATGCGTCCTGGCTACTAGCTAGATGAGATGCCCATGTACAAAAGTTTCTCATAAGGTGAAGTAAAGGGGAAAACCCATGTAGGAAAAATCCTCTCTAAAAAGAGGGAAAAAATGCATGAAAAAGAAAACAAGTGAAGAAGGACTTATGTCATGAACCCCCCATGACAACTTCTATCACATGTGTACAATAAATTTTCCTAAAATAGGAGATACAAAGAGATACTTGAAATCCCATCATAAGATATGTTGTAGTGTGCATAGATGTTGAATGAAGTATGCTGAAGAGAATCCATGAACGTTGAACCACATTTATCCCCTTAGAAAGAAGGCCAACCACTGAAGTGTGCAAGTAATCTTCCCATTCCTGATGGGTGCTACCACAATAGTGGTTTACACTTTCTCGGAGATCCTGATTTTTGCTGAAATCACATATTTTTAGAAAATATAATGATTTTAAGCCCTGAAAAGTTTCATTTAAAGGATTCCAATTGAAGAGGTTTTGATCAAACCACCTTAGACCAAGCCCCCTTGGATAGAACCCCCTAGTTTTAAACCATACCTATAATGGAGTCTCCTTTACACCTATCAAAATGCTGATAAAAAATTAGTTTTGATTTACCTTTTGGATCAAATGAATTCATTTCAAATTTATTTTTTGTAAGTATGTAGTCCTTATTAGAAGCTTCCAAACAAGTATAATTTTAATTAAATTTAATTTGATTATTATATTTATTTTTTATTTATTGTGAATGTAGGTTTTTCACTGAAAATCAAGCTCTCTGTTATGTACATGTGGAAAAATGGTAGATTATAAAAAAAAAAAAAAAATATGAGTACACCAGATATTGAAGTCCTTAATCCAACAAAAAAAGAAAAATTGAATTTCGATACATACAAAAAAATTTATGGTTATGTACGGTCCGCCTATGTCTGAATTGTAATTGGTTTGACTTTGAAACTTGATTAAGAAAAAAATATTCAATAAAACACCATGAAACCAATTGGAAGCACTAGATATCGTAGTTAAAAATATAAATTCGAAAAAATGAGAATTTTATCCTTCATGGAAAAAGTGTTATGCGTTATGTGGTGAGCGTCACTCCTTAAAAATTTTTGTTTACTAAAAAAAGATAGTTTTTGAAGGAGATGGGAAAAGAAGTGCAATATGATTCCAAATTTTTTGAAAAAAAAAATTTAGAATCTACAAACAAAATTTCACAAATCACTAGTTTGCATCATCTTCAAATTCCTCACGGTTTAGCTGCTATAGGTGCCTGAAAGTGAAGATTTAGTTAGAAAAAATTATTTTAGTGTCCAGTTTGGCAAAAAATTGTAAACTAGTATTGTGGGATCACCTTGATAGGAACATATAGAAAGAAGTATAAAGGTCTCTAAATTATGCACTAGATCCAAAGACGTAGATGATGCCAATAATTTCTTCGTAGAATGCTCAATGATCTACAAGACAAGGATGATGTGTGACGAAGATTTGGGAACATGGACCACAGGGATCATAGATGTATGGTGAGAACTAGAACCATAAGAATCTGATACTATTACTATAGAAGTTGAAGTAGACAAGGCATGAGCAAGAATATCTAAAGAAGACAAGGCTGATGTAACTTCAATGAAGCTGAGATCGAAAAGAAGATGAATGTCCTCAATTGTGTCATTCAAATCAACAAGATGGGATTCTATGAAAAGACACGAATGTCGAGTAGATATACATCCCAAAATGGTGGATCTGGAAAGACAATAGTAGTAGGTTGTTCTACAATCTTACAAAGTCGTGAAAAGATAGTGTGAGAGAAATGAGGACAAAATTCATCCCCATGTTGAGTGCTCCCACTACACTTGACTGTGCAACATGTAGACATGGTCTAAATGTACAAAAGATCAAATGGAAGAAACCTCCTTGAAACTATTGAAAAAGAGACCCCCCAGATTTTGGCACCTTATAACTTAGTGCATTTTACAAAATAAATTTGACCAATGCATGGAGAATGAAAAACAATTCACTTTTGCAAAAAATAGTACTCAATTTTGAGCTACTGAGCAAAAGTTATTAAACAGTTAATTTCTTTCAAAAATGGCCTAATTTAATTAACTGCACTTGAAAAACAAATTTAAATAAACCCATCAGAGAGGTGAATATTCCCTTCCAACCACTTGTTGGAATCAGGGTGAAAAGAAGAATAGAAAAATTTTTAATTGTGAGGGGGAATTGACCTCCTGCCAACCCGGGCCTCACCCTTCATCTTTGACGGATGAATACAATGTGTAACTTTATATGTCAGCTTTATATGTTAGCATATAAAGCTACATAACTCTACATACAAAGCTTTAAAGCTTTATATGTTAGCATATAAAGTTTAATTGTGAGCTGAAAATTGATTAGTGACTTTAAAACTCACATAACATACCTCTACATACAATTTTGCCCCAAATTTTAAATACCCCCTTACAAAGCTTTAATATTTTCAAAGCAATTTTCCTAGATTTAAAGTCCTTTCACAACATAGTTTGAAATACTTTAGTGCCTATATAAAAGAATAATATTAAATACTTTTATATGCCTAAATTATTTTAATATGAAAGCATAAATACAATCATAAATAATTTTTTTTTGGGAAAATAAAATATTAGACACAGGAAGATTAGGGAAATGGAAACAGAGGCAACTAGATCTAAGAATTTGTGGGTGCCATAGAGCAGGGGTGAGCTGAATAATTGCAAGTAGATTGTGAGAAGGTGTGGCTTTGAGGATCTAAACCATAGGTTTCCTATCACAACTCCATCTCTTTATTGAATGGAGGTCAGTCATAGCTCCCTTTCTCCTAGGAATGCTTGGTTCTACCTGAGATGGGCATTGGCTCCTTCCTCTCTGACCCAAAAGCGTCGACCTCCAATATTTAGCCAAAAGAAACTAGCAAATCTTCAAACAAAATGAAATACCCAAATTTGGAAGCAATTCGCAGCCTTTGTTTCATGTGAGCTAGAGGGAGGCAGGCATGACGCGGATAAGAGCATGAAGAGCACAAAGAGCCCTAATGATAAGAGGAGCCCAACACTAATGATAAGAGGATAAGAGTAGAATCAATGCATTGGGAGAGGGCATGGGAACCCAATGCTAATGATGGTCTTTCCCAGATATTTCAAACCCTTCACACAACAATGAAACATGAATCGTGCCTCTTTGGCTCTGCAATGCCAAATCCGAAATAGGGGTAGGGTCGTTCCACTATTTCAATGCATAGAAATGACGATGGGAGCCTCCAAATGACTAGCGGGGGTTGTAGGGTCAATAAGAAAACCCGTTTCAAACTTCCTGTAGATGATTATCACACATAAACAAAATGAATCTAACAAAATACAATAGAATTTGTTCATCTAAAGGCTTGCACTATCTCCACCTAATGCTTTGATACCATAACGAAATCTGATAGATCTAGGAAGACAAATTATCAAGCACATAGAGTCTAAATATGTGAAACAATAATGATTATTTATTATTGAATGAATACAATAAAGGATTGAATATCCTTATGTAGACTCAAATAAAATCAGCATGAGATCTTTGAAAGGTGGAGTTCAATTCAATATGAGATGGAGTTGTAATTGAGATAAGAGTGAGATAACAGAGTGTATGAATCAGTTAAGTCACTTAACTTATTGAAATGCATGATTAATGCAATAACGCTTGCAATCAGAACTAGATGACCTTTCCTAAGTTTGCATTAAGCATTAGAGAAAATTAATGATAAATAAATTATGCCAATTGAAGAAATTTGATAGATCTAGGAAGACAAATTATCAAGCACATAGAGAAATTTGTGAAACAATAATGATTATTGATTATTGAATGAATACAATAAAGGATTGGATATCCTTATGTAGACTCAAATGAACTCAACATGAGATCCCTAAATGGTGGAGTTCAACTCAACATGATTTGGAGTTTTGACTGAGACATGAGTGGGATAACATAATGCATGAATCAGTTAAGTCACTTAACTGATTGAAATGGATGATTAATACAATAACACTCACAATCATCTAACTAGATGACCTTTTCCTAAGTTTGCATTAAGCACTAGAGTAAATTAATGATGAATAATTTACTCCAACATCCCCCTTGAATGAAAACAAAGGAGAAACAAAAAATGATGAAAGAAAATAATGCAACGATGGATGTAGAATGGGTCCCAACTGCAAGGCTTGATGAGGTACCCATGAACAACATGAAATCTCTCATAACTAGAGAAAAGGAGAAAACCACATGGGAAAAACTCCTCTCCAAAAGAGAGAAAAAATGACTGTACTACAGAAAGAAGGATAGAAGGACTCAATGTGACCCCCCAATGACTGTTTTGTCATGCAAGTACAATAGATTTCCCCCTGATGGGAGAGAGAAAATAAGGATATGGGTGATCCCACAATAGTGGTTTACAATTTTTGGCCAAACTGGACATTGAAATTATTATTTTTAACTAAATAGTCATATTTGGGCACCTATAGCGGCTAAACCGTGAAGAATTTGAAAATGATGCAAACTATAGTCTCATGACATTTTCTCTATAGATTCTAAGAATATTTTTTTCAAAATTTTTGGAATCAAATTGCACTTCTTTTTCCATCTCCATGAAAATTGATTTTTAAAAGTGACGCATACCGTGATAACACATAAATTTTTTCCATGAAGGATAAAATTCTAATTCTTTTGAATTTAGATTCGTAACTCTGATATCTAGTGCTTCCACTTGGTTAGACAATTTTTATTGAATATTTTTTCTTTAATCAAGTTTTGAAGTCAAACCAATTACAATTCAGACATAGCAACGATATGTATAATGCTTTTTTTGTGTATATTGAAATTCTTGGACCAAGGACTTCAATATCTGATGCATTTATATTTTTCAATTTTTTTTGATAATTTGCTATTTTTCCACATGTGCAGAACAGAGACCTTCATTTTCAATGAAAAACCTATTTTTAATAAAACTAAAAAAACAAATACATAATAAAACCAAAACATATTAAAATTATATTCATTGGATAGATCATTCCGAGAACTACCTGATTCCAGTTGAGTTTGTGAAGATTCATCCATTTTCATCCTCAACCTGAGCTCCAAAGTGGCAAAATTCAGGGCTTTTTTTGTGTCTCAGGCAGGGATGAGGAATAAGGGGGGTTTGAGCGAACCCCTAGAGGTTCGCTCGAACTAGGGTTCATTTGAACCCCCCTTTTATAAGGGGTTTTGTTGGCATTTTTGGCAGGAAAGCATTAAAAGGGTTTGCCCGAACCCAGGTTCTAGCGAACCCCTAATGGGTTCGGTTGAACCAATAGGTTCGTATGAACCCCTAAAATCAAGTTTTTTTTCCATGGATTCATTTTTTGTGAGTTTTCCTTCCTCACTTCAATTGTAAACCACTATTGTGGTTTCACCCATATGAATCCCCCCCCATAAATAAAAAGCTCCCGTGCTAATGATGAATGCTTGAAGAAATAGATCCACTGGTGATTGGAGAAGCCAATCCAAAAGAATGGGTGATTCTGGAATCCAAATCCAGATGATGTGTGCCTTGGAAAACTGCTTATGTGTCCGCACATTGGAAAGTGATGATGTCAATCCAAGATCCTGTGAAGACTGGTAGAGAACAAGCTGCAAAGGCGATGAAAATGGTGGACCAATAGCAATGATGTAGCTCTCAACAAAGAGGAAATGAATGTCCTCAACAATTTATTCAAACTAAAGAAGAAAGCTACAACTACTAAAGAATTGCAAAGATTATCTCCAAAAGGGATGATGCCATCGTTTATTCAATGCTCAATATTGTCCAGCTAGAAAGAAACTCTGGAAGCACATGAGGATGTAACACTGGAAGCTCATGTAGTCAAGAACTTAGAACAAAAGAACACTTTTGGCTGCCTATTGAAGGAGCAGTGCAAAGCTTTGACCGTTAATTAGCAACTTCTAACATTTTAAGTTTGTTTATTCACAAGCAAAATGAAAGAAACCTAGATACAAAGGTTTACATCTGCCTCCATTTTGGTGAAAATCTTTATTGAAATCTTCCTGCAAAATGTGACAAGATTTGAAACACTTTCTCAGAAAATAGAATTCACAGGTTGAGCAATCATAAATTGCAACCAGCAAAATCATCGATCTAATGATATAAAGGGCCTCCTCTAGATTGCATATTGTTGCCTCTGACTACACCTCCCAAAGTCCAAAATTGCTATGAACACAGGTAAAAACGCAATGATTAGACGACTAGTCACGGCCTACAAAAACTCATGGTCGATTCAAGAACTCACTGCCTTCACTAAAAAGGCACGACCAGCGCCATGCAAGGGTGCAGCCTCAGCATGCTTTGCAGCATCCAAGCGCAAAATTCCAGGCAACGAAAAATGGCCGACCTTTTTGAATATATGTCAATTGAAGGCTCCAAACAAGAGACCGCCAATGTGAATGTTGCCGCCGCTACTTGATTGGATGGATAGGGTAGCGCAGAGTACACTGTGCCCTAGCACATTCACTCAAAATGCCGTTCAGAAAGTTGATCACGCCCTACACAAAGAAGGGTTCAACTTAATCACTGCCCAAGAGATCGAATCGTGGCTTCCAAAGGGAAATTTGCGTCCTCCGATGAATTCACGATCTCCAATTAATGGCAATCACCTCTGCAATGATAAATCGCACCCAACACAATTGTGCGGCCTTGATAGTCTAAAAAATAACTGTTCCTAGCCTGCAAACAAAACAAAAATGACAACAAAAGGTTGTGCCTCTGAAAAACCCATAAATCGCCCTTCTTGTCGACCAGAGACTCCTGACGCCAAATGGAAATAGCAGAGAATTAGGCCACAATTGACACAGAGATTAAGACGCTAAGGGTGGGGTCGGTTCAATCGCCTTAGTTTAAAGAGGAAGGGTCGATTCACTGCAGAGTACAGGTGTGCACAAATAAATCATACCCTGAACTCACCAAATCCCAGTGAAAAAAGCGTCCCAGATTCATCCTCTCAAACCCTTGACCTTCTTGTAGATTATTGACAGGCAGAGATGAATGAAACAAACAAAAATACAATAAAATAGTTCGTCTTAGACTTGCAATTATTCTCCTCCAAATCTGATATCATATTAGAAATTAGGAAGATATAGGAGATAAGAAACAAGCACACGAACAATGCATACAATTGTATTTAGCTTGGTATTGCCACAAGATTAGGCAATCACATGCCATGGATTGAGGAAAGCACTGAATGAGGATGAGCAAACACATATGATGGATTGAGGAGAGGACTCCTCATCCTGCAGTGGTGGTGAGTTGCTCTTCTCTATGCAAAGGAGAGGCGTCGAGAGGGATTGGACACCTCTCAAGATACCTCAACATCCTTGACACCTCATGGGAAATGAAGCAAGGGTCAACTCCAACACCTAACTAGGCTTAAGTTAGCCTTACTAGAATAGAATACACTAACACACTTATTGATAGAAAAAGTGAGCTAACCTACTTGTACATGTTTTGATTCAAATAGCTTCTCTTACACATTCTATAAGGAGAAAAAAACTCAACAAATATATGCCTTGCATGAGTATTTCTATTAGGTTTTATTAATTCATATATTGTCTTTAAAACTTTAACCAAGATGGAATAAATGTTAACATTGATTGAAAAAACAAAGGAGTCAATGAATGTTGAAAACTATGAGTGGCAGTTGCTAGAAGAACTTTGGGCTATTGAATGTGCGATAGATGTCCCAAGCATTGTATGACAAAATAGAATTTATGGAATTGATGTTTATTGTTTGTTTTTTAATCCATTTTTCACTCAAGTAAAATGTGTCAAGAACAAGTCCTCCCACTTCTTGTGTGAATGGTTTGGAATCATGTGACAAATTCCAATAGGTGAGCATTAATTTAGTTTTGTTGGGTGTTGAATTCTAAAGGTTATCTTACTTTTTCCTTTTAATTGCAATGACCATTCATATTTCGTTCTTTTCCGAAGTCTGATCCACTTTTGGATAGTGTAATTGCATATTGTATTAGCTGATTATTATGTTGATGTACTTGTATACGAGTGACAGAGATAATAAAGAGTTCTCCCCTACTTGAAAGTGGATGTAGCCAATTTGATGAACCACTATAAATTTGTGTTTCATGTTTATATGTTCTTGAATCATCTGAATTTATTTTTCTGCAATCTTTTTCTTTTTATCTACAATTAATTTATCAACAAATTTACTTTTCTATTTCGGGATGACTTAAGCCCCTACCTCCTCTCTGCTCTTCCTTAAAAAAATATAAAGTAGTTCAAAGTGTACCATTATAAACTAAATCAAGTATAGAACATGAAACATGCAAAGCAGTCCTGAAGTTTGCACTGAACTTTGAATCTTTCTCATCATTTTGCGAGGCATGATTTCATTTTCTTGATGCTAGAAAATGATTCCAATTTTGTGAATTTATAGTTCATATTGTTCCCTGATTTCTTAACAAAAAATGCATATAAAATGTTAAAAAATAAAGTCTACAAACTTGGTTGCTATATATGTACAGTTTTATACATTTCAATGGTGAGGTGGACTGGATTGTTTTCATATGATATTAATTTCTCCTCTACCGACACAGAAAAATAATATGGTCACGAGATTTTAAAATAATTTATTTTCTCCTCAAGTGAATTCTTCGTTAGAGAATTCTATTTTAATGGAGACACGTCTGCGCATATGCAAATGAAAATAAGAAAATCGTGGAAACCACAATCCCATATTAATCGTTCACCATTATACAAATTTGGTACAAAGTGGGTTCCCTAAGCGCAGTCATTGTATTCCACTTCCCACCAAGATCGTATAAATTTCATGCAATTCCAAAAAAAAAATTGATAGGTGTATCTGTCCATGCCCATATACTGTAGAGTCCGCTCAACATTAATAACTTTGTCTTAGGAAGAGGATTCAATATTTGTGCACTCTAACTTCGTGCTACTAATTATTCTACATGGAAATTTTAATTCACTCCTAATTTTTTACAGCAGCTTACTTGGAAAGTTCCCTTCTTATACCATCAAATATGATGCCACATCAACATGCTTTTCGTCAAGGTTTCCAAAATGGCCCAAAAAAAAAGCGAGCCCAATACTTGTGCATTCACATCATGGATAGCTGAGTGCTGATGTGGTATCACATGATTGATTGCTTTTCAGATCAAAGGAATACATTTTGTTTAATTATGAGTAGTCAAGTCATAATTATTAGACATTATATAAACTACTATCACAACTATTGAAACATGCTCAACTACCGGGTCCTCTCCCCTTGTTTCTAGATAAATCTTGCAACTAGTATGTTGCCTTACTTGCCTAGACAATTATAAAATTTAATAACTCCACAACATGCATTACAACTGTCACCTTTACATCCACCCTTGCTATTAAATTTATGCTATTAAAAAAAATTCTCATAAATGTTGCTCAAAAGAATTAAAAATATGGTTTGGAAATATCCATCTTTTAACACCCCAAATTTTTTAACCAAATAGATTGAGAAAAAATAATTTCTAAGTTTATAAAGTTAGAAATCTTACATCTTTAACTTTAATAAAATTATAAAAACTTTTAATTGATCATCAAACAATTTTTTAATAACTAATTAAGAAATACACTACCTAGTAATAATAATATATTTTTCTATAAATATTAAATTAATGTATTATACAAATTAACACAATAACTAAATTAATATATCTTTAAAAAATGGTTCAAATTGAGGATTAAAAAAAAGTCCAATTTTAAGATCTCAAATTCTTTAACCAATTAGATCAAGGAAAACTAATTTCTACAATTTATAAAATTAGAAATCTTACATTTTTTAAAAAATCAAAAGAAATAAATAGTCACTTCTAATTGGTTGCCAAACAAATTTTAAATAACTAGTTAAGAAATATGGATTGCAATAGTACTACCTAATGACAAGTACTACTAATAATACATTTCTATATAAATATTAATTTAATATATTATATAAATTAATATGATAATTAAATTAATATATATCATAAAAATGATTCATGTTGAGTATTCCAAAAAATCCACCCTAGAGACCTTAAATTTTTTAACCAATCAGATTAAGGAAAATAATTTTATAAAATTGATAAAGTTAAATTTCTTACATCTTAACTTTAAGAATATTTAAGAAAAGCTTGAAAAAAAATCACTTCTAATTGGACTTCAAACAAATTTTAAATAACTAGTTAAAGAATACATATTACAATAGTATTGTCTAACGATAAGTAATACTAATAATAATATATTAGTCTAAATATTAAATTAATGTATTATACAAATTAATATGATAATTATAGACATACACACATATATATCTTAAATATATATTTTTTAAAAATATTAATCTTGAAATAAAAATACTAGTTTTTCCCATATACGTCTCTCCTCAAGTCTATGCTCCTAATTTTCTTTTAACTACATTATCTCGACAAACTTGTAAGTTATTAAATTAATTATTTGTGTAGATGTGACTTTAAAATTTGTTCTTATTTAAAGAAAAGTAAGCTTATATTTAAAGGCAGACTACTAATGCATCCATTGCATGCAATTTTTTTGAACATCTAGAATTTAAAAATTAACCAACAATTTTATATAGTCTATATTTAATTGTCTATTTTAAAAATTGTTAAAACATCCTTTATCTTTCATTTTCTTGGTTCATGTTGTGAACAGTCAATGCAAAAGTCAAGATTTTTTTTTTTCTAAATTATGTGCAGTGCAATGCATTCAATTCATTGAATCAAATTTCAAACCTATTAATGACTTGAATGACATGAGCACTATTACAAACATCATAATAAAATTATATTGTTAACTTAGAGGTAGTATTTTCTATATATCATGTGAAGCATTTTTTCCTTAATCATTTTGTATTTTTAGCTTGAATATGTTTTTTTCTTCGAATGTATACGTGCTCAAGTAAAGTTGTCGGAAAGGTACATAATGTGCCATGTGGTGGTTGTGCAGCTTTCATTTTTCACCTTCCTTTCCAGAGAGAGTTGGGACACGTGTTAGCTTGTCAAAGATTTTCTCAGGGAGCTATTTTCACGAGTTTGAGAATTTTTGCCTGTTTGACACATCATCTCTTCGATGTGAGTAGTTTGTGCTTTTATGAAGTGATCTCCTTTGGATTTTGTCAGAGCTTGCTGGCCCCCTTTGTTTTTTGGTTTTCAGAATGGAAGCTTTGAGTCAATGTCATTGGGTTATGTGACTGGTCAACTAGACTTTTGCCAGACTATTTTCTAAGATTAGATATTTTTCAGATAACTATCTTCACTAAATATCTAAAGAGCATTAATGAGGCAGTTGAGAATTGATGAGAAAATATTGTTGTGACCTAACTAAAGATCTACGATCAGATCATGTGCTATCAAATGCCAACATTTGGCAATAATTACTTTTGTGTTGTGGCGGCAGTTTCTTCTTTTTGCAGCTATAAATGAGAGGCGACAACAGAAGGAAAGGGTTGGTTCCAAGTTTCAATTTCCTTTACTAAGGAAAAATTTTCTTTAGTTTTCTTAGGTTTTAGAACTATTTTCAAAAGTAGAGTTGAAAAACTGCTTTTGTCTGGCATGTTACATTTTTTATGCTCAAACTATTATTGGATTGGCATTCGACCTCTGTTTTAAAGTTCATTTGATATTTAAGCACAAACTATTTGGAAGAAATCTTTGAGACTGTGCATGTATGGCCTTTATCAAACTTTCCTTCTTTATGCTTTCGTTCTAAATAAAACACTATGTCAAGCTAAATTTAAATAGTTTAAGTTGCTAATTTCCATGTTGTAGGCTTATATGGTAGGATAATAACTAGTGAAAATTGGATTATGTATGTGGACTTCTCTACTTTTCTGAAGGGATGTTGTTTTATTATATTGTGTTGTATGAAGAAAGAATTTATGAAAATTTTGAACTTTTTTTGTCAATGTTGGAAATCTTTATGTTTGATCGGACCTTAATGAACACTGCCTGCGGGGAGATTTGAAAGAATGCACTATGATTGCTATTAGGCTTTGTTGTTTGTTCTCTTCCCAAAAAAAAAGGTTTGTGGTGTTCTGTGTCTAAATATATCACTCATAGGAAAGATTGGGTTTGGAATGTTGTAAAAGCTTTGGCATATTACCATTTTGTGTTTTATATTTACATTTCCTTCTCCCTTTTCTCCAAAATTTAGAGAAGAGTCGACTCTCTATAAAAATACCAGAGGTATTCAGTGAGGCACAGATCAGTCCCCCACTTGTTGAATTTCCTATAAGGTTGTTGGAGAGGCACAAGCTTTGATGATCAACAATTCTTTTTCTACATGCCCTGTGGGACACAAAGTTCTCTTAACGCCTAAGTAGAAGTCAAAAATATTTCTTAAATCAAGCTAAGGAAAGAAACTGGAAGTTTCATGCCAAGAATCCAAAAAAGAGCATCTTCAAGAGGCCATTTCTAGTACTTCCAATTACTTGCCTCAATACCTACGACAAGAAGACTTACAAGTTCTATATCACTTGTAAGGAGCAATAGAGTAAGAAGTAAGAGGCCAATATCTAGATCCTTATCTACTCCACCTGGAAGCTCAACCTTCCAAATCAGAATACCTATATATGTGATTCATAGGAATCTTTTCCCTATGGCTCACGTAACTGCCCCTGTTGCTAGAAATTTTGTAACCTGGGATAGCAGTAGTCCACTACAACCACCTACGCCCCTAGATGTATGGATTTCCATACCCGCTAATGTCCTTAAGGCTATTCCAAAAGAAATTGGAGAATATTTCAAAACCCCCTTCCAACACCTTCTAGATATAGTAGGGTATGTGGAGGATCATGATGGGCCAAAAAGTGGCAATATGATGGGTATGTGGCTGTCGACTTTTTTTTACTCAAAATTGATGAAACGAAAAGGGTTTTTAAAGGAGATTCTCAACTTTCCACCAATATATATTATGCTTTACTTTGAAATTAATAAGTAATTATTATTCATTTTCTATTTGAATTATGACTAAAGTCCTGATTGATAGGCTAATTGAAAAATATTTATATCTTTCAAATGGTATCACATTTTTTGAATTCAAAAAATGCGTCACATTCTATGCTTCACATAATATAGGATTAGAAAAAGAAAAACTAAATTTCATGAAGTTTTGACCAAGTTAAGGTGGTTAGACATACGAGTTTTTATATTTTCTAAAAGTTGTAATAAAAAAATCATAATTAATTATTTACTTGGAAAAAAATTACAAAAAAATATGCATCACATTGGGACATGAGTCCTCTACTGATATCTAAAATATTATAAAAAATATTATCATTTTATTATGGTTAAGGTGGTCAGACAGATACCTACTTCTTATTTTTCCCTAAAATTTAAGTATTGCTGCATTGAAATTTCAAAATTTCACCAAATAGATTTGATTTTTTTTAAACAAACCTAGTAGTTTAGAAACTACATTCAATTTGCTACAAATTCTATTCTTACATATTTTTGAAATAATATAGATAACTTATTCAAAATTTTACGTCAAGTTTCCTAACTCTGATTTTTTTAAAAAAATTACCACTTAAGGGCTTGTTTTTTCCATGATGATCCTGGACATGCCCAGCAAATGTATGTAGAGTACATAACATAGCGAAGGAAAATATCGCCATTAGGCTGTTAGCTACCTCTTTCAAAGGAAAGGCCCAAGATTGGTATCGATCTTTGGCATCAGGTTTTATCCTCTCCTAGGATCTGTTCGAAGAGAGGTTGTTCGAATGCTTCTTAGAGAAGGGAGATCGTTCTTTGTTGCTACATCAACTAATCACCATCAAAAGAGCCTCGCAAGAAGCCATGAGAGACTTCAACACTGGGTTCTAGAAAACATAGAAAAGAATCCATGTGACTGCTTGACCCCCAACTGTGATGAAATTTATGTTCTACCTAAAGGCTTTCAATTTGAACATCATGATGATGATAACCTCCATGGGAGGGATATCTAGTCCGATGCATATGAGTTGGATGTGCACATGGAAAATAGTTTGATTGACGTCATGAAGCTTCCGCCACGACCTCTAATGCTTGTATTTGTAGAAATATTTGGTGGTCCTTGGGAAGAAGCTACTCCATGCACTTCTGCTACATAACTGATGTCGCCTACACCACAGTCTATGTATGTGTACCCTGCCGCCCATACAAGCACATCAAGATCTTCCTCTATAGCAGTGGACATCAACGACATGAAGAGTCTCATGCAAACTTTTGCTAATGAATTGGTTCTTATCAAATGACATCAAGCAACACCTCTAAAGTAGACAACACAAACCTATCATGGAGGAAAACCATCTTATCAGTAGAATACATACTAAGGACCCTCTAGAGGAGGAGGTCAACAAACAACATCTATAGACTAGATAGTTCTAGTCACCATGTTCCTACAGACAGTCAAAGATAGCCAGAGTAAAGAGTTAATTCTAGGCCAAAAAAAATTGGCAAAAGATGAGAATGTATGGTGCTTCCCATGCAACGATAGTCATATGCCCCAAAATTGTCTGAGGGGAAATATACAATAGAAGATAGTGGAAAAAATAAACAAAGGAATACTCTCGAATGCGAATGAATATGAGTCCTCTGAAATGGAAAATTCCCATTTCATAGTGCATATGCGAGGAATGTCCTTGGGGAATGAACTGAATATCGTGCCCGACTAAGTGCTATTTTCATGGATGGAGGAAGAAGATGTGGTGTTCACAAATGAAGCTTCAATGACTAATGCTCCACAAGTACATTCATACTACAACACAAGATCCAAAAGAAGGCTCATAGGAGAATACATGCAACAAGCTTTGCCACGTCAACCGCCACTATAAGAAAAGCAAGATCCATTGCCCACTATCCAACTTACTCCATAGTTGCACACTCTATCGTTTCTAGAGAAGGAGACAAATAAGACACCAATCCCATTCACAATGGAACGTTTTCTTTTGAAAATGAGAGAAATACCACCATTCAAGCCCAAGACCCAACCAGTTGAAATGCTCAATGTTGTGGAACAACTAAAGAAGGCACCTACCATCGTATCTCTATGGGATGTCATATCTATCCCTAAACAAAGGACATTGCTTTGGGAAGCATTAAAGAAAGAAGAACAAATACTACAGATGGGTGTGACTCCGTCATGTGTTCAAAGCATAGACAAATGATCTGCATTAGACCCTCAAGCTCTGAAAGCAGTAGCTTATGCAAATGATGTGGATAATGAAAAGGAGAAAGAGGTAAGAAATCTAGAGCCCACACCTTTTTTGTAACAATTATTGTGGGAGATAAGATTTTGCATAATAACATGATTGATTTAGAGGCTAGCACAACAGTCATGCCAAAAAAAGTGGTTGATGCCCTAGAACTTAAGTATAAGCCCCTTGAGAAAGGAATCATGCAATTAGATGGAAAGAAGGTTTTGATCATTGTTCGAATAAAAGATCTATCTATAACCCTCTTCTCATGTCCAAGCCAAATAGTCACACAAGAAATAGTAGTGATAGAAATTCCCCTAGTCTTTGGAATGTGTCTTTCAAGAGATTTCACTGCAAAGCTTGGTGGATACTTAGCGCTCAATTGGTCCCACCTGATATTGAGAACCAAGCATGGGGCGAAGATGAAAGTTTTGTCTAAATCTTTGCATCCTGAGCACATAGCAAACAATGTAGTCCTATGCTTTGAAGTGACACATACCTCTTCCTTGCAGTAGGAGAGATATTGTGTAGAGATGCTAGAAGATGAAGAATGTACATGAGTGATCAGAATGCCAAAGAAGAGATGCTACTCAACCAATTCATTGACTCTAACCCATTTGAAAACTTTCATGCAACAGGGCTAGCCACCTATGTTATTTTCAACGATGATCAAGTCTTTTTGAAATTGATGAAGGATCGAGAGGAATATGATAATCTAGGTGATAATCATCTATGGACCTTATATTTTGTTGGCACCAAATGCAAAGTTGGCTCTGAAGCAGGTGTCTAACTAGTGGCCCTAATAGGATTAGAGACCCTCAAAGCTTACCATTTTTAGTTCTCATGCTCAAACAATGATGTAGAGTATGAATCCTTTGTCCATGTTCTAATCCTTGCAAAATAGATGGGTGTAAAGAGAATACAAGCTTTCGAAGATTCAGAGTTAGTGGTGAGCCAAGTCCGTTGGCAAGCGGCTGCAAAGAACACAAGAATGAAGTCGCATAGGCATCCAATTTGGGACCTAATTGTGAGTTTTGAAGCCTTCTATATACAAGTCATTCTCCGATCTCAAAATAGTGTGGCCGATCTGATGGCTTCTATCAATTCGTAACTTGAACTAGTTTCTTATTCAACCAAGTAGAAAGTAGTACAAATCATTGTTTGACCCGCAATCCCTAAAAATGATCAAAACTGGAAAGTATTCGATGATGACATTCAAATTGCTGCCTTTATACAAAAATTAGGATTTGTTTTTTACTATTCACAACTAGGAGCAAAATTTCCTAAAGAATAGGATATCTAGTTAAAAGTCAACAAGCTTCCTTGGGGATTAATCTCCCTTGAAAATCTTTTTGATTACAAAGATGCAAGAAACAACAAGTATCTAGGTTCATTGTAGATGCAAGGGACTATGAAGAGCTTGATTTCAGAAGCAACATAAAGTTAAAGGTCAAAAGGGAAGCTCCCCACATGGACAAGGAAAGACTAAAGGATCTATGTTTCAAATATGATGGAGTTGTTGTTTGGACCTATGATGATCTTAGAGGGTATGACCCATGCATAATTTAGCATACCATTGACTTGGAAGAAGGATCTAAGTTCGTCTGACAAAAACAAAGGCTAGTCAATCCAAAGGTCAAATCGTTGATGACATAGGAGCTCACCAAATTGGTCGAGTCAAAGATCATATATCCGATTAAGCATTCCACCTAGGTGTCAAATCTGGTACTAGTTTGAAAAAAGAATGGTGATATTAGGCTTTGTGTTGATTTCCAAAATTTGAATAAAGCCTCACTAAAAGGCCACTACCCTTTGTCATCGTTGGAGTAGATCTTGTAGATTGTTGTTGAATTGAAGATGTTTTCATTACTGGATGGTTTCTCAGGCTATAACCAAGTATATGTAAAGGATGTTAACCAACATACTTGGGTAAACCCATAAAAGTGGTTTTACAATTCTAGTGAGGAAGGAAAATTTGCAAAAAAACAACTCCATGCAATTTTTTTTGGTTTTTAGGGGTTCAAATGAACTTTTAGTTTGAGCAAACCCAAAGGGGGTTTGCTAGAACCTTGGTTTGAGTGAACCCATTAAATGCAGGGTCCCACCATTCCCAAGAGAAAAAAAATGAAAACCATTATGGAAAGGGGGTTTGCTTGAACCAGGGTTCGAGCAAACCCTGGTTGAAGTGAACCTCTGGGTGTTCACTTGAATCCCCCCTGATTTGAGTGAACCCCCTTTTTCCCACCTTCTCACCCTCTGGCACCAAAAAACTCTAGAATTTTTCCCTTTGAAGCTTGAGTTGAGAATGAAAATGGAGGAGACTTCATAGACCCAATTGGATGATGGTAGTCCTTAGAATGAGCTATCCAACGAATATAATTTTAATATGTTTTGGTTTTATTATGTATATGTTTTTTTAGTTTTATTAAACATAGGTTTTTAACCAAAAATCAAGCTCTTTGTTCTATACATGTGGAAAAATAGCAGATTATCATTTTATTTTTTAAAAATATGAGTGCACCAAATATTGAAGTCCTTGATCCAACAAAAAAAAGAATTTTGATACATACAAAATATGTTACGTTGTATACAGCCCGCCTATAATTGTAATTGGTTTGACTTCAAAACTTGATTAATGAAAAAATATTCAATAAAACACTACAAAACCAATTGGAAGCACTATATATCCTAGTTACAAATCTAAATTCGAAAAAAATAGAATTTTATCCTTCATGAAAAAAAAGTTATGTTGTATACGGTGAGCGTCACTCAAAAATTATGTTTACTAAAAAAAATAGTTTTTGAAGGAGATGGAAAAAGAAGTACAATCTAATTCCAAAAATTTTGAAAAAAATTATTTAGAATCTACAAACAAAATGTCACAAATCAATAGTTTGCATCATCTTCAAATTCCTCATGGTTTAGCTGCTATAGGTGCTCGAAAGTGAAAATTTAGTTAGAGAAAATTATTTCAGTGTCCAATTTGGCCAAAAATTGTAAACTAGTATTGTGGGATCACCCATTAGACAATTTACCACTAAGTGGGGAATGTTTGCAAACTCAAAAATGTTGTTTTGACTTTCAAATGCTGGTGTGACTTTTCAACAAGCAATGGATATTACTTTCAAGGGATTAATCAACTTGATTATCTTAATATATCTGGATGACTTAACGATCTTTTCAAAGTCAAAAGATGATCATTTTGATCATCTAGAAAAGGCTTCCCAAAAATGTCAACACTTTAGGATTTCTTTGAATCCCAAAAAATGTGTTTTTAGAGTACCTTAAGGTAAGCTACTTGGTTTTGTAGTGTCAAAGGAGGGAATGGAAATATAGACCCCAAAAGGGTGAGATCTATAATGGAATTACCTCTACTGGTAAATCAGAAGGGACTATAGACTTTTCTGGGGAAGACCAACTTTGTTAGTAGGTTCATATCAGATTTTATAGGCATTACGAGACTGATCACATTGATGCTTAAGAAGAACCTAATTTTCAAATGGACCCCTGAGGGAAAAATAACTTTTGATCAAATAAAGAAAGCTATCTTTGTTGCTCTAGTATTGGCTAACCCTGAATTTTCCAAAGACTTTCTACTCTATGCATACAATGGCCAACATAGCATAGCTTTGGTGCTCACTCAAAAGGACGAGGGAAATAATGGAGAGCATCCCATTACATTTCACTCAAGGACCCTTAAAGGATATGAGGCTTGGTATAATTTTGTAGAAAAGTAGGCTTTTTCCATTGTTAAAAGCTTAAAGAAGTTTTGACACTTGGTGTCAGCCAATAATATCACTATTCTTGTTGCACATCCCAGTGTGCAGGAGTATATCACAGAAGGTGAGATAACCGAAAAGAGGGTAAATTGGATCACCAAGATCCTAGAGTATGACATGGAAATTAGACCAACCGAGTTGGTTCAGGGAAGAGGTTTGTGCGAATACATTACACAGGAATCAAGTTTCATAGTTGAAAAAGAGACTAATCAGGTCTACTCGAACCAATTGAGTCTGATGAATCTTGTGTGGCAGATCAGATGTAGTGTATGCAAAAGGGGCACTACCCAACTAGCCTTCCATCCCATAAAAGGAAATACTACCAATTGCAAGGCACTACCTGTATGTATTAATAGACAGTGTATTATTCAAGAGAAATTATGATGGTGTCATGCTTCGATGTTTAGACAAGTTGTAGGTGGAAAGAATTCTCAATGAATTCTATCGCAATCCTGAGGGTGGACATTTCTCCACCAAGACTATTGCCTTGAAGATAATGTGAGCGAGAATGTGAGCGAGATATTATTGGACCTCCATGTTTTCCGAAGCACATCATCTAGTGCAAAAGTGTACTCAGTACCAATTATTTGTTGGCAAAAGAAAGAATGACACTTTTCCTCTGAGTCCAATTATAACTAAGGAGCTCCTTGCTCAACAGGGTTTGGATTTTGTTGGAATGATAAATCCTATTTCTAGTGCTAGCCACCAGTGGATCCTTATGGTGACCGACTACTTCACAAGGTGGATGGAGGCCATAGCCCTAAAAAATTCCATAGAGGGTGAGATTGCCAATTTCCTTAAAGAGCTGGTAGCCAGATTTAGCTTTCGTAAAACCATCATATCTGAAAATGCTCAAGATTTTGTAGGTTCAAGGATGTCAAATTTTGTTATCAAATATGGGGTTTTCCTTAAAAATTCATCAAACTACTACCCACAAGGAAATGGATTAGCAGAGTCAACCAACAAAGACCTAATTAGGTTAATCAAGAGCATTGGGTTGGAATGACAAAGGGATTGACACAAGCACCTACGAGTTGCTCTATGGGTGGACCGAATTACTCCCAAGCATATCCTAAAGACCTCCCCTTATGAACTAGTGTACAGAAAAGAGGTAGTGTTACCCATTTCCATAAAATTCCTGCCTTACAACTATTGAAAGCCCCGAAGGTTCAAGAAAGCAGCAGAATGGAAGTACAATTGGCAAAACTCATCAAACTAGAGGAAGATAGAGAAAAAGCTTATGGATCCATGATTAGCCATCAATAAATAGTAAAGCAATGGTTTGACAAAAAGACCTCTAACCTAGAATTCAACAAAAGGGAGCTTAGTGCTAAAGTACAATGAGTGTACTATGAAACCAGGACAACATACAAAATTTGAAGCATTATGGAAGGGACCCTTCCAAATTAGCACCTGCAAGGAAAAGAATGCATATGAAATTGAAGATATGGAAGGTAATGCTTTAGATATACTAGTGAACAATATTTATCTGAAATTATTCCATTAAAATATGTAGTTCTTTTAAAAAATTAACAGTTTGTACCATATGTAATTTTTTTTGTAAATACATTCTAAATATTGAGAATAACATAGAGGAAGCGAAAAGTTTGTATTATATTATATATTCATCAAAAAATTTACAATGTAATATGAGCTTGAGGCTCAAAATTAAATTTAAGGCTCTCTTGAGCAAACCAAAAAAGAGTTACAAAGCAAAAATATGCAAAAAGGAGGCAACATGCAAAAATAGTAAAGATAAGCATCTAGCCATTGTCCAGGGAGTTGAAACGGCTCGTCGTCAGGATTTTTTTCTTCTTCTTCTTATCTGTCAAGATGCAAAAGAGAGTGAACACACAACACATGTACGCTCCACACAGTGCAGACCAAAGGCCTAGTCGCCATGACTTTGCACCAAAAACTCGAAGTGCTTCTTCTAGGCGAGCCTTGGAATGTGCTCCATATCATACTCCTGTAGTAGGTAGGTGGCCACTAGTTGAGAAGATGAGGGATGCATCTCAAGGTCCATGGTGCAAAATTCAAAAAGAAAGGGAAACTAGGGTATGTCTATCCCATAGTCCACGTGTCAACAAAGATCCATGGCGCTCAAAATTCCAACACCAGGGATAGCCACTTACACTACCTCACCAAGCCCTTCTATTAGTGCAATGTCAAACATTTGGTGACATAATTCAATTATCATGGGTTTGGCCATGTTCAGGTCGAGCAAGCAAGTGACGAAGCAGGAAAGAACATTGTAGTTGCTCCTTTGTTGGTTCTCGTTGTCAATGAATTCCTAGTCGACTACCCACCTAAATGTAACCAAGGAAAGGTGGTCAAATCTCTTCACTAAGCACTTACTTCTATCACTAGTGACCTCTCCCACAAAGTAGTATTGTGGACTTCGTGGGAGGATCCAAATAGGAGTGCCTAGGCCAGCTGACATTCTGAGAAAGTAATGAATTGTGGCGAATGGGAGACAATGAGAAAATATTTCTAAAATTAAAGCCTATATTTTTCTAATGAATGTTGCAATAAGGTGGCATAGCTATATATAGAATAGATAAGAAAGAAAACCCAACCAACAGAAGGTCTATTTTTGGCCAGATGGCAATGGGAAAATATTAAAGAAAAATGGAGGAAGGTAGATAAATCATACGGAGGATCTAACAGGAGGTCTTAAGAAATAAATCTGGGCATTGGGAGTAAATTCTCTCGCATGCCAATTGTTGGCATGTGTACTTTGCCATCATCAACACTAGCCAACTTACTTATGTGAAAATACATGGATTAATGCGCTAAGTTCTGAAAAATTAATGGGGATGTCTTTTCAAAAGTATCTTGCATTACTTCAGCATGTTTCTCATAGCTAAAAGCAAACATTCTAATGAGTTTATTTGTGAGAGAGGCGGCGAGGAGAATGTACTAATTCTATTCTCACGACGTTTTCAGAATTCCCAAGGGATACAAATTTCAAATCCACACGTATTGCCTTGGTGGCAGCATTTAATGGACCAACTGTAACAACGTAGACTTAACTACATGTATGCACCACAAAATTAATTGCACTCAAAAGTATATTTTTCTAAGAAGCAAAAGGAAAGTGGTCATTTTCGTTATGGAAACTCTCTATAACTTCCTAATACAACCATAGCGTAGCCATCAAATTTAGGTAGAAAAGATATAACCTCAAGCAAAAGGCTTGGTTATGTCAATATCTTTGGTAAAATTTCATTCGCCAATGCTCCAGCGCCTGAGGAGTGGTTGTTTGAATTTTGTAAAAGGGTGCAACGAAATAGATCTATCCCAAGAGAGGTAGTACAGGATTCCACCGACAATGTTTTTGACCCTAGGTTATCAGCTAACCCTAAAAGTTTTACGAAGGGCACATTTCAAAGAATGATGCAGCATGAGCCATCCAAGGGTTTTTCATTTCGACTCTAGAATTGTGGTCTTCCACAGTTCATACTTCCTACCGTATACCTGTGCCCAGAGTTGGTTGACGCATGTGCTAGAAGGTTCAACAAAAGGACATGAGCCATTGAGGGTAACATGATCAAAGTTACCATTTCTATTGAAGCTATATGAGATATGTTATGTATCCCTATGACCTGAGGTACTAAACATTTTGATGAAGAAAAAATGGACAGCTCTGGGGAAGAAATGGCTAGGAAAACAAGTTTTTATGAGGAAGCAAAGGAAAGGCCAAAGACAGGTCATCTTTCTTTTCCTCTTTCATGCAAAAAATTGAAGAAAGACACATAGTCTATATTCTTAATGTTGGCCTAGGTTTTTGGCCTTGATAATGATGAGGAATTTCATCCTTTTCAGATGGGCTTGACTTTTGTGCTCAAAAGAGAGAAGAACTAGACATATTATGATTTTGTTGATGTCATAGTTTGAGGGATTTTAGAGCAATTGAAGAACTATAGCACTAAGTATAAATTTAGGTATTCTTCTTTCTTAGCCCACTTGATTTTGCATTGAAATTCTAAGTGGCTGAAGAAAAATATACCAATGTCTAGGTTAGATGTAAAAGGCTATTGTTAGCTAGTTTCTATATGGACCCACATGTACTTTCAAAAATAGGGGATTATTACTGGTTTGTAGATAATTAGCTAAGGCCAGTGCTTCAAGATTTTTTGCTACACCCTATGGGCTATTTCTCTCCCAAGGTCTCACAATGGATGGAAACTCCGCGAACCTCGGTGGATTATTTCCTAGGAGAGGACTTAACATTTATCAAATCTCATGGTTTTGTCAGGGAACCTTTCCGACTCCCTAGATTTGTAATGGATAGAGTTTTCATGTTAGAGGCATGTCGTCAAGAAACCCTTGCTGACAATGTCTATGGAACTAGGGGAAACAAGAAAAAGATATATCTATTTCCCCTCACAATTGCAAATAGTTAGGTAATGCTGAACAAGAGAAAGGATGAGGGTGAGCTCACAAATCTACTGGTGGTCTTAGACTTAGTTCTCATTTGTGACAAGTGGGACTACAACTTGAAAAAGCACTTCATTTTGAAACATGAGAGTCAGTAGTATTTTGAGAGGATGAAGAATCCGAATTAGGAAAGGTCAGAGGTATATATTGATTCAAGGCTTGCATTCCACCCAAGTGACCAAAATTGATGAATTTCTATGTGCCACAGGTGGAGCATCAGAAGAACATCCTAATGGGAAAATCCATCAACACACAGTTGAAGTGCAAGGGATGGTCGAAAAAAAAGAAGGTAGACTTATGGAGATTCCAACAAGAGATGAAATGCCCCAATGCCCCGTTCAGAGACTTTTAGCCACACGATGAAAAGTTTGAGGACATTTATGATCAAGAGGTTGAGTCCAATAATAACAATCCAGAGACGAGTCATGAGATTAAAGAAGAGAAAATTTTGTGTCGTACTTCTCATCCTCAGTAATTCAATTGTAGGAGAGGCTCAAAGCAAATGGATTCACAAGTCATGTCCTCTGTTAGTGCCTGAAGCAAATGAAAAAGGACCCAACGGTCCCCAAGAGGGTTCCCTATGGTCATCAAAGCCTATGTTTTTGACGGATCGACTACCAGAGGATTGGAACATACCAGTTCTGGTTGTGCAAAAAGAAGACAAATCCAGGATCTAGGTGCACCAGATGTGTCAGCCTGAGGAGAGGAAGAAGAAGAGTCTTTCTTGCAAAATGTTCTGATTGTTGTAGCCTAGGTAAGTTTTACTCCCTCTCTTCTTCTTGCCTCTGCATCCCTGGTTACTCCTTTTCCCCCTCTCGTGGAAAGGAATCCTTCATTCTCAGACCCTAAGCTAATGGTCTTGAATACACCCCCTACCATTTTTAATGAATTTTTTGAAGAAACCCCGCACGCTAAACGAGCATAATCTTCTTCGACTACTATTGATTCTTTGATCACCTTGTCAAGGCGCCCCATTGAAAGAGCATAAAATTTCATGTTGCCCATCATTCCTGGTCCAACCACTTTTGGGAAGGCACCTCTCCTTGCACCCTTTTCTCTTTTCACCTCAATTGGATTTTCCCCTACCTAATCCCAATTTGGTATCCCACCTTTTCCCATGATAATGCTCCATTTTTCTTCCCCACATGCTCATACATCCAAATTTTCTCCTTCTGTCACCCATTTTTGGACTCCCTCTTGCTGCTTCCATCACATCATAAAACATTGATACCCCTTAGAGTCTCCAAGAGCATTTTGATGCAACCAAGCATTCCCAACAAGTTAGAAATAAAAAATGACCGTTAAAGAATGTCGTGTTGCCAACTACTAAGAAGATTGAAGCTTGCACTTAATTGAAGAGCAAAAATCTCTGTTGATCACTACCATTCAACCACTTGTGTCCAAGCTTGAGGGACAAATGTGGATGGAGGACTACGACATCAGAGCCATGGTCCTAGATTTGAATGAAACTCACTCGTGCATCAAAGTGGTCCTAGCTAAGGCCACCCAGAAGTGGTATATGCAGACTATGAGAGGCTGGACAAAAATTTGAAGAAGCACGAGGAAGAGTTGATAAATGTAAAGGAAATAGTGAGCAGGTTGTAAAATGAGATATGGGACAGAGATGTCGAGATGGCTGACATAAGGAAAATACAAAGTCAATAAGGAGAGACATCCAAGTTGCTTGCAGAAACGCGGGTTGAACATGTTCAACTCTATGTTGAAATTGAAAAATTGAAAGTTGAGTTGGCTACTAAGTGCCAAACGAATGCAAAGTATTGGCATGCTCAGGAAAACATAAGAAGAGAGTTGGATGGTGTCTGATCTCAAAATTTTGATTATCTTCAGAAGGCCTGCGCAGAAGTAGAAAATTCAAAACAAGAGATTAGAAGGTTGAGCTTGGAATTGACGAATGCCCTGTGAGAGAGGAGTCAAATGGAGAAAAGCGCAAGAGCAAGAGAGGCTCAGTTCAATCAGGAGCCAACTACTGCATGAGGGTCTGGGACCCTCCTGATATTGAACAAGTTCATATCTATACACTAGGAGTGGACCACAGTTGCAGTTGCCATTCTCAGGCCAACTTTACAATTCTTAAGGGATGTTCAGGAATTAAACGTGAAGGTTGGCCCAATGGCCGATGAATTTCTACATAATTATATTCCTTGACTGGTGGAATTGCAAAGCTTGATTTCTAGGTTGTGTGTGGCCATTGATGAGGCCCTGAAAAGTGTAGCAATTCCTGATCGAAGAGCCGCCTCCATCAAAGCAAATGAGATCATCAATAGCCACAAGATCATAGCAAGGTGCAAGGATTATCAAATGGTGTTAAACAAGTGGGTCAATGAAATCAAGGACTTTGAAATCCTAGTTAACTTTAGGATCCCTCCTCTTCTTTCACCAGATGGAGACGTGTTGATAGTTGAGCAAGTCATGGATGTGATCCGACATAAGGTCCAAACTTCTACAAAACACCCAGGTTCAAGTGTGATGCCCATAACCGATGATATCGAGTGTGAGATCTTCCCTCTTTCTCGACTCTATTATCACCTTGGGGTGGTTTCTTCCATATGGGGATTCATTTCTTTCAAGGAAGTTTTCTAGTTGGAGCAAGTATATAGGCTCATATGTACTTTCGTTTGACCGACTGATGCAGATTGGGAGGCATAACATTCTGCTTTCCTCAAACTCCAAGAATTACTAGAGGCCTAGGTTCATTCCTCTACAAGTGAAGTCCCCCTGTGAGTCGCCAAATCTATGAAGCATTTTTTCCTTAATAATTTTTTTAATTTCGGCTTGAATATGTTTTTGGATTCTAATGTGTCTACACTCTAGTAAAGTTGTTGAAGAGGTGTGCAATGTGCCACATGGTGGTTGTGTGGCTTTCATTTTTTGCCTTCCTTTTGGGAGACAATCAGAACACGTGTCAGCTCATTGAATATTTTCTTAGGGAGCTATTTTCACAAGTTTGAGAATTTGCACCTGTTTGACACGTCATCGCTTTGCCACGAGCAGTTTGCGCTTTTAAGAAGAAATCTCTTTTGGAATTTTTTGGAGCTTGTTGGCACCTTTTTTATTTGCTTTTTAGGATGGAAGCTTTGATTCAATGCTGTTGGGTTACATGACTAGTCAACTAGACTTTTGTTAGGTTGTTTTCTAGGATTTGATCATTTTCAAATAACTATCTTTGCTAAATATCTAAAGAGCATTAATGTGCAAGTTTAGAATTGATGAGAAAATTGTTGGATCTCAGTTGTGTTTATGGTTTGTCCTTGATGAAAAAATCTTTTTCAGTTGGTTCTCTTTGATGATCAATCTTTGTTTGGATCCTTATGATTTATAATGGCACTTCTTTGATGTCTCTTGGCTATTATAGAAAGCTATTTGTTATGTTTCAATTTCATGATGATGAGAATTCTGGTTCAAGTTATGAATGCTATCTCTTTGACTGATAGACTCTGAAAGATGGTTTCTTTGTTAGGATGGTTCTTGTTGCATATCACAGGTATTGGTTGTTTCTCATTCGGGCTTACACATATTGGCATGAGTATGGCAGGGTCTCCCTGATCCTTTTTGAAATGTCTGTGTTGCCTATCAGCAAGACATTTCTAATGTCATGTTGATTGAATTTAACATTCTAGTAGCTATTGGTGAGACCTCATTTTTGTTATGGTGATAGCAGAAAGGTCTTCTAGAATAAGCTTTTTCAGTCGGTATGTGGTCATAGCGAGATTACTTTGTCTCACCGATCAGAGGTTGAATGGGAACATTTCGGCAAGTGCTGGGCGGTAGCAGAATAGGTCTCGGCAAAGTGGGTTTTTCCTACCGAACATCATCTGGGGTTCCGCTTCAGCCAAACATAATGATTTCAGTATATAGTCTCTCTGAAGATTGCTTGTCTCACCGATCGATGCACTAAAAGTCTTATTGGCATAAGGTTACCTCTTCGGAAAAATGTTATATCTAATGTGCAATGTCACACCGACCTTAGTGGATGGATACTTTTTGGTAAGAGCTTGTGATATTCGAAGAAAGGTCTTGGCGAATTCGATTTGTTACACCGACTAAAAACATAAAGGTAGTCTCTTTGGTAAGAGCTAGGGTTTTCGGCGAGAGGTCTCAACGAGTGACCTTCAGTCTCGCCGATGCAACATAAAGGGACTTTTCGACATAAGATATGGATTGTCTAAGCGACACTGGATGAAAGGATGACCTTCTATATGACTCATGCATTCTACAAGAGGTCTCCCTGACAATGATATGTCTCACAAATGGAATACAAATGGTCTCTGTCGGTATGAGAATTGAATTCTCTTGGCGATCTATTGTGAGCTCAGGATGTTTTGGCAAAACAAGGGGCAGTCTATGTAGTGTCTCCCTGACTATGTATTGTCTTGGCGACTTGGAAATGATAAAGGCCTTCAACATAGGTATTGATTTGTCACAGCGATAGTGTGTATCGAATGTCTTTGGGTATAACAAAGTTGATCTATATGATGTCTCTCCGATATCAAAAGCTATAGCGATAGAATAATGGTTTCATTTCGGTGAAAGAGCATTTTTGTCTCATCGACCAGAAGTATGTTATGAGCTCTTGGCATGACATTGTGTATTCGGTATGACTTCTCCCGACTCTGATGGATCTTGGTGAAAGTGACAACCATAAGGTTGTCTGGCAACATTAAAGTTTCCTTTCACATAACGTGTCATTGATTGAATTGAAAGGTTGTTAGGGAAAACATTTTGAGCTTATTCTTTTTGACTGGGTATCGAACCCTAGCCTAGCCGCCATCATGAGAAAGCTTCATAAATTGTTCTTTACTATTGTTTCTAGCTGTAGCGGCAGTGTCAAGATGAAATTCGTTCTTGGTTTAAAAATGAAAGGTATGGCTGCTATGTTTGATGTGCCTCTTTGTCTAGAAGCTCGATAGTGGATAATGGAGCCATGGGAGTTACAGATCTGTCTAGTATTTTTTATTTATGTGTTTCCTACTGGTTTATAATCACCATTTTTCTTTAACTACTCTTTCCATCTCTATGACAAATGATGCCCTAATTGAGTATTGTCATTCATGAATTAGAGGTTATGATTTTCTGTGGTGGACAGTTGTGCTTTTTATGCAGAAAAATGAACTCATTCATTATAGATTTGTTGAGAATGGCTCGTAGCTGGGTTGGTTGTTTTGTCGTTACTCCTGAAGACAGTTACCTATCTGGCATGTAAATCAAGATGTATATATAGAAGCAGAAAACTTAGTTTTCTATTCGACTGTTGATGTAATTATGAGATTATCATTCCTTGGCTGTATAAAAATATATGTATAAAACTCTGCAGTAAAATCTGTAAAATAAGATGCAAAGATTGCGAGTTTCTTCTCTATGAGGTATTTTAGGGATTCAGTTATTGAATCTTTAAGGTATTTAGTAGATGAGAAAATAGAGAGATATGTGCTCAACTAAAAACAAAGAAACCCTCTGAATCATTATTATTGTTCAAAACATAATTTGAGGGGTTGGTACTCCTTGAGATAGATATCTCTAAATGAGGGGTTGGTGCTCCTTGAGTGGGTGCTCAAAAATCAGCCTATAAGGCATTCTGAACAGTTGATTATCAGATTAAGCCAGGAAGGCATTTAGGGAGTGGTTTTTATACCCTAGGAGGGTTTTCCACTCGAAAAAATATTGTGCCTCTTTGTTCTTCTGTGTTCTTTCTGTTTTACTATGCTGTTGTTGTTTCTGTTCACTATTGAGTTATTACTTTTCTCAATTCTGTTTATGAATGATTACATTCAACTCATGAATGCATTAATCAGAGTAATATTGAGAAAAAATCTATGATATGTTTTTGAAGTTTTTAAAAAATTGGTCAAATCTATTAGGACACTGATGCACCCCCCCTCTCAGTGTCATTTTAACTCCAACAATTGGTATCGGAGCGTAGGGTCCTCTGATAGGTTTTAAATTACCTTGGATTGATCTTGGTCTTGGAGTTTTTTTTTAATGGCACATTGTCAAGAAGGTTCCTCTGTAACCAGAGCTCCGTTATTTGATGGAATAGATTATGTGTTTTGGAGAATAAGAATGGAAGCTTTTCTTGTTTCTTTTGATGTTGATGTTTGGATCATTGTTTTAGAAGATTACAATGTACCTGCCACTATTCCCACTGATGCTGCTAAGAAAAAGAAGTATGAAACAAATTCCAGATCTAAGCATTCCATCTTGTGTGGATTAACTAAAGATGTGTTCATTAAAGTCATGCATTGCAAATCTGCTCATGGAATCTAGGAAAAACTTGAAACTATATATCAAGGGAATGAGAAAGTCAAACTGTCAAAAATCATTACTCTCAAACATCAGTTTGAGGAGTTGAAAATGAAGGATGATGGGAAAGTGGCTGAATATTTCCTAAGAGTTGATGAAGTTTTCAATGGAATGAAAGGTCTAGGTCAAGAGGTCAATGAATTTGATGTGGTCACAAAAGTTGTTAGGTCCTTACCATCTAAATTTGAATCTAAGGTTTCAGCCCTAGAAGAAAAGAAACACTTTGATAAGCTTACCTTAGATAGCCTGCAAGGAATACTTACTACCTATGAAATGAGAACTAGCAAAAATAGTTCAACAGGAAAAAAAAACTGCCTTTAACTCTGAAAAGAAAGAAAAGTCGATGTCAGTGAGTCAGAGTTGTCTGATTCTAAAGAATCTCATTTTGTTAGAAGATTTAAAAAGGGATCAGGAAAATATAAGGGAAAACTTCCCTTTAAATGTTTTAACTGTGGCAAAAATAGGTCACTTTGCTGCAAAGTGTCCCTATGATGATCAAATCTATGACAACAAGACAACTAAAATACAGCCTAAGAAGAAGGCTTTCAAACCTAAACGAAACTTCAATTTTAAAAAGAAGAAAAGTCTATTTAGTAAGGATGAATCTGATATTGAGTCTGAAGACTCATCCACTGATGAAGTTGAAACTTTGTTCATGGCTGAATTTACTCAGCAAAATGATTCTAACACCATTGACACTGAAGAAGGTGAAGTAGATCTTGAAAGTGAGCTGAAATGTGCTCTTCAAGAGGTCAGAAAACTCAAAAAATAAGTTCTTACTCAAGAACATAAACCAGATCAAGAATTGATCTCTCTGAAAACTCAGCTTGAAGAAGCTAAAAGAGCTTAAGTCTATCTTAGAGAGATTGTAAGCTGCAAAGATCATGAAATTCAAAAACTAGAACAAGAAGTAGTCCTTCTTAGGAAGGAAATTTAAAAATATGAAAGCACTCTAAAACTGAATGAGATTCTCAGCAAACAAAAGGTGTATAAAGATAAATCTGGTGTTGGTTTTGAAAAGGGTGAATGCTCAACTGACAAAGCAAAACAAAACCCCTCTTCTGAAGTCAAAAATTCAAGTTCAAATCTCTCAGAAACTGGTAAGGATCATGTTAAGTTTTTTGAAGGTAATAGACCTTCATACAAAGACAATTCTTTTTTCTATGGCTATTGCTTTTTCTGCAACAAATTTGGTCATAAGGTGAGCACTTGTAGGCTTATGAATTCTAGAATACCCAGGTTTGGTCTTAGGCAACACTATGGTTTTGTTAGATAGATCAGATGTTTTAAATGCAATACTTTAGGACATTCTATCAAACAGTGCAGAACTGATCTGTAATCTAAACAACAAAAAATTAAAAAGGTTTGGAAACCTAAGATTGTCAACAACATTGAACAAAATATGTTGGTTCAAACTACTTTTTATTCCAAGAAAAAGGACTTATGGGTCCTAGACAGTGGACGTTCTAACCATATGACTGGCGACAAGGACAAGTTTATAAAACTTGAAGATTATGTAGGTGGATATGTTAAGTTTGGTGACAACTCTGGTATTCAAATTAAAGGTAGAGGTTCACTTCTTCTGAATGAAGACACTCCTATCTATAATGTGTACTATGTGGAAGGTCTCAAGCACAATCTTCTAAGTGTTAGTCAAATCTGTGATAGTGGTTATCATGTTCTTTTTAATTCGCAGGGATGTGAGATTAAGAACAAGCTTGGAAAGGCTGTTGCAGCTGGAAGGAGGACAAAAGGAAATGTGTACAATCTCCTTGACTCATCTTGCAATGACAATATTCAAGGTATGTGTCTAATGGGCCAAATTGAAGAGAGTTGGTTATGGCATAAAATATTAGGACACATAAACTTTGAAAATCTAGTTAGAATCAGTAAGAATCAGAATGTTAGAGGTTTACAATTCTTAACAAGCCAGAAAATTCTTGTGCAAAGAATGCTTAAGTGGTAAACAAACTAAAAATCGCTTCAAGACAAAGAACATTCTTCTTCAAAACCTTTACAGCTTGTGCATATTGATTTTATGTGGACCAGAAGACAAAGGTCTATTAATGGTGAAAAATATTTTATGCTATTTTTGGATGATTATACTAGAATGGTATGGGTCACATTTCTTAAGCACAAATCAAAAGCCTTTGAAAGGTTCAAAATCTTTCATAAAATGGTTGAAAAGGAATCTGATCTGAAACTCAAAATGCCTTCGATCAAACAAAGGAGGTGAATTCACCTCTCAAGATTTTATTGATTATTGTGAACAACATGGTATTAAAAGGCAATATATGCAGTTATTAAAACACCTCAACAAAATGGGGTAGTTGAATGCAAAAATAGAATTGTAAAGGAAATGGAAAGAACCATGTTAGATGAAGCTAAGTTACCTGATATGTATTGGAAATATGCTATTCATATGGCTATATACATTCTAAACATAGTGCATATTAGAGTAAAATCTAAACACACTTCTTATGAACTGTGGTATGGAAAAACTGCTTCTGTTAAATACTTTAAAATTTTTGGAAGTAAGTGTTTTATCAAAAAGGATGATGATAACCTTGGGAGTTTTCAATCAAAAAGTGATGAGGGTATCTTTTGGGATACTCAGCACAACAAAGAAACATAAATGTCTCAAAAAGGCAATAAAGTTGTTAGAAGTTGTTTAATACTTAGGAGTGATGAAAGACCACATTTGCATGCAGAATCTTTGCAAAATAATGAGGAAGAAGAACTTGACTTTGAAATAATTTCTGAAGGAGCTGGAACAGCAAAGTCTATTGCTGAATCAGCAAGCCCTAAAAATGAAAATGCAACTCCTGAAAAGGTTGCATCAAATGCTCCTTCAAAAACTCTAGCTATATACCACCCCAAAGATCAGATTATTGGGGATAAAAATGTAGGAGTTCAAACTAGAAGAAAGGTTGCAGAATCTGATGAAAAGGCACAAATTGCTTTCTGTCTAGTTACTCAGTTTGAACCTAAAAATTTTAATGAAGCTCTCACAGACTCATGTTGGCTTAATGCTATGTAGGAAGAAATTGATCAGATTGATAAAAATCATACTTGGGAGTTAGTCCCAAGACCAGATGACAAAAATGTCATTGGAGGCAAATGGATATACAAAAACAAGGTTAATGAAAATGGTAATGTTATTCGCAATAAAGCAAGATTTGTCTGCAAAGGCTATGCTCAACAAGAAGGTATTGATTTTGGTGAAACCTTTGCACCTGTTGCTAGACTAGAATCTATCAGAATATTCTTGGCTTATTATGTTTACAAAAACTTTACTATTTATCAAATGGATGTCAAAACTGCTTTTTTGAATGGCTATTTAGATGAAGAGGTCTATGTTGAACAGCCTGAAGGATTTATATGCAAAGATAATCCTAACCATGTTTATAGATTGAAAAAGGATCTCTATGGCTTAAAACAAGCACCTAGAGCTTGGTACTCTAGGCTGGACAGTCACTTAATTTCTAATGGCTTTGTGAGAGGAGGTGTAGATAGTAATCTTTATGTTAAAACTGAAGGTTCTGATATTTTGGTTGTTGAAATTTACGTTGATGATACTATCTTTGGCTGCAATAATGTCACTTTGAGTAAAATGTTCTCTCAGATTATGGAATGTGAGTTTGAAATGTCAATGCTAGGAGAATTAAATTTCTTTCTGGATCTTCAAATCTCTAAATGTGAGAATGAAATATTTCTTTCTCAATCCAAATATGCTAGAGAGATGCTTAAGAGATTTCAGATCGATGAATGCCATCCAATTAGCACCCCAATGGTTACTGGTTGCAAACTTACTAAGGTTGATGATTCTCCTGATACAAATCAAACGGAATATAGATCAATGATCGACAGTCTCTTATATTTAACTGCCTCTAGACCTGACATTATGTAGGCAGTTTGCATTGTTGCATGTTTTCAGGCATCACCTGAAGACTCTCATGTTACTGTTGTTAAACGAATCTTTAGATACATTCAGGGCACTCTTGATTATGGTCTTTGGTATCCTAGGAGCAATGATTTCTCTTTGATTGCTTATACTGATGCTAACTAGGCTGGTTGTTTGGATGATAGGAAAAGCACTAGTGGTGCTACATTCTTTCTTGGTGATCGTTTAGTGGCATGGCATAGCAAGAAACAAGTATCTGTTTCTCTCTCTACTACAGAAGCATAATACATTGCTGCCACTTCATGCTGTACTCAAGTTCTGTGGATGAGTCAGACTCTTTTAGATATGGGTATTGATGTTTCTAAACCTGTTTCCATTCTTTGTGATAACACTAGTGTGATAAATATTTCAAAAAATCTTGTTATGCATTCTCGCACTAAACATATTGCTATCAAGTTTCACTTTCTTCGAGAAAAGGTTTTGGCTAATGAAGTCTGCTTACAGTTTGTTGGATCTCAAGATCAGGTGGCTAACATTTTTACTAAGCCCTTAGCAAAAGAGCTATTTGAAAGGTTGAGACTTCGATTGGGAGTTATCTCTCAATCATTACTTCACTGAATCTCCAAGCTACTACTTAGGGGGAGCAAGTTAAATATTTTCATTCATTTACAGCTCTCCTACAATCTTGGTTGTTGCACTACTACATTTTTTTGCAGCTGTTTCTCATGATGTTTTGGTTGGCCTCTCAGTTGTGTTTCATGGCAATGCACATTCTTCTCTTCTATTCTTTGTCATTGAGGCAAAAAGGGGGAGAGTCATTTGTGTTTTGCCATCAAGGACAAAGGGGGAGTTTATTGGATCTCAGTTGTGTTTATGGTTTTTCCTTGATGACAAAATCTTTTTTCAGTTGGTTCTCTTTGATGATCAGTCTCTGTTTGGATCCTTATGATTTATAATGGCACTTCTTTGATGTCTCTTAGCTATTACATAAAGCTATTTGTTATGTTTCAATTTCATGATGATGAGAATTCTGGTTCAAGTTATGAATTCTATCTTTTTGACTGATAGACTTTGAAAGATGGTTTCTTTGTCAAGATGGTTCTTGTTGCATATCACAGGTATTGGTTGTTTCTCATTCGGGCTTACACATATCAGCATGAGTATGGAAGGGTCTCCCCGATCCTTTTTGAAATGTCTATTTTTCCTATCGGCAAGACATTTCTAATGTCATGTCGATTGAATTTAACATTCTGGCAGTTGTCAGCAAGACCTCGTTTTTGTTATGGCGACAGCAGAAAGGTCTTTTGGCATAAGCTTTTTCTGTCCATATGTGGTCATAGAGAGATTACCTTGTCTCATTGATCGGAGGTTGAATGGGAACATTTTGGCAAGTGTTGGGCGGTATCAGAATAGGTCTCAGCGAAGTGGTTTTGTCTTACCGAACATCATCTAGGGTTCCGCTTCAGGAAAACATAATGATTTCGGTATATAGTCTCTCCGAAGATTGCTTGTCTCACCGATCGATGCACTAAAAGTCTTATCGGCATAAGGTTACCTCTTCGACGAAATATTATATCGAATGTGCAATGTCACACCAACCTTGGTGGATGGATACTTTTCGGTAAGAGCTTGTGATATTCGAAGAAAGGTCTTGGTGAATTTGATTTGTTACACCGACCGAAAACATAAAGGTAGTCTCTTCAGTAAGAGCTAGGGTTTTCGACGAGAGGTCTTGGCAAGTGACCTTCGGTCTCGCCAATGGAACATAAAGGGACTTTGTCGGCATAAGATATGGATTGTCTCAGTGACACCGGATGAAAGGATGACCTTCAGTATGACTCATGCATTCTACGAGAGGTCTCCCCGACATTGATATATCTCACCGATGGAATACAAATGGTCTCTGTCAGTATGAGAAGTGAATTCTCTTGGAGATCTATTGTGAGCTCAGGACGTTTCAGAAAAACAAGGGGCAGTCTATGTAGTGTGTCTCCGACTATGTATTGTCTTGGCGACTTGGAAATGATAAAGGCCTTCGACATAGGTATTGATTTTTCACGGCGATAGTGTGTATCGAATGTCTTTCGGTATAACAAAGTTGATCTATATTATGTCTCTTTGATATCAAAAGCTATAGTGATAGAATAATGGTTTCATTTCGGTGAAAGAGCCTTTTTGTCTCATCGACCAGAAGGATGTTATGAGCTCTCGGTGTGACATTGTGTATTCGGTATGACTTCTCTCGACTCTGATGGATCTTGGCGAAAGCGACAACCATAAGGTTGTCTGGCAACGTTAAAGTTGCCTTTGGCATAACGTGTCATCGATTGAATTAAAAGGTTGTTAGGGCAAACATTTTGAGCTTATTCTTTTTGACTGGGTATCGAACCCTAGCCTGGCCGCCATCATGAGAAAGCTTCATAAATTATTCTTTACTATTGTTGCTAGCTGTAATGGTAGTGTCAGGATGAAATTCGTTCTTGGTTCATAAATGAAAGGTATGGCTGCTATGTTTGATGCACCTCTCTGTCTGGAAGCTCGATAGTGGATAATGGAGCCATGGGAGTTACAGATCTGTCTGGTATTTTTATTTATGCATTTCCTGTTGGTTTATAATCACCATTTTTCTTTAACTGCTCTCTACATCTCTATGAAAAAATGATGCCTTCACTAAGTATTGTCATTCATGCATTAGAGGTTATGATTTTCTATGGTGGATAGTTGTGCTTTTTATGCAGAAAAATGAACTCATTCGTTACAAATTTGTTGAGAATGACTCTTAGTTGGGTTGGTTGTTCTGCCATTACTCCTGAAGACAGTTACCTATCTGGCATGTAAATCAAGATGTATAGATAGAAGCAGAAAACTTAGTTTTCTGTTTGACTGTTGATGTAATTATGAGATTATCATTCCTTGGTTGTATAAAAATATATGGATAAAACTCTACAATAAAATCTATAAAATAAGATGCAGAGATTGTGAGTTTCTTCTCTATGAGGTATTTTAGGGATTCAGTTATTGAATCTTTAAGGCATTATGTAGATGAGAAAATAGAGAGATATGTGCTCAACTAAAAACAGAGAAACCCTCTGAATCATTATTATTGTTCAAAACATAATTTGAGGGGTTGGTACTCCTTGAGATAGATATCTCTAAATGAGGGGTTGGTGCTCCTTGAGTGGGTGCTCAAAAATCAGCCTATAAGGCATTGTGAATAGTTGATTATCAGATTAAGCCAGGAAGGCATTTAGGGAGTGGTTTTTATACCCCAAGAGGGTTTTCCACTCGGGAAAATATTGTGCCTCTTTGTTCTTCTGTGTTCTTTCTATTTTACTATGCTGTTGTTGTTTCTGTTCACTGTTGAGTTATTACTTTTCTCAATTCTGTTTATGAATGATTACATTCAACTCATGAATGCATTAATCGGGAATTATGTGAGAACAAATCATCTGATATGTGTAGACATCAAATTTGGACACTTAATTTAATCCAAATTTATCACTTTTCATCTAAACATCCTCTTATCAGGTTAATTATTAAATAATACATTTATTTAATTCCTCACATGTCATTTCATCTAATCCTAATCCATCTTCTAATTTCTTCATTAGGGATGTGCACATGCCTAATCCTTGATTAGGATGTGTCACATCCTCCAACTTTTGCAAGTTGGCTTCTAATCCTCATTTATCTTCTAATTACTAATTAATTAAGCCTAATCATTCCCCAAAGAATTTTTAATTCCTTTTTATTCTTCCTAGATTCCCCTCTTTTATATGTGAATTTTTAATTCACATTCCATCCTTCCAAGGCTTCTAGAACCTTGGACTTGTCACAATCTCCACATGTGACCAAGTTCCACCTTTTTGGAGCCCACCTTTTACCCTCTAGATCATCCCAGGAATGTGAATTTTTAATTCACATTTATATCCCCAACCACCTTTCCTTTTCCCATGTAGATTTTTGAGGAATTCCAAAATTTCTCAAATGTCCCTTTCACTCCCACTTGGGGACAAAGAATCCTTTTTTGAGGAAATCTCCTCATTCCCCAAGGTTGCATGTCCTTTTCCACCTCATGTACCTTTTTGACCATCATCTCCACCTCCTTATCCTCTTGTCCACTTCACCCCTCCACATGTCAAGATGTGGGGCTTGTGTAGCCACCATAGCCCTTCATCTTGACCTTGTAGATCAATCTTGACCACTGAATTCTCGAAAATTCCAAATTCTTCTATAAATACCCCTTCTCAGGGCATTTTAACCACTTTCATTGAGCACCCTTATGCTTGTTTGCCTTCTCAACCACTTTTGCACTCTCACTTAACTACATGCTGTCCATTTGGATCCTCGACCTTTTGATCAATTTCAATCATCTTTGTTCATCATTTTGCATATTGACTTTTGTTTTAGTGCGTTCAATCAGTCATCTAGGGCACACAACCAAAAATCCAAGCAAGGGCCAATCAAAGAATTATCATGACAAAGGAGGGTAAAATATTTGCGTGTTTCATTTTGTTGCATTTCTTTGCCGTTGAACCCACTCTTTTGGCTAATCTTGAGGTGTCCTTGTGGTGTTATTATTCGCTGCTTAGTTATTTTGGGATTTTTGAAAATTGGTCAAATCTATTAAGACACTGATTCACCCCCCCCCCCCTCTCAGTGTCATTTTAACTCCAACAAAAATATTATTGTGGCTTAACTAAAGATCTAAAATTAGATCGTGTGCTATCAAATGCCAACATCTTGCAAACATTACTTCTATGTTGTGGCAACTGTTTCTTCTTTTTGTAGGTATAAATTAGAGGTGGCGATAAAAGGAAAGGGTTGGTTCCAAGTTTCAGTTTCCTTTGTTGAGGATAAAGTTTCTTTAGTTTTCTTAGGTTATAGAACTATTTTCAAAAGTAGAGTTGCAAAACTACTTTTCTCTGGCATGTTATATTGTTTATGATCAAATTATTATTGGATTGGGGTATGTGCAAGATCATGATGGGCCAAAAAGTGGCAATATGATGGATATGTGGCTGATGACTATTTTTTTACCCAAAATTGATGAAACGAAAAGGGTTTTTAAAGGGGATTCCCAGTTTTCCACCAATATAAATTATGCTTTACTTTGAATTTAATAAGTAATTATTATTCATTTTCTATTCAAATTACGATTAAAGTCCTGATTGATAGGTGATTGAAAAAACTCCCATGACTTTCAAAGCAGGGTATAACATTTTTTTAATCAAACATCACGTCACATTCTATGTTTCACATACTATAGGATTAAAACATAAAAATGGAATTTCATGAATTTTGATAAGTTAAGGTGGTCGGACATACGATTTTTTATATTTTTAAAAGTTGTAATAAAAAATTCATAATTAATTATTACTTGGAAAAAATTACAAAAAAATACGCATCACATCATGACATGATTCCTCTACTTATATTTAAAATCTTATAAAACAATATTATCATTTTATTGTGGTTAGGGTGGTCGAACAGACACCTACTTATTTTTTCCCTAAAATTTAAGTACTACTACATTGAAATTTAAAATTTTCACTAAAGAGATTTTTTTTTTCTTTAAACAAACCTAATAGTTTAGAAATTTGTTGAATTTTCTCACAGTTCTATTCTTACATTTTGAAATAATATAAGATAACTTATTTATTCAAATTTTCGATCCAAGTTTACTACTTTCTGATTTTTTTGATTTTTTTCCCATTTAAGGGCTTATTTTTTCCATGATGATCCTACACATACCCATTGGCATTTTCCCTCTATTTTAAAGTTCATTTGATGTTTAAGCATGAACTGTTTGGAAGAAATCTTTGAGACTATGCATGTATAGACTTTATCAAGCTTTCCTTCTTTATGCTTTCGTTTTGAATAAAACATAGTGCCAAACTAAATTCAAATAGTTTAAGTTTATTTCCATGATGTAGGCTTATATGGTAGGCTAATAACTTGTGAAAATTGGATGATGTCTATGGACTTCTCTATTTTTCTATTTAGGGTTGTTGTTTTGTTATATTGTGTTGTATGAAGATAGTGAGTTTATGCAATTTCTAAACATTTTTCTATCAACCTTAGAAATCTTTATGTTTGATCAAACCTTAATGAACACTGCCTGTGAGGAGATCTGAAAGACTGCACTGTGCTTGTTGTTAGCCTTTGTTGTTTGTTCTCTTCCCAACAATGAGGGGTTGTGGTGTTCTATGTCTAAATATATCACTCATAGGAAAGATTGGGTTAGAATTGTTCTAAAAGCTTTGGCATATCACCATTTTTGTGTTTTATGTTTACATTTCCTTCTACCCTTTTCTCCAAAACTTATAGAAGAGACAACTTTCTATAAAAATCCTAGAGGTATTCAATGAGGCACAAATTAGTCCCCCACTTGTTGAATTTCCCATAAGGCTATTAGAGAGGCGCAACTTTGATGATCAACAAATCATTTAATAATAAGTAAGATTTTCAAAGCCTATTAAATAAATGTGAGTACACTCAATGCATATTTTATATTTATTTATCAGTGTGTATTAAATATCAGAGTAAATTTTATCTATCTACAATTAATCTTTTAATAAAATCTACCTATTTGCATTAAATATACATGTAATAATATAATTTAGCAAGGAAAAAATTACATAAACATCATATTATGTAAAGGATAAGAAGAAATATAAACAAAAAGAAGAAGAAGAAGAAATATAAACACACACACACACACATATATGGAGTTATTATACTAATATATATTTGTATTATTGATTTTTTTTTTGCAACATTAGTCAACTATAATAATAACATTATACAACAACAAACAATCGCATTACACCCCTAGCTATTTTTATTAACTAAGTGTTTAAAACAACCAAGCACACCCCACAATTGGAAAAACTTGACGCAAATGTGTCTCTTGTTACTAAAATAAAAACATGCTTTCAAATCTAAACTAAGACAATGTACAACCACAATTCTATTGGAACACATAGAAGACTCAAGCCAAAAAATTGTCGTATTGTTGAAATGCCACATGGGCTTACCAGACTTAGTAATTATCAATCCCTAATCAAAAGTGGTGAAAATTACCCCATGTCCCCATGCGGTTGCTTAAGTGCATTTTCTGCTTATATTTAAGCAGATGGAGTGTTCCCATGCAAATTTAAAATTGTGGGAAAATAGTAATTTAGAATCTTTCATGTTTTGGTAGAGAAGCTATTGTTTAGGAATTAAAAATACGCTGTGAAAAAAATAGGGAGCTAAAAAAATGCATATTGAAAAAGCTACTAGGTGGCTCTTATAATTTTATTTCCCTCTTTTTCATTTGCCTTTAATTTTTCGCTCCAAATTTTATCGAGGAAAATTATTATTGATTTATTCATTAATACATTCAAATAAATAATAATTGCATAGTTTTAGAAGACTGCTTAAAAATAAGAAGTGAATCAAAATTCATGGGGTCACCAGCCCCATAAGTTACTCTTGAAAAAATTGAGTAGTGGCTGCTAGCCAAAATAAGCTAAGCAAATACATGGGGACATGCCCTTAGTGTCCTTGATTAACGTTGATTTATAATTTTAAATAGTAATTTGTAGGGAAGTTGTAAGTTGTTGCCAAGATTTTAGGGTAAGTCATATATTTTGTTTTGTTTGAGGTATTTAGCTAAAATATAATAGTTTTAAAAATTTTAATTCACAAAGAAACCACGTTCATGTTGCCAACAACACTTGACCAATTACAAACATGCATAGTGCGGGTAAAAAGTGTCACATCAAAATATGTGTGAAACCCTTCAATCATGAAGAGTCACATGCACCTATCACTTTCATTGGATAACAATAACAAACCATTAATTACACAATGCGATAAAAATAGAAGACTATAGTGAGAACTAAAAACTATGAGTTTTACAAGAAAACAAAAATCCTAGAATCAAGACATCGATTGAAAAATAGCAAAAATATTGACCCAAAGGACATTAAAAGAAAATAAAATAAAAATGAGTTGCTCTCATGATTCCATAAAATCCACTCTTAACATCTAAATTTTTTTAATCAATCATATTCACAAAAAAATAATTTCAAAATCATTTATACAACTTTAATTATTTATTTATTTATTTAAAAAAAAAATACTATAATTTATTAATAATAATCAATTAATAGTATCTAAGAACATGTACTAGTAAGAAAAAATCTGAACCTATCATAGCATGAAGTCTCCAATGTCTATGACAATATCGTAAAGTAAAAAATTAAGACAGTTCAATCTAGAAATCTCACCACGCTGTGAACCTATCAATCATCGTCAACGGAAATTGAAAGAACCATTTGACACCATTTTTACAACGCACAGTAGAGATCAGAAAGCCCAAGGCGGGCCCACGCTCAGTGACAGCTGTGTGCGGCTCTACGAATTCTTACTTTGAATGAAAGAAGCGACAACATAGGCGTCGGTGACATGTGGCGTAAACCAGTTCCGTCTCCATTGCCTTCTACTCGTGTCGTGCCACGACTTTGCCGTTAACAATGAGACACACCGCATTGAATTGTAGTCGATCTTCCACGTTTATCTTTTTTTACTTTGACCAAGAAAGTTAAGAGCCTTTAATCCGAACGAATTTTTCCGACGTTTCCTGCAATGAGAGAATTTTTTTTTGCTCAGTCATTACCAGCAATAATGCCCCGCCCCGCTCTGCCGTTCTTCTGCTGCATTCTCGCCTTTTCACTTTTGCTTCTCCACTGCACTTCCCTCTTGCAAGATGGCCTAATTCTGCTTAAAATAAAAAAGGTAGATTGGAGGGATACGTATAACACTAAAGCTTTAAACGACTGGAATGGATCTGAGCAAAATCCGTGTGCTTGGAATAGAATATTTTGTGATACATTCAACACTGTTACCAAAGTTGATCTCATGTATGCTTATATTTCTGGCAACTTGACTTCTGCTATATGCGGCCTTCCCAATCTAACGGTGTTGATTCTTCAATCTAATGCATTCAGCGGTCCCTTCCCCCACGGCCTCTTGGATTGCAAGCGTTTGCAGTAGCTTGATTTGTCGAACAACAAATTCGCTGGAACGCTGCCCAGTCGTATCTCGGAATTGAGCGAGTTGAGAGAGTTGAAGCTGGCATATAATGCTTTCAGTGGTTCCATTCCTCTAGCCTTCGGAATGCTGGCAAAGCTCGAAGTTCTCTTCCTCAATGACAGTAGTTTGAATAGGACGTTCTCTAATTTTGTCGGGAATTTGAAGTCTCTGGTGAGCTTCACCATCGACAGTAATCCACTGCTTCCTAGTGCGGTACCCAGAGAGCTTGGCAATTTAAAGCAGCTGCAGACGTTATCATTATATAACTGTAATTTTGTAGGCGGATTGCCGGATTTCTTGGGCAGTTTAACGCAACTCCAATCGTTGGATATGTCGCACAATAATCTCTGCGACAATGTTCCGAGCAGTTTAATGGCTCTCTCGAATTTGAGAGAACTGTATCTCCGTGACAACAAATTGTCCGGACGAATTCCTTCCCGATTAGGAATGATAGAGGGCCTGCTTACTTTAAATTTATCCAACAATAACTTGTCTAGATGCATCCCTGACGTTCTAGACCATCCGGTTTACAGCGAGATCTTTCTGAACAACCCGAAGCTAAGGGGGGGACAGAATTTGAACCTACCTTTCGTGCTCCTCTCAGTCACCTCAGAGATTGGCTACCATTCTGGTGGCACCTTTATTCATTGTAGCCGTTGCCTTGTGCTCCATTTGTTTTTGCCGTTCGTCTCTCTGCAAGCCAACTGACACGGCATTGTGGAAAAAGACGCCATTCATTTCGACAGAAGTGGACGAGTCATACATCCTCCGCAATTTGAAGGAGAGTAGCGTGATTGGATCTGGAGGTGCCGGGAAAGTTTATAAGGTCATTATGCAGAACGGACAAGCGGTGGCCGTAAAGAAGATCCGGAACAGGGGCAAACCAGAAGGAAATTTTAAGAGAAAAGGCGAGCATGAAGAGAATAAAATTGGGGAAGTGGAGGTGGATATATTGGGACTCATCCGGCATACCAACATCTTAAAGCTTCTCTGTTGCATTTCAAGTGAAAAGTCCGATTTCAAGTTGTTAGTATACAAGTTCATGCCCAATGGCAGCTTGTTCGACTGTCTGCACGGTGACCCAGTATCAGAGATGGTCCTCCGATGAGTTATCAGATCGCTCTTGGCGCAGCTCGTGGGCTCAGTTATATGCATCATGATTGCTCCCATCCAATATTGCACAGGGATGTGCAATCCAGCAACATCTTGCTGGAAGGGGATTTTAGGGCTAAACTTGCAGATTTTGGCGTATCCAGAGTGCTTGACAAACTGGGCGACGAGTATATGGCGTCTGGTTATGTCGGGTCGTACGGATATGTAGCACCAGGTTTTGATTTTATCTCTACAAACGATTTTCTAATATGTTTTAGTTTCAATTTCTTGTCAAAGATTTAGCATCATAATGTTAAATTTTTTGATGCGCATAGTACGGCTATAGATTGAAAATGAGCGAGAAAAGCGACATTTACAGTTTCGGAGTGGTGGTGTTAGAGCTGGTGAGTGGTATGAAAGCTACGAATGAGGCGTACGGGGAATCACTAGATTTAGTGGAGTTGATCCACAACACAATAGGAATGGGCAGGGGAGAGGCCGGAGTGTTGGATAACCGAATACAGGAAGAAAGCAGCATCGAACAAATGCTGCGGATGTTGCGGGTGGGTCTGGTATGCACAAATAGAGACCCCAAACGCCGGCTTTCCATGAGGACAGTGGTGGAGTTGCTGGAATAATTAGCTGCTATCATTGCTAAACTAGAACAAGTAATTTGTTGAATCTTGATTATGATACAGTAAAAAATTTATATCTTGTTTCAGTTAATAAAACTTTGATCTGTAACAAATAATGATTAATGAATTTTTATTTATGTATACCTTTATTTTATATAGAACAAATCATTTGAATAAAATATACAGTTTTTTAATTTATTTATTCTGTTTATCTCATTTGTCCTGCTTCCCTGACATTTTCTATGCAGGCGGAGAGGAGTTGTTAGGCAGCGGCTAATTTCTCCGCTACCACGCTACGTTTTGATAGCGACAACGAAGCGGATGACTAATACTTTGAGGCTGAAAATCCTCCAGGTCACGTAGACAAAAATAATTTAGTGCTGATTTTACATTTGTCAAGATAATTTTCATTAATCTAATAATATACTTTGAATTTGATTTTATTATGTAATTTAGCCGATAGGCTATTTATTGTGGGCATAGCCCATCAGAAAAATCTCACGCCGGAAATCTTACAGGTGCCGAAAAATTTCACCGACTCTGCTGATCTCACCGATCTCGATTTGTTAGGGATCCGTAATCTTATTTAGCCGATAGGCTATTTATTGTGGGCATAGCCCATCAGAAAAATCTCACGCCGGAAATCTTACAGGTGCCGAAAAAATTCACCGACTCTGCTGATCTCACCGATCTCGATTTGTTAGGGATCCGTAATCTTACGTCTTGACTAGTAAATTCTTCGTTTAAAAGCATCAACTGTTTCAAACCTGAAATTCTTTATTTTGCAGTGTAAAAAATCATGATTTTGGATTATTTGGTTTCGCAAGAGCGATCCTTCGCACAGACGAATTGTTGCAGGTGCTCTGGTGCAGGCAGTATGCGTCTTCAAAAGAGATCGCCAGGAGAAACGGCAAGGGCTATTAGATGCCCTCGCTCCCGCCTGGACTTTCTTCAAATACCATCCCACAGAGATTATGGTCGACAAGGTCAATGATTCGATCTTCGGGTCTATTTTTGAATGAATTGAAAACGAAAAACACCAGGCTAAAATTCCCAGAGCCATCGTGGCCTTCAGAGAATCAATTTTAAAGCCTGAGACACTGCACACGGATCTAAAACTCGATCTGATTCTCATAATCAACGGCCTACACAAAACCCCCAACTTTGACTTTGCCCTAGGCGCCGTCAGATCTGCCATTGCAAAGCACGGGCACTGTAAAGTTTGGGTTCTCGGCCATTCTTTGGGCGCCACCTCTATCGGTTCGTCTCATTTAAATTTTTTTTTGCTTTGGCAAGGTTTTGTAATACTTTTTTTGCACACTTTGCCCGTTTCTGCTCACGGCCATCGCTGACAGCACGATGCAATTTGTGCAGAATCTCGAGGTAATGTTTTGGGTTTCGTTTAGTGTGAATAGATTGAAGTAGTAGCTGTAGCGAGATTGGTTTGGGCTCGTCTCATTTAGAACAATTTCAGCTTCGGTAGGGTTTCGTAATAGTTTTTATCTGTTAATTTCCTTACAAAATTCTTATGTTAGTTTTCTGCCATTATAGAAGAGCTAGGGATAGTAGTTCTTTGCAGTAATTTTAAGAGCTAGGGATGGTAGTTCTTTGCAGTAATTTTATTAAGAGCTTCAAAATCAGTGACCAAACTGCCACTTAACATTCTCTTTGTTCCGGACAATAAGATCAAGGAATCCACAACGAGAAGTATTGCGTTAAATCTTGCCTTCCTCTGTCAATTGACTGCCTCAACTTCTGGGCATTGACTTCCTCAACTTCTTGAATCATACCCAGAGGCAAACATCCATCCAGATTCGTTGGGTGTCAATACTGGGTGAGATTTGTGAAATATAGTTGTATTTCAGATTAAGGGTATCTAAGCGAAAATAAAATTTGTATGCAGTGTAATCACCTACAAGGTTGTGTTTCAAGAAGCATCCAAACGAAAAGACCAGTCAAATTTGTACTCATATACAAGCAGCATTTGTGAGCACGCCATATGTGTGAGTTCTTAAAATTGTTTCTGTTAAGTTGCAGTTTCTAAGCTGACTTTGTTCAGAAATAGTTTATTCCAGTTATAGGGCAACCTTCTAAGACGAGAATTGGAAAACTCAGAATTTCTAGATGTTATTTGAAGAAAAAATCTCCCCTATGCGAATAATACAGTTTGCTTCTTTTAAGGAAATTTACTCTGATATTGTGCAACAAATCCACAGCTATAACCCCACTAATGTGAATTCCAAGAAAATTTTCTATGGCCTCTTTAGCATTGCAAGTTACAGTTTTTTTGGTTAAGGGTAAATGGCAATATCACCAGGCCCAGACTGGTTGTAGGGATGAACAAGCCCTGGGGAGGGAAGTGTCATTGCACGTGCATGTCTGCTGGGTTGTAATTTCCATAATGTGACGTGTGGATTTGAATTTGAATCACCCTCTTTTTTTAACACTGCACAACAATCCCTCGACAAAATTTCAAGTTGGTGTTACACCATACATAATGTAGTATTTTTTGTAACTTTATTAACATTTGGTAATGATTATATTGGAATGTAGATAAGAGTCTGTACTACTTTCTTGAAAGGTTATGTCAGGAAAGTGAATCCTTCTAACTTTATTCTTTGTCATTTGTATTGTATGTGGTTAAGTATCCAGGCAATCATTGCAAAGTGCGTTGTTTCTTCCTATTATTTGTGTTTTATAACAATTTAAGTACAACCCATCATTTTACTTCATTTTTGAACTATTAAGAAGAAAATTGAATTTCTCTGTTGGATATTGCAACAAATCAAGATAGATGCAAGATTGCTATCACTATGCCCTATGCCCTACTTATCAATCCTGTTTGGTCCCAAAGTCATTGTGAACATATGTAAAATGTTATGTATAACCTTGCTATTTTCAATTTCCAATTTATTTGATAAATTATTCACCAATAGGAGTTAAAAGAACATGCAAGGTATAATGTATAATTCAATCTTCTTGCTGCACAACTCTTTATTAAATCACATAATCTCAACTTCCGGGAGCAGTTCTTGCTCTGCTTCTGCAATAATGTTCTTTCCATTCACTTTTGGCATTAACAAATACAATCAATATTACAAAAGTTTATTTATTCTAATAGTAGGAAGCAAATTATGCTCATGGACACTCTTGCTTTAAGATGAAAGCAAGTGACATGACAATTACGCCCCCAAAACTTCAAATCAGGGATGTTCTGCTTAATCAAAAGCTTGTCTGGCTCCCCATAAAAAATATCATATTACTCTACTCTGCTTCTGCAATAATGTTCTTTCCATTCACTTTTGGCATTGACAAATACAATCAATATTACAAAATTTTATTTATTCTAATAGTAGGAAGCAAATTATGCTCATGGACACTCTTGCTTTAAGATGAAAGCAAGTGAAATGACAATTACGCCCCCAAAACTTCAAATCAGGGATGTTCTGCTTAATCAAAAGCTTGTCTGGCTCCCCATAAAAAATATCATATAATTTTTCTTTCATGTCATACGCCTATATCATTCTTTTCAATAAAAAATTCATTACACTATGATATTACTGTCACCATCAAACTAGGGAGATTTGTAGTTAATATTTTTTTTCCCTTTGGGCTAGCTATATTTGCTACATAGGTTTACAATACACAGTAACATGTGGATTTCTTTCTAGATATTTTCTTGGTTTTTATAAGTGGCATTTTGTATTCATTCTTCGATGTTGGTTATTCATTAGATCATTGTTCTGGTCCATTGATTTGGTGTCAGTTTCTCTATTTGATATTTGTTTCCAGTGTTCAAATGCCTTTATGACTGTTACTTTGGGTTCTTCCTGGGCTGCCCTGTCTTATTTTGTACTTTTCTCTAATATGCATTTGTCTCGATTATTATTATTGTTTAGTAGATTATTTTTTAGAGTTTTTTTAAAGTTACTTGTAGTTTTAAACTTCAATATCTATTGTCGCATAAAAATTTCTTCATAGACTAAATTAGATATCACTAACCACTGTGCCACTTGATAAGAAATCAAATGTATTCTTTATCAAAAGAAAGAAACCATAAAAAATCTAAGAAAGGACCTAAGCTACTAGATAATGCTAAATATTATTATATTATTAGTAGATGTTACTTACCTTGATCAGATAGTTTATTTACAGTCAAATCTTTATTATGTTTTCCAAATTGAAAAACTATATGATTTGAAAAGGTCATTAAATCACAAGCCAACAACCAAGATGAAAACAAGGCTTTAGCATGCCATTGGTACACGTTCTAACATAACTGCATAATATCGAAACACAAACATCAGAATCAAAAATTCCTGAGAGACTGAATACCATCAAAGCCCATTATCTCTCTATATTATGCTCCATATTGAGATAGAGAACTTGTAAATTAAGTTGAACATATGGATGGATGGGAAGGACTGGGAGCACTTTGAAGAACTGAAGTGTAAGCATAATACAAATCTCCTCTTATTCTGAAGCTCAAAAGTTTAACTCAACATACACCTTGGGCAAAGTGCATGCCCATTTTACCACCAACTTGTAGCTGTAAGTAACAATTTTTAGAAAGCATCCGACCAACAAGTGAGATTGGTTTTTAAAGTTCAATGCTGACATTGTTACAATCCATCTTGGAGATGATTGTTCTCCATGGATCAAAGGTAAACATATCATCTTGAAACTTTATGGTATTCCTTTTGTGCTTTGAGATGAAGAAAAACAGTATTGGAAGATGTCTTGTTATGTGGGTTCTTGTGCTTTGACAGTTTTGAATTTTGGATTGGAATTTTTTTTTAAGAATTTAGCATGGACAATTTTTGAATTTGATTTTGACTTTTTCTCCAGATTTTTCACTGTTTTATCTATTTAGTTCATTTAATGCTACTTGGTTCATTTTGTCTCAATTACTACACTCAAAATTGCTTGGGACTTTGTTGTAGGTTAATGAAATTGCCCAAGAAACTCCACATTCCACCTAGCAAAAAGTAGATATTGTGCTTGAAAAAAATGAAGCTTAGATCACCTAGTCAAGCTCAGTACAATTGTTGTGTGTAGCTGCCCAAATAAGCTTATCATAAGTCAGTTCAATCTCAATGAACAAAGATACTTCAACTCATAGGATTTTATATGCCATGGAAGTAATTAGGAGACTAGGTGCAAGCATAGAAATTTCATGAAAAATCTTCTGCACATAAAGATTCAATAATCCCTTAAAACATATCTGAACACTAATGGGAGAAGCAGGCCTTAGGCCTTAAATTCAAGGTAACTATATAATACTATCGGCGTATTCCTTGCACCTCCCCCGAGTGCAAGTGCTAATCTAACTTGGCTATGCTTAGAATGGTTACATAGAATTTTTACTCGCACTTCAGCCTTGTCTAATATAAAAGGAAGTATCATAGAGTTATTTTAATATCCAAAAATTTCGAAACTGTCTTCCACATCCTGAAATATGACATACAGACTATACGCAGAAATTGCTAGTGAGAACTTGCATTCCACAAATCTTCCTTTGTACCCTTGAAAATAATCCAAAACTCCTTGCTTCCATACTAGAAATATCGGAACCATTCTTTTGGTAGATATGAAGCAGCATTCAGCACATATTTCCAATTCAATTAATGCATCTTTTCTCTCCAGGTTTTCTTTTTCAACGCTCTTCAGGACTCAAAGTAACAAGATTATGTCCTTTTCCTTTTATTCTTGACACCCTTACAATAGTGGAGTATACACCGCTTCCAAAATCTAAAATTAACATTGTGGATGTGCAGCGGAGAGGATTGTTAGCGGTCTGGGCAGAGCAGTGGTGATAATTTGGCTTTTTGTAGTTTTCGTGCTAGTGTCTAGTTATACCGCCAGCCTATCGTCGATGTTTACCCAGAGACAAATTGTACCAGAGGTTCAGAGCGCTGAATTTCTCATCGACAAGAATTTGCCAATTGGGTATAGGCAGGGATCTTTCGTAGGCCATTATTTGGAACAACAGCTGAGTGTGAATAAAAGCGTGCTTCCCCCATACTCATCTGTACAAGAGTACGCCACTGCACTTTCGAAGGGACCCAATAATGGAGGAGTTGCCGCCATATTCGAGCATCAAACTATCGCCCAACACTTATTTCTGTCGAAAGGATGCAATACCTATACTACAGTTGGTCCAATTTACAGAACTGGAGCCTTCGCATTCGTGAGTCACTAAACTTGGCTTTAAATATCCCTTCTGCAATCTCTTTTATAATTTCGATGGTCAAACTACTAAAAGAAATTTCACACCTAATCTAAAATAAATAATTATTCTGGATTTTTAAATTTTTTTGGATTAAATAATTATTCTATTTTTATTGGGCAAAACACAGGTGTTTCCGAAAGGGTCTCTGCTAGTTTCAGACATTTCCAAGGCTATACTGAATCTTTCAGAAAGCCAAGAGATGCAGGATATTCGGAATAGGTGGTTCAATACAAAGAAAAACAAATGCAACGCGGAGTCTGGAGGAGTGCAATCAAGCAGATTGAACCTCAACAACTTTTGGGGTATATTTCTGCTGACAGGATGCGTGTCATTTATCACGCTCATCTACTACCTGTATCGCCTCCTTTACAGATTTGTGCATAGAAATGATAACCCATCTCATATAAAATCCTTCTCCACACGATTGCGAACGTTTGCCAGTTACGCAGACCAAAAGGAGATCCCACCACCGAAAAGAAAGAGAACGACCGCTTCCCTTCCCTCTGGAATCACTACTTCATGAACAAATATAACCTGAAGTTCAGGATTGCGGAATTTGCCTTCTAAGACTATGTTTACTTTGTAAATGTATATGTAGTAATTCTGCCTTGATCAAATATATTGGATAATGGCTAAACTTGAATGGTTCTGTCCACAAACAGTGGATAGATGGATATTCATTATATTTTGAATAGACTTTTGACATATTCTTGGATATTCTATATTTTCCTGACGAGCATTTTGAGTCCATTTGACCTTTGAAATAACCGACAAAAAAAAGTTAATGTATATAGGTGAGTACATCTGTCTATATATCACAATTTAAGGTATATACAGGCTAGTTAACTCCAAAGATATATGCACCTTCATCATGATGAATAGTAACCATTCTATAAGCATAAATAAATTAGGCCTAAAGAAAGCCCTCACGAATATTAGTGATTATGGGAATGTTAAAATACATTAAAAATATATATTTATAATAGTGAAATTTACATATATACATGTTATTTTTTTAATGGCATGTTTTTTAATATAATCATATATTGATAAGTCATACAATCTTATGTTAAGTTTGATTTATATCTTCATTTTTGTTTATCATTTACCTAAAATTTCACATATTCACAATTCATAGTTATTTATTGCATTCATATTCACACTGATTTAATGCCTCACACAATCATATTAGTAAACAAATCATAGCAATTCAGGGAGGAAATAAAATCATCAATAGAATCCAACATTAAAGGAAATATAAAAAAACCAAAAGTATACAATTGCATATTCTATTTATAGGTAGCAAGCTTTACATGGGATTTTCCTACTCTATACCAAACTCTATCTCCTGACAAATCTATTCTTCCTAATCAACCATCCCAATCATTGCATATCTTCCACATAAAATCCTTTCTTGACTCACAAGGCATTGTGTCCTAACTTAACTCTTTGATTTTAACATGCATGTAACTGTTGTTCCCACAAAAGGTTGAGCTACTACAAACCAATTCTAAAAAATACAATTTGTCTTCTTCAAGAATCAATTTACATCATTCTACACTTCTTTTCAAAAATTTGAACATCCTTGTTCAAAGCTAATTTATATGGAAACAACTTCAACAAAGCTAACATACTAAGAAACTTAAGAACTCAACTACTACATTTTTTTTGTGATGCATGATTGCTTTTTACCTTATGATGCTAGTGTATCAAACATCTAGGTAATTTTTTTGGCTGGATGGTAGAACCATCCTTGTGATCCAAAAAATAAGGTCATGGTTTCCCCTCCCACCTAATTAAATTCTTTTGCAACTCTTCACTTTTATTCTTTTGGTTCAATCCTTTTGTTGGAACATAAATTCTCCTCCTCTACCAATTTATGTTTTTTTCTCTTTCCTAGCTCCTTGAAGGATTAGTAGTTCTCCTCCACTAAAAAATCATCATTGCTCTTTGCATCACTCATACCACCTTATGTTACACTTGTACATAAATTATAAGAAACAAAAATAAAGTTGAGGGAAAAAGATCCCAAGTGCTTCCTTTCTCTACATTATGCCATTTCATCATGCTTTCCATTTTATATTGTTTGAGGTGGACCTCATTTCTTAGCTTGGTGTGATGTTGTTCATAAGACATACCATTTTTAATATTGTCTTCCTTTATACCATAAACTAACATGTCTTTTCTCCCTTCCTCAATAATCCTCATTTCCTCTCCAAGAAAGAGATAATCCATTTGTTTTGTCTTTTAATTAATAATGGGATTCTCTAGACATTTCTCTAGTTGCTTACATTCTTCTAGCTTCTTTTGGTTAGTTGTGTTATAAAACTAGTAGGACTTCATCACATATGGGGATCCCAAAGATTTCCATCTCTATTATGGCTTCCTCTCTAACACAGACTACTTCAATTTTTATAATATTTTTTCTCTTTTCTTGTCATAGGTTGCATTCCTCTTCAATGTAGTCTTCAAATTCTTCTCCCCATGTATTTTAATCTTCAATACCTTCCCTTACTTTAGGGTTTCATAAAAGATCCATCTCACTCATATTCTTTATCTTAATCTAATTCATCTACTTTTTCTCTTGGAAAATCTTGGAAGATCACATTTACGAGTCTCCAAGAGATATAATATTTCTCTATTAAAATATTTCTATCCCTTGGCTAAGCCTTTCCTCTATGGATTTCCTCTCTGAATATACCTCTTGCTCACAATATGAGTATCTATCCTCACCATTTTTCACCTTCTCACAACTTTTTAGTACCTTTTTTGTAGAGTTTTTTTTTCTTCTTAATATTGCATGTATCATACTCTTCTAACATGCACCATAGCTCCCATAATTCAAACTGTAGATGTTGTAGCTCCTTTTGGTGGTCTTTTTCTTGCTTCTATCTCTACCTTTATCCTGTTCTTTCTTCTAACTTGGTTTCCGTCTCCCAAACATCATGATAGACATCCATATTTGAATTCATATCCAAATCTCAAACACACAACTACATATTATTCTTGTCTCCTCACAACTTTAGCCCATTTCAAATAGTAGCTCACTACAACAACATTGGATCAATATTTTAGATTTTTGATACAAATTTCTCATTAAGATTTCATCTCCCATATTCTTCTTAGAAATCAAACTTTTTTTATCCCTTAGAATCCTCCAACTCTATAGAAATTGAGAAGACACTTTAGACACCTAGAAATTATTACTCCATATTTGCATGTACAAACAAAAAAAATACACAACTGCAAGTATAAAATTTTAAAACCTTTCTCAAAAAAATTCAACCAAAACTCATCCTATTTCATACATGACAATAGTCTTCCATCTTACATTTATAATAAGAAGAAACAATTGATTATATCAATCCTCAACCACCCTTTGAACTTTATGTAGGTGGTAAGAAAAAACACACTTTCATTCATATATTGGTTTGTGGAAACCAACAATCACCAATCACAACACCTCTATACAAACTAATAATAAAAATTATGTTTGTTTATACAATAACTTGTAGTATCTTGATTTTGGTTACAAAAATTCACAAATTGCAAACATCATCTCGGTAATTGCAAGTAACACTTCACCTTTATCATTGTTGAGCCTCTTAATTTGGTCACAACTTTGAATATTGCTGCAGACAAGTTTTGTTGATTTGGATTAGAAATCTAATCCAAATGGTCTAGTCTTATAACTCATACTCAAACCAATTTTTTTTTTTAAAAGTAGAATTTGAAATAGAGATATGCTATTCAGTAGATAGCCAATGGATGCTATAACTTTATACTCTTAGAAAATGAGAAAAAAAATATTATATGTAGACTATTCCATCTATAGTAAAATTTAACCAACTTCCTTTTATAATGAATCATTCATAGCAATCAAGAGTAAATTTGTACTAGCACAATTATCTTTGAAAAAAAATCATAATGAATCTATTTAGAAAAATAAATCTTTCACCCTACATCTTAAAATTTTATAATACTAAAATGATCTAGTACCTCACATATTCATATTCTTAAAGAAATAAAAATTGTTCAAGGACAAAAATAAAATCATCAAGAAAGATTAGCATCGAAGACAATATCAGAAAACCCAAAAGTATATAGTCACATATTATATATATACATAGCAATATTTACATGGGCTTGTCTATACTCTATACAAAAATAAAACTTCCTACAAATCTATACATCCTAATATACTAACCCTATCATTACATATCTTCCACTTAAAATACATTCATTGCTCATAGGGCACTATGTCCCAACTTACCTCTAACTCTCCATTTTACCATGTATTTAACTGTTGTTCCCCCAAAAGGCTAAGCTATTAAAAACCACATCTAAATTTAGAAAATATATTTATTATGTTGAAGCAATTCGTCTACATGACACACTCACCTCTATGCATCTAATACTCACCTCAAGCTAGTCATTTCCTCTACCTATTTCACTTCTAGATGGTGTAGGATCAACTTAGTTTAAATATAAGGCTTGCAAATTTCAATTCAATTTAACATTCAAATTTAGAATTAAATGTTCTTTCCCCTTTGCAATAATCATTATGAGATAACTTGAAACACGTTTATAGAACTTATCACTATGTCTTGGTATTTGAAGCTGTTGAATGAACAAGACAATAGATAGGGTCCCTAGTGAATCAGTTGTATCTGTTCAAAACATCAAGACCCTCAATAGCAATAAGATCCACATGCATTCATTAAACCCTTACTCTGTTATAATGTTTAAGCATGAAAAGAAAATATCAGTGAATTGAACTAACAACACCATACACAAGAGAAAACTAGATTTACGTAGAAAACCCAATGAGGGAAAAACCATGGTGAGAATTAGCTCACAATATAAGTAATAGAAAAATTCGTACAAGGGCTCACTACCAGAATAGGACACACTGTCCAAAAAGGCTCATAGCCAGGGCTCACTGCTACAAAAATAATCACAAGAATATAGAAGAGAAATGTAACATAGAGAATACTTCTCAATTCAACAAGGAATCCACCACAATTTCTCACACACTTTCACAACCTTGTATGAAAGATTTCAGATAACTTCAGCTCATTGTCTTTAGGAACCCTAACATTGAAATTCATGTTTCTCTTCTCAAATTCACATTACACACATCATTCACATCGATATCACATTTATCTTGCTTCTCTCTTGCATCTCACAACACCATTACACTTATTTATATCAACCTCATCCTCAAAATTGTTCTCTAAGGTCAAAAACTATCTATTACATTTACAAATTCAATTTAGGTTGGCCACCTAGACATTCCCATGATGGATAGGAATGAAGGCGACCTACATAGATCCAAACATACCTCAACATGCTTTCACAAGCCTCACATGTAGTGTTTACACAAGGTTGGTCAATACCCATGCTAAACACCATAATCATTAAGTACACACTTGAATCAATCCAAAAGTTTCTAACAAAAAAATTCACTTGAACATGATCTAAAAAAATCTTCAAACTACTCAAGATCCATCAACCATTTCATCCAAACTCACATCATACAAATACTTCAAATCAAGACAACTGGTAAACCTTATACACACATTGACATATGAAACTCACTCTGTACTACACCAAATCAAGTAAAATATTGGATATAGAAAGATATAAACAACATAAGAAACTTCCCAAATCTGCACAACCTAAAGAAAAATAGCGGAGAAACATGGAGAAAATACATTTCTCCAAGTCCATAGAAAAAATCACTAAAAAACTAGTTCACACACTGGTCAAAATATCTTACTATACAACGATATAGAAACCAAAAATCTAAATGTAGAAACCTCTAACAACCTTGAATAACCTGTTAGATCCTTATAGGTATAGCAACAACACATAAGAAGCACAAAGCACAATACCAGAGCACATTTTGAACACTTGCACAACATTGTTTACTTTGTTTATTAGATTTTCTCAAAAGCACTTGGAAACCAAGTACCAAAGACATCATCTCAGCTCATTACTTCATTCCAACTCATCTTCAAACACTGCAACAAAAAGATAGCTCCATGTGCTCATAACACTTCCTCAATATCTCAACTAACCTACAACAACTTGTTCTTCTCTTTTTCACAATTTTCTCAATATCCTCAACAACTTCGTCATACAACAACTTCCTTAACACATAGTTGACATCAATGAAAAACACTAGTCAGTAGACTTCCTGTTTACATCAATGACAACACCTTCATACTTGCAACAATCTCCCCCTTTGTCATTGATGGCAACACAAGATTTGAAAAACCATCAAAGACAACATACACACTCTCTCCTCTTTTCCATATTAGATAGCCTACACAAAATTCCTGCACTCACTCCCCCTTCTAGGATTCTCTCTCCCTTTGACAATAGTGATTATAAAACATACAAAAATTGCACGTTTTCATGTGATTCGATCTCACCCTAAGTAGATGAAATTTTTCACATGATTCTCTCTCTCCCTTTAACATCAATGAAAAAGGATAAAATGTTTTACAATATTCTCCTCCTTTGAAACATAACCAAAATACCTACTCAGAATGCTCCTCCTTAGGAGTACACCCAAATAAATTAGCAACTCAATCATAACACATGACACTATCTATTCCCCCTGAGAGGTATTCACCAACATTAGTCTAGAAAAGAGATAGATCCATATATACATTAAAATGATGCATCTCCATATGCATCTAGTTCAACGAAGGAGGGGTTATAACCCCCAACTTCTCCCAAATATATTCGAAAGTATCCTTAGGAAGAGCCTTAGTAAATATGTCAACAATTTGATCCTTTGCAGGTACATACTCAAGCTTTACCTCATTCTCAATAACCTTCTCTCTCAGAAAGTGATACCTAATCGATATATGCTTTATCCTTGAATGCATCATTGAATTCTCTGAAATGATAATTCCACTTGTATTGTCACAAAATATAGATATAAGATTAGCATACACTATTCTAATATCCTTCAATTTCCATCTCATCCACAAAACTTGTGTGCAACATAATGCTGCTACAATATACTCAACTTCTGCAATAGATAAAGAAATTGAATCTTGCTTCTTGCTCAACCACAACACCAATCTACATCCAAGAAAGAATGTACCACCACTTGTAATTTTCATGTCACCAACACAACCAACCCATTCTGCATATGTATAAGCATTTAATGTGAAATTAGTATCCTTAGGATACCAAAAGCCATAATATGGAGTGCTTCTTAAATATCTGAATCTCCTCTTTACTGTTGCAACATGTGTTTCTTTAGGATCTTCTTGAAATATAGCCACAAGAAAATTTGTGTTTATGATATCCAGTCTAGTAGTGGTTAGATACAACACTCCACTAATCATAGATCTATATTTTCTCTAATCAACCTTAGCTAAATCATCATCTTTGCTCAATTTACATCTAGTCACCATAGGAGTGCATACAGGTTTGGAGTCATCCATTCCAAACTTCTTCAACATATTTTTGGCATACTTAGATTGTTAAATGAAAATCCCTTTATCTGTTTGATTGATTTCTAACCCAAGAAAGAAATTCATCTCTCCAAAAATGGACATTTCAAACTCTTTCTACATCTCTTCAGCAAATTTCTTACACATAGCTTCATGCCCACCAAAGATAATATAATGCACATTTACAACAACTATCAAGATCTTCTCTTCCTCAATTTTGAAGTAAAATTACTATATGTAGAGCCTTTATTGAATCCTTGTTGTATCAAATATTTGTCTAATCATACATACCAAGCTCTGGGAGCTTGCTTCAATCCATATAGTTCCTTCTTCAGTTTACATACCATATCTGATAGATTTGATGGCATAAATCCTTTCAATTGTTCAATGTAAACCTCTTCTTCCAACTCACCAAATTTAGAAAAGAAAACTTCACATCCATTTTCAATAAACTTTAAAGTCCTTATGTGCTGCAAAAGCCAAAAAAATCCTAATAGCTTCCATCCTATCCATAAGGAGAAAATGTCTCCTCAAAGTCTATTCCTTCCACTTATGAGTAACCCTTACACACAAGTCTTGCTTTATTTATTACCACTTCTCCATTCGTATTCAACTTGTTTCTGAATACCCACTTAGATCGAATTATGTTCTTATTTTTTGTTCTAGGAACCAATTACCAAGTCCAATTCTTCTCAATTTGCATAGGTTCTTTTTCTATAGCCTTCATCCAATTTTCATCTTTACATGCCTCACTTGCTATTTTAGGTTCAACTTTAGAAAGTAAACATAGATTTACCTCTACTTCAGCAGCTCTACTTCTTGCCAATACTCCTATCCTCTTGCCTCCAATGATTTGTTCTTCAGAATGATTCTTCTACACATACTTAGGGGTCTTAGGGATCTTCTCTAGAGCTTCTTCATCTTAATTATGCACTTCTTTTCCATTAGCTTTTTCTTCTTCTCTACAGTTAGGTTCATTTGACACATATCCATCCACTACAATTGAATTCTATAAGTTTTCATCAACCTTAACATTTTCACTCTCAACAATATTTCTCAACCTTTTGTTGTAACTTCATAATATTATTGAAAAAGAGGAGGTTTATTGGAAGCAGCAATGTAGGAACCAATGGCTTCGTGAAGGGGACAAAAACTCCAGATTCTTTCACATGACGACTTTGAGACATAAGAAGATGAATAATATCTCCAAGTTGTTCCTTGATGATGGTTTTGTGCTGACTAATGAGGATGATTTGGCCCATGTTGGGGTTTATTTCTTCCATAAACTTCTCAACCCACATCCAATAGTTTTTTTGGTGGGTGACATCCTTAATGTTATTCATCCTTCTTTATCTCAAATTGAGGTTTGGCTTATGGAAAGATGTTCTTTAGCTGATGAGATTCGGGAGGTTGTGTTCTCCCTTAGCCCTTTTAAGGGTCCTAGGTTTGATGGCTATCCTCCTTTCGTCTTCTAGATGTTTTGGGACAATGTTGGACACGATGTCACTGCTACGATGGCTAATTTTCTTTCTACTAGTAATATAGTTAAAGAATTCAATAATACTTTCATAGTTCTCATTCCCAAGCACTTAGGGGCCAATAAATTGTCTCAATTTAGGTCTATTAGTGTTTGTAACACATTTTGCAAAATATGCTCTAAGTTTTTAGTCAATTGTATTAAACCTCATCTGAACAAAATGATCCACTAGGCTCAAAAATATTTTGTTCCTGGGAGGAAAATAACTAATGATATTATGCTAGTGCATGAACCCTCCACTCCATGGCCAAAAGCAAAGAAGAAAGTATGGCTCTTAAGCTAGATATTTCCAAAGCCTACAAAAAGGTGTCCTCAGACTTTATGTTTGAAGTTCTCTGCAGATTTTGTTTTTTGGTTTAAATTTTTAAAACTCATTCAAGGCCATGTCACTTCCCCCAAGTTCTCTATGATTGTGAATAACACCCTACAAGGTTTTTTCTCATATTTTGGAGGAATCCTCCAAGGGGATCCCTTATCTCCTTATCTCTTTATTATGATGGTTGAAGTCCTTGAGTGTAATTTTGAACACAAAGTTTTGAATGGTACCTTATTGGTTTTTCCCCCCTCCTCTATGTCTCAACCGATCTCTCATCAAAAATTTGTTGATGAAACAATTCTGTTAGGGGAGGTCATGCTGGCTAAGGCCAAAGGATGGATTGATGTCCTTAAAAAAAATTCTACAAATTTTGGTTAGTATATCAATTTCACTAAGAGTGTCATATTTTTTCTAAACATTGACACTGCTCTTCAAACTAAGATATATAAAACTCTCAATTTTTGAAGCTTCTTCCACCTCCCTTGACGTATCTGGGAATGTTGCTTACTATTATCAAGGTAGATAATTCGATCTGGTCTACTCTCTTAGAAAGAGTTCAGTGGAAGCTCACTGGTTGGAAAGGTGCTCTTCTCAGTAATGTTGGTAAGCTTCTCCTTCTTAAATCAACCCTTCAAATTTTGGATGTATACCTAATCTCTCTATTTTTTATGCTTGCCATGTGGTCAGAGAAATTTGAATAGATCCAATGAAGATTTCTTTGGTCGAGGATCAAAGAGAGGAGAAAGTTCTCCTTGGTTAATTGTGATACTGTGTGCACTAGGAAATGTCATGGTGGCCTGGATTTGTGAAAAACTAGAGTGATGAATATGTCTCTTATAACTAAAATCTCTTGGAAGCTTCTAAACAGTTAGGTGGAATGGATCTCTATCCTCAAGGACAAGTATTTGTAGGGATAGGATGGCCTCTCTCAGTTGAACAATGGAGTTCTTCCTACTAGTTTTGTTATATGGAACAACCTCTTAAAGACCGAGAATTTCCTCTCTAGGCTCCTCTTTACTAGTCAAATTCGATAATTTGGTCTCTTTCTAGGATGAAAAATGGCTCTCCTCACTAGCTCTTGGTCTTCATCTAGTATTGTCTATTGTAAGGATTGAGCTTTGTGATCGGCTGGGGTCTAAGGCTTCTAATTACCTAGATGGAAAATTGACCCCAATTGGTTTGATTCCCCCTTGATTGGTGGATGAGGAGCTTCTTAGAACTATTAAGAATCACTAAAAAAAAGTAGGCAATTGGTGCCTAAAATAGCATAAGAATTTAGTGCATTTGAGTTCATGAATTGGACACTTCTGTCGGCACAAAACTCAGCACCAAACTGCATTTCACTTCGGTGTCGGATGTAGCGCCAAATTTTGTTGCTTCCAGTTTGGCTTCCAATTTTTCTTTTGGTTTTGCTTCTTTTGTTGCTTCTAGGTTTGCTTCCAGTTTTGCTTCTAGTTTTTCTTCTAGGTTTTCTTTCAGTTTTGCTTCTAATTTTTCTTCCAATTTTTCTTCCAATTTTGCTTCCGATTTTGCTTCTAGTTTTACTTCAATTTTTTCTTCCAATTTTTCTTCTGATATAACATCGCTTGTTGCATCTAGATTTGCTTCCATTTTTTCATATTTTTTTTTCTTCTAATATGGCTTCTATTATTACTTCTTTTGTTGCTTCTTAAATTGCTTCCATTATTAATTCTTTGTTTGCTACCTGAATTGCTTCTATTTTTGCTTCCTAGATAATACCAAGTTTTGCTTCCAAGATTGCTTTTGGTTTGCTTCTAGTTTGGCTTCCATTGTTTCTTCCTTTTTTTCTTCTAAAATGATTCTTGTTTTGCTTCCATTTATGAATTTAATATGTTTTATTTCAATTTAATTAGTTAAATATATCATGCCTCTTAAATAAGTCATATGATTATAAAGAAAGTAGTTTAATTATTTAACTCATGATTAAATAACAAGATAATTATTATAACATGATCATCATCTATAATTAAAACAAGTGAGTCAAATATCTATAATTTAATTGAATTTGACAACATCCATCCTGAGTAGTAAATTAAAATCATTATATGTAATAAATATCCATCAAAAAATCATCGACCACTTTCAATATATATAAATTGACAAGTCAATATTGATAAGATCATCATCATATATAACTAAAACAAGTGAAAGTCAAATATTCCAGTAGATCAATAACATGTCAAAATGATACATGTCCAATAGTCGACATAAGTCAAAATGATACATGTATAAATGATATGAGTAATGTTGGTGTAATTAAATGTTTTGTACCTTGTCCTAGGTCATAATTACACCTTAGTTAAGTTTACTTAGGGACCACATAGGAGGTTGTTGGAGAATCTCCACTTTTGGTGGACTTGACATGTCATTACCTCATCATTTCCACCTTCTGTGGACACATCATGTGATTATCTCTCCATCTTTTGTGGAGTGATAGGTTTTCCTAGTTGTCTCATGTCATAAGATTACGACACTTGTCATAATCTTATGCCCTTCTATGTTCTCACCTTGGCTATATAACCAAGGGGTCTCTCTCATTGTAATCAATCAGAATCATATCATATCAATGACATTGAATATAGTTTATTCTTGTCATATTTTCTCTCTTTTCTTGTGCTTTCCATTTGGTCCATAGATCTTGGCATCCATAGCCAATTCTAACATAGTATCAGAGCGGGTTGGGTGCCATTGGAAAGTCTTTTTTTGAAGAGAGATCCCAGATCTGAGGAGGTTTTGTTCGTGGCTCTTTGTTGTAGGTTCATATCCAAGCTTGCTGGTGCAAATCTAAGCTCACCATTGTGTCCGGAAGGTTCGAGATAGTTGATTTTTCCTTTTGTTTCATCCAAATCGGACATACGAGGCCAAATCTATGAGGGTTTGAAGCTGAAGTGTGGTTGCCAGATCCAGAAGGTAGCTGAAATTTTGGAGCATTTTGAGTCAAATCCAACCCTACCATCGCATCCAAAAGGGCCAAAAACCCTAAGATCGACTGTCAATTCGTCCAATTTAGAGCAAGTCATCCGGTGAAGCAAAAAAAATTTACCCGAGAGCCGTACGGCCCCCAGGTCATCATAATTACAGTCGGGTACGATTTCAGAAATTAAAAATATTTTATTTTTTATGGAAAAATTTCTGAAAAATTATATATAGTATCCGTTGATTTTTTTAATTCAAAATCATTTGAAAATATTTTAAAAAATTAAAAAAAAGGTTTGAATTCTGCAGTACTACAGACTGGTACCGCAGAGGGTACCCTGTACCCGCAGTATCCACGGGTTGCCTCCGCGGTCGCCACGTGGCCATAGGCTGTGGCCCCCGCCCCCCACTATCTATCTTCGGCTGGCGGCATTGTATAAAGAATTCTGGCACCGGCAACAATAAAAAACCGGCAGTCAAACTTTCCAATCCGGTAGATAGGGAAAAGACCGACGTCAATAGAATATTCTGTCTGTTGAAAGCATATTCCGACACGAGTACCGGCTTGGACACCGATAGCCATACAACCGTCAATTTTAAGCGGAGCACAGGAGAATATTCTTTTTTGACGTGCAGGAGGCCGTCAATTTTAATTGCATTATCAGATGACGTCGTCCTGCGTCAGCAGTGACGTCAGCATCCTCTTAAAAATTTTCCCCCCCTCTCCATTTGAGTTTTCATTTTTGCAATTCAACTTTGAAGGCTAATATCTTGCTCATTCTGACTCGTTTTTTCGAGCAATTTTTTTTATTTGGGCTAGAATTTCGTGCTCTTCGTACTGATGCAATTAGTTTTTTGTTTTGGTGCCTGGTTTTTCTAGAAATTTTAGATTCTCACAAGTGTTGCTACTTCATCTTCATTTTGGGAACTTTGGGAGCTCATATCTTGCTTCTACGGTAACATTTTTGGGTGCAATTTTTTTTGAAAGTGCATGATTTTTCATGTACTTCTCAATGGTATGATCAGATTGATCTCATTTTGTACCAAAAATTGTACTTGATACTGTGTCCTATTTTGGCATTTGTAAGCACCAAGATCAAAGACCATTTTGCTATTTTTGGCAAGTGGCAATTGTAAACGCACTATTGATAAAGTGCCAAATCAGATATTTCTTGGGGGGTTTCTTGATTGAGTGATTTGGGGGGGGTCTCTTGGTGCATTGCTTTGATCTGTTTGTTTTTGCTCTCTCATTTTCATGGATCATTCTAAGGTTCATTTGCTCACATCATATAATTATTCAACATGGAATCAAAATGCATGGAATATTCTAATGACAGAAGGTCACTCTCTGTATGTTGAAAATAAGGTACCTGAACCTACAGATGATGAGAAAAAGTTAAAATGGATGATCAAACATGCCAAAGCTCTTGGGTGTCTTCGTAGACTAGTTTCTCAAGATTTGTTGTTTCAAATTGAATCATGTAAAAATTCTCATGAAGCTTGGGAAAAATTGAAAACATTATATGGTACAAAAGATGAAGTAAGAGGCTATCAAATTGATAATGATTTGATGAATCTTGATCCTAAGAACTTTGACAACATCCAGGACTACATCACTAAGGTCAATGATCTAAAAGAGAAATGCAAAGCATGTGGAATTGATAAGAAGGACATCCAGTTGGTGTACAATACAATGAACAAACTTGGTCTTGATTATCGTTCTTTTGTTTCTAGCTTTCATACTCATAGATTGACTATGGGGTCTGCACATACTACACCTTCATTTGCATCATTTTCTGAGATGTTGATACATGAGCAACAAAAGCTTATCTCAATGGGTCTCATCAAGAGTTCTAAATCTCAGGCATTGTTGGTTAATCAGGTGAAAGAATCAAAATCAGATAAGAAATAGAAGAAATCAAAAAATAATCAACATTCAGATCAATCAAAGAAAAAATCTTCTTCAAAAGGAGAATCATCTAAGAAGGAGAGACCTTTTTGTGCATATTGCAAGAAGGATGGACATGAAGAACATTATTGTTATAAGAAGGATATTGATGAGTTGAAGAATCTTCTCAAAAAGAATCACATTGATCTTCCTTCTAGAATGTCTGAATCTTCTTCTCCTTCTACTTCAAAATAGTCTAAAAAGGACAAAGGTCAAACATCAGGATATAAAGGACAAGCTCTTTGTGCTCATTCAAGTCCAGGATCAGGGAGATGGCTTCTAGATTCAGGAGCATCACATCATATGGCATCTTCACAGACTATCTTCTCTTCATTTCAGCCTTGTTCTATGTCTCCTATCTTGATGGGAAACAATACATACATGAGTGTAACAGGGAAGGGATCTATTAGCATTGGGGAGAACACTTTTCAGGATGTCTTGTGTGTTCCTCATTTGACGAACAATCTACTTTCCATTTATTAGATTACACATGGTGGAGATGGAAGAACTGTGGAGTTAACTCCTGATTCTGTTATCATTCGTGACTTGGAGACTAGAGATGTCATTGCTACTGGGGTGGTTGATCATTCATCTTGGTTGTATTCCTTTGCACAGTTTGCTTCTGATGGTGACACTGTTCCTTCGACTGTTGATCATATGAACCATGATTCTGAGGAGACATTTGGCTTTTTGAACTTGGGTATACTCACATCAGATCCAGTACTTGAGCCATGCACTCTATCTCCTCCATCTACCGTTGCAGTTGATGCTACTTGTGATTCAACAGTTTTGACTCCTAGTGATTCAGTGCAGCAGAATATACATAGTCTTCCAGATATGGCTACGTTGGATGACTTCCTGATAGGTATTTTAGACTTGTTTGTGGAGTCTCATCTTGCTGATTTGGAGGACACTATTGATAGCATTCATCTTCTCTTTGATGAAGATGCACCTTCTTCAGTTGTTGTGAGGGAACACCTTGACCCTCTTGTTCATTCTCTACATGATCATTCTTCACAGATTGGCGTGAGTGTGGATACTTTTGGACAACATTTGGAGGAGGCTTCTTTGTCTTCAGAGGGGATATATTTGTCTTTGGATTGTGCTCTACATTCATCTCTACTAGATGTTGGATTGTACTCTTCAGCAGTGTGGCCTAGAACGCCTGATTGGAGTGGCTCAGCTTTCGGCATCGACATGGAGACACTTGAGCATGCTTCAAAGACACCATCATACATCATCTTGATATCCTGCATACATCCTTGGTTTTGTTTCTTCCTAAGGGGAGGAACATTTTTTGGCGAGATTGGATCATCTTCATCATTCAATGTCAAGCTTCTACCATCATTGCAGGAGACTCAACATTGAGGGGGGGCTACCTTGTCTCTCTTCTACTTCTCTCTTATGGGGGGGTCTTTTTCCTCACATGGGGTTTTTACCTTCTCATTCTTCATTGAGAGTATTGTGTCATTTGCATAATAATTTGCCACTCCCTAAGTTGCACTTAAGGGGGGGTGTTGGTGTAATTAAATGTTTTGTACCTTGTCCTAGGTCATAATTACACCTTAGTTAAGTTTACTTAGGGACCACATAGGAGGTTGTTGGAGAATCTCCACTTTTGGTGGACTTGACATGTCATTACCTCATCATTTCAACCTTTTGTGGACACATCATGTGATTATCTCTCCATCTTTTGTGGAGTGATAGGTTTTCCTTGTTGTCTCATGTCATAATATTATGACAATTGTCATAATCTTATGCCCTTCTATGTTCTCACCTTGGCTATATAACCAAGGGGTCTCTCTCATTGTAATCAATCATAATCATATCATATCAATGACATTGAATACAGTTTATTCTTGTCATATTTTCTCTCTTTTCTTGTGCTTTCCATTTGGTCCATAGATCTTGGCATCCATAGCCAATTCTAACAAGTAAAAAAGATAAATTATGTAACTCAAAATGATACAAGTCAAGATGATACATGTCCAAATGATATAAGTCAAAATGATATGTGTCAAAATGATACAACTCAATAATATGGTACTGCAGGTTGTGAAAATGATACATATGATAGTAACCATGAAAAGAGGCATCATAAAAATATATCCACATTAATGATCCATGATGTAGTCTATATGATCATGAATGTCACTGGTTACTACTAGCAACTACCTCATCATCATCATCACCATCGTGATCATCATCATCATCATGATCATCATCATCGTCGTCATCATCATCATCGGCCTCAATGTCTTCTGTATTTGCATCATCATCATCCTCTAGCATGTGATTTGTACCAGAACCAACATACTATGGATCTATATCATGAGGATCATTTTGATCTTCTAGAAGACCCGTGTTCTGCAAAAAAAACATTTAAAATGAAAGGTTATTATTTATTTCATGCAATAATTTATTTTTATGTTATATATCTAATATTAAAACATATGAAATGAAACCATAATCATATTACATCATATCAAAGTGCACATACCATAATAAAATTTTAAAAAAGTTATAGCTAATATGTCATTCTACTGATGTAAAACATGTAACAATTCTAATAAGCATTAGTAAAATATGCCAACATTTGGTGGAAGAGGAAGAAAGATGAATGGAATCTAGAGGCCCACTATAATGGATTTCGGTATTAAACCATGAGAGCAGAAGAGAGAGCTAATATCATGTATCAAAACATTAAGCATGTATTCTTCTAGCTGGTGGAGAACGAGATGATTACTTTGCTTCATTTTCATTTGCATAACCATAGATCATAGTGTGAACCAGGAAGACCAAGGATGTCCAATTTTATGTGGAGGTAATGGATGTGGTCCAAAATTTAGGAGGGTCAAGAAGTTCAATGTATGATCTTGATGAAATTGAGGAAGAACAACAAGAGAGGGACAGGAAGAATAAAATCAATGTAGAGCTTCAAGAATTTTTCAAGTGAGTAACAAAGCTATGTGAGCAACCTCATCGGAGAGATTTTGAACTAGAGTTTGATATACTATTTAGAGAGCTTGGTTTTCATGGAGTTCCTTTCAAAGCATCTACTTTTATTGGTCCTACGATAAACTATTTGGTAGAGTTGGTGGAATTACCTTTCTTAGTAATCACTATTAGTCAAATTGAGATTGTTAACCTTGAGAGAGTAGGATTTGGGAAAAAGGAATTTTATATGGATATTGTTTTCAAAGAATTCAAGCGGGATGTGCTCTGCATTGATGCCATTCCTCAATATTGGCTTGATGGCATCAAGGAATGGTTGAACTCCATGGTTATAAAGTATTATGAAAGCAGAATGAACTTGAACTAGCAGCCAATTTTGAAGAATATTACTGATGATCTAGATAAATTTATTGAACATGGTGGTTGGGAATTTTTGAATATGGAAGCTAGTGATCAGAGCTAGGAAGACCATTCCAATAAATACAACAACTTGAATGATGGATTGTGACCGATTGTGACCTCAAGTTAAAGACAAAGCATAATGTATATTTGGATGATACAATTTGATAGGTTCTTGAAAGCAATTCAATTCCAAGAATGTTAAATTTTTTATCTTAGTCATATATCAACAACAAAAGGTTAAACAACCTATCATGAAAAATTTCCATATATACCAAGAAAGATTAATTGCATGAAAAATTAATTATAGTCAAGCAAATGAGGAATTATTATCTTACCTAAGGATAGTCATAGACCCAAAAAGGATTGCCGTAAGGTTATTGAGACGTCATAAAAGCCACATGATCTGACATAACTGTACAAAAGGACAATCATCACACCTAGATATTGATATTTAAACTCATAGAACTATCAACAACAACACAATTTTTTTGTCATCACATACATAAAAAATAAAGGATGCCACATTATGACAGTCATAAACTTGATTAAGGGAAGTAAATGGATAGTCATCAAGATCAAAGGTTACTCATCAAGTCACTTGATTGTGGTTATCCTGAAGGGATATGTTGGTTTAAGCTCATTAGCAACTATCAAAGAGAGGGGATGATGTAGTATTGCATGAATTGGTACTAGTTAGGATTGTCACAAACCCTGAAGTACACTCTAATCTGTTTTGCAATGAATTTTTCATGCATACTCTAGTGATAAATGATTGAATTGAGTGGGGTTGCCAATGGCAACACCCAAACTGATTGAGGATAGGTTGTTAGCTTTGATTTGACCTAGATAAGATAAGGGATGGAAATGAAAATATTCTATTTCTGAGTCTAACCATTCTTGGTTTCTATTTCCAATTGCTAATTGAGAGGAATTTGATACTTCTATCATAACCTTAATTAATACTTAGCATTAACTATAGCAAAGAGGAGCTTGTCAAATAATCAAAATGAAGATACAAAATGATTGACTTTAGAGTTGATCCTGCACTTATTATATTTATATTTGTGAACTAAATATGAAACACTAATAAAACCTAGGTTAGTCAATTTGGAGAAAAACTTAGACTAACAAACATATGTAAATTGAAAGTGCTAAATACTTCCTACTAATATCAATATGATAAAGATACAATACATAAATGTATACTGTAATATGTCTGCTAGATCCTATGGCTATAAGCATTCCTGAGTGACACATCTATCATATAATATAGGCTACTGTGCAAAATGTAACATTAATTGCAATGGTTGGTTATAATAAACCATCACTACTAGTATTAAAAAAATGCCTCTATATTATTATGAGAGCCAAACGAAAGAAATTCCAAGAAAAAAATATGAAACAAAGCAATTGAAAAGATAACCAAGACAATTTGTATCCTACAAAATGGCACACAATATAATTACTGACTATATTGAGTAATGACAATCAATCAGAAGTTACAACAAAATCCCAAATGAAAACTATATATATGTAGTTACCATTGAATTAAAAACTTTGGATAAGATGAGAATGGGACAAGAGCACGTGCTATAGTTCCTGATGAATTTATCATTTGCAAGGAATACACAATCATCATGGGGGAGTAAAGTGGTTTGATTACATCTTGGTTACATCCTACTATGTGTGAAGGATTTTGAGGTTAAACCATTGATGACATTGTTTCTACTTGAACACACTACTTTGGCACAAAAATGCATCCTATGAAGTGGTGGGGAAACCAAATTTAGTTGTACATGATGGTGGAAAATTCTGCATAAGAATAGAAGTCCTATAACAATTCCATCGAGAAGTGTGGTGTTTTAGAGTAGGGCTCAAGTGTGCCAATGTATCTCCCCTATAGTTGTGGTTACCGAGTATTGTTCAACCACATCAAACCCAAATCAGAGTCATTCAATTTTAGACTTCAATTGGCTCAGAACAAAGTCTACATGCTTCAATATGAGTTTAAAGAGAGAAAAATACTAATAAACTATAAACCCACCCAAAAACTTATTTTCTTGATTATTTAACTCAACAAAGTCAATAATAGTCAGGGTATAAGGACTATTTTGTAAAGGTCACTTAAAAATAGTATAATCAAAGTACACAATTTCTTGAAGAACTATTCTCTGTATGCTTCAATATGAGTTTAAAGAGAGAAAATTACCAATAAACTATAAAGCCACCCAAAACTTCTTATCTTGATTATTTAACTCATTAAAATCAATAATAATTAGGGTACAAGGACTGTTTTGCAAAGCTTGAACTTAAAAATAGTATAATCAAAGTACAAAATGTCCTGAAGAACTATTCTTTGTATGCTCAAGTATTGTTACATGTCATAGCTTGCTTACAAACATAAAACTAAGCCATAAATGAAAAACGAACTTGTGCTTCAACCATCCCCATAGTACCATTTATACAAATACATTCATAGAATGAAGGAAAAAAGAATATTACATCCTAAGATCACAGTGATATTAAGAAATGGAAAGAAAAAAGGATATTTGAGGCTCTAGTCAAGAAATCAAATTAATTTAATAAACCAAGCAATTTTGTTTACTTTTGTTGAAAGATAATAAGGATGATAGATTGGGAATTTCTACCATCACTAACTTGAAATTGAAAGGATAATATGAGGTTTTGTTATCTTTTAAAAAATTCTTCCATGAGCCAAAAGGGTTGCCACCAAGAAGAGAGGTGGAGCATGAGATCCAACCCCTACCTGAATCTCTTTTAGAAAGTAATGCGATCAAGAAATAACTTTAGGATATGCTTGAACAAGGGGTTATATATCCTAGTACTCCACCTTGCAGTTCATCTATTGTGATGATAGAAAAGAAAGATGGTTCGTGGAGGCTTTGTATTGATTACCAAGAACTAAAATCACCATTAAAAATATAATTTCTCTTCCAAGGATAGAATAATTGTTATACCAACTCTAACATGCAAAATATTCTACTAAGTTGGATCTTAAATTAAGTTATCATTAGGTGCACATGAAAGAGAAGATAAATGGAAGACTACATTTAAAAATAAGCAAGGAATTTATGAATTGTCAGTTCTTCCTTCTAATTTTTGTAATGCACCAGCTCCTTTTATGAGACTTATGAATGTTTTTCTAAGGGATACCATAGATATTTGTGTGATTTTATGCCTAGATGACATCCTAATTTCCAATGCTATATGGGAAGAAAATATCATCCACATAAAATAAGTCTTGCAAAAATTAAAAAAGCAACCACCATGTAATATGTAAAAATGTGAAAAAAGAATCATCAATTTTTGTAATTCACCAACTACTTTTATGACACTTACATAGATAGTTGTGTCATTTTTTATCAAGATGAGATTCTACTTTTTAGTGCTACATGGAAAGAACATCTCAACCACTTAGAATATGTTTTGCAAAAAAGAAAAGAAAAGCGAGTACTTTGTAATTTGAAGAAATATGAATTTGGATAAGAATTATTAGTTTATCTAGGACATGTGGTAGGAGGGGAACTAAAGAAAGATCTCTCAAAAGTTGAAGCAATTTGAATTGGCCTGCACCAAAGAGTGTTATTGAAACTAGAAGTAGAATTTTCTTAGGGCTACACAATACAAAAGGAAATTTTTTCCTTCAATTTCTTCTATAGCCTCATATTTACATCAATTACATCAAACAAATTAATTTTCATTGGGGTAAAGATCATGATGAATCTTTTAAAACACTAAATTATAAAATAATTCATGTTCTTGTGCTTGCTCTTCTTGATTTGAAAAATCCTTTTGAGGTGAAGATGATGATAGTGAATGTGTGATGGGTGTTGTCTTGATTAAAAGATGAAAATATATTTGTTACAATTCAAAGGTTTTTACTTTAGTAGTTAGAGGATATCTAGTGTATGATAAAGAATTGTATGCACTAGTTCATGCCTTTAAAAAATGGAGACATAACTTATTTGGTAAAGGAGCTCTAGTGCACATGCTAATCATCAACCTCTATAATATTTACAAGCATCAAATAAATTACAACAAAGCACTATAAATGGATGGGATTCTTGCAACAATTTCATTTGATGATAAAATATAAAAAAACAAGTAATACCATGAATGTCCAAACCAATTTCACCTATGGCTATGGCAACAAAAATAGAGCCTTTTACAAAAAGGGCATATGTTGAAGAATATGTAAATGATGAAGAGTATGGGAAAAAGTTCAAAGAGCTTCAAATTGAAGAAGTTGTAAAAAATTATGATGAAGAATTCTATCTCAAAGAGGGTTTTCTTTACAAGGAAAGAAAACCATGTATACAAAGGCACAAACACTTCTTCTAACGAGGGAGGAACATACCTCAAAAATGTTAGGTCACCATAATGTTGATAAAATAGTGGCTTATTTGTAAAGGTATGTGTTTTATCTTTTGGCCTGAAATGCAACAAGAAATAGCAAGGTTTGTTAAAAGTTACAAATTGTGTTGTACTAGTGAATATAAGACAAGAAAGGAAAGAATGTATTTTCCTCTACCAATCCCTAAAAGTCCATGGGAAAGTTTCTCTATTGAATTTGTAGGAGGGCTGCCTATGAGTAAACATGGAAATGATTTTTTACTTGTGCTAGTTGATAGATTTCGTAAATTGTGTACACCAACTCCTTGCTAAAAGAATATTATAGGTAAAGAAGTTGCTGAAATGTTATTTTATAATGTATGGGTGCATTTTTTAGATTTCAAGGTCCTTTGTTTCAAATAGAGATAGTTTTCTGGAAATTTGGTCCACTTTATTTTATAAAGTAAAATGGATACAAAGCTCAATAAGCATATTGCTTTTCACCCATAACAGATGGCCAAACAAACGTGGTCAACAAGACCTTGATGCAACTCATAAAGGAAACAAAAATAAGTGTCCTAATACTTGGGATGAGTCATTTCCTTACATCTATCACTCTCATAACATGGCAATTCATTCTTCCATAAATTAGTCATCTTAGGAGACATGCTTGGGTTATTAGCCGTCAAGTCCACTTGATGTAACTTTTAATCAAAAAAGAACAACAAGTAGAAAAAGATATGGAGGTTTATAAAGTTTAAAAATTTATTTAGAGCATTAGGAAAATCCAACTCAAAGTAAAATAACAATTGGAAAGAACTCAAACTTTGTATAGACAATGACATAATCAACATAGAAAGGAGCACAAAAATTAAAGGTAAGAGACAAAGTTTGGTTTTCCTTGTGTAAAGAAAGAGTATAGGGACAAGAAAATAAAATTAAGCCACTAAGGTGTGGACCTATCACTATTTTGGAAGCCTATCTGAAAATGCTTTCAAACTTGATCTACTCCCCTTCATGAAGATGCACTTGGTAGTAAATTATGAATACTTTCAACTTTATGAGCCCTCTATATTGAATAAAGAAGAGCATGTGCTACCCTCCCTAGAAGATTTAGGCATGGAAGGAAGAGCCATACTCATAGAGGATGTAGTTTTGGAAAAGAAAACAATGGGAGCCAAGAATAGAGTCCAATAATCATAGAAAATAGGACTCAAAGATCAAAGTATCAACCAATCCAAATGGTATTCCAAAGAAAGAGTAGAAAAACTATTCCCCCATATAGTATCTCATTAAGACTTTGTGGGATCAAAAGCCTCCTAAGCAGTCAAGGATCAGATGCCCAATAAAGGGTAGCTAATCCCAACAACTTCACACATCACCACCACAACCACACAATCAATTTAGACATACAAGGATTTATACCCAGTTCAAATACATATTATGGAAAAAATAACAACAATCACTATTTTTGTTAGTTAGAATTAAGCATACAACACCCAGAATTGTGTCTCAGAATCTCAATTATAACTTCACATGTATGGGCATCCAACCAACATGTCACAATATTCATATTTTTTTGATATTATTGTAAAGGAAATTTACATTGACGTCATCAAGATTGAAAAGACATCTTTGGTGGCCACCTATTGTAGGGAAGCCACTAGATCTTCACTTTCTACTCTCCTTTCCATAATTTTCACATTACTGTTCTAGCTTTTCGTTACTTATATCTTCTTGTCTCTTTTGTGTCTTGTGTTTTATGAGGAAATTGGCACACAACTAGTGACTATTTTTGTTAAGCCAACAGAGACTCACTATCCCACACAAACTTCTAGCTAGTCATAATGTTACTAAATCACCTTAGTAGGATTAATTGGCCATGATTTTGTCTATATTTGTTGAATCATCCACCATGGGAACTAGAAAATTGAATAGATAGCACAAGGATTAATGCCCCATGAATTTTAGGCAAGTCCCAATAGAAATAATTACCCCAAGGTAATGGTGCTAACATAAGGGGAAAACCATTTATGTGGGCCCAACAACAAGTTGACTTGAAGTTCCTATCAAAGGAGTAAAAAAAAAGTGTGAATCCCAGCAAAGGAAACACCTAGATTATAAGAATGAAACCTTTGTTTATGCCACACCTAGGAAATATCAAACCATTGGTGGGTCCCAGCAGGATTGGAGCATCACCAAGAGGATTAAAACAACACCCTAAAGGATTGGACCCCACTAGTCCATTTCAGCCATATATTCATCAACTATGTCCACCATTAGATAGGAAATAGAGAGATTCAATCAACAAAAGGGACAAAAATGACCTCACAAACATAGAAAGAAAGATTAGATCAAACATGAAAAGTAGGATGGTTATGTTTTTGGACGTGCTCCCAATGCTCCTACATCAAATCACCAATTTGTACAAGTAATGAATTTTTCAGATAGTGGTGAATTCATCATATACTACAACAAACACATCAAAATTGTGGTAATTTTTTCCAAACCACAATGAGAATACATTTGCCTCTCTATCAAAAGGGGAAAATTTGTTATTGTTGGAGCAGTCCAAAGGATTTGAAATAAACAAGAAACTTTTAACTTCTAGAATTGAAGATATGTCTCCTTAGGCCTGAGAAAACATCTCACCATCATCAAAAAACTATAAATACAAAATAGGGGTTGGGAATATGTCTTGAGACATGTTTGAGTGTTGTAGTGAGAGGGATTGGAAAAGTTTCAGCTACTCATAGTTCATTAGAGATAGGCAAGAGAGTAGAGGATAACTATTGTTTCAAGAAATTGTTGTACTACTTCCAAATTAATTCCATTGAGTAGTAGGTCATTTACCACTACCAAAAGCTAGTTTCCCTCTCACAATGTTTTCAAGATAAAATGTTGGTGTTGTGTGAGTGTTTTCATTTCCATTTTGCAAGAATATTTTTGTTATTATACTCATAAGATTCAACTATTGATACCTTGTTCTCCATCCAGATTGCAAAATCGATCCACTTTTTCTTTGTAACATTTCCTTCTCAAATTGCTTTGGATTATGATCATATTTCTCCTCTTGTCAAAAAATGTCACACGGACTAGTCAAACTAATTAATATGCAATCATTTACTTTTTCATAGGAAAAACAAATATATCATTTAACATATTAAATATACTTAAAAATGTATAGATCAAGGCTTGTAAACCTTTCTAGCCACTGTGATGCATTACACAAAGTTTGTCAAGCCTAGCCTTGGAGACCTTGTCCTGAAACATATATTAATTCAATTTAACTATGCACAAATAAAATTTAAAAATCATTTAATAAATTTGATATAATCTTATGAGAAAATTCAAATACCTATGTACTCTCCTCACTAGACTTCCTCCGTGGATCGAACTTCTCATATGCTTTTACAAGCTCTTTCCATACTTTCACACTCACATCAATTGGCCTTAGCTCAGGAGGGAGTTTTTTTATCTTCTTTGTTCAATTGCATAAAAATCTCTTGCAGTTTTCAGAAATTCGTAGATTTATGTTCTTTAGAGACCAACCAGTGCCAAATTCATTCTCCATGTCATGGATAACTACTTTTTGTAGGTGCATGGGTATCTTTGAGAATGGAAAATGTAGATGGTCTTTTAATCGTTGAAGGCATGATTCCTTCAACCTATTCACAAACGTTTTTACAGCATCTGTCATTCTGACTTCCCTTAAAACCACATCATATTCTATCTTGGTATCGTAGTTACCAATGAAAGATGTAAAACATGGCGTGGTGGAAGAAGTTTGCATCCCAGGAGTGGCTGGGACATTGGAAGTCTCTACTCCCTATTCCACATTCTTAGAGTTTATTGCTATTGATTTCCTCCTAGATCTTTTGCTCTATCCAGGATTGGTTGGGGAATCAATTGATTCCCTTTGACATGGTTGATTTAGTTGCAATATTCTAGGGACTTCACTAGATCATTTCTCTATGTATCTAGAAAGCATTGTCAAGTCCACACCATCCAATTTGTTCACTACCTCTACCCACAATATGGAATCCAATGCCTCTTCATCTTTGTGAATCTCATGTCCCTATATATATATATATAATTTCTTCTTTTAAATTTAGAAATAAAAAACTAAAAACTAAAAATCAAAGAAACAATGGAAACATTTACAAATCTATAAATTGACAATGAATTACCTCACTGTGGCTAGAGTTTGCTCCCTTTTCTCCCTTCCCTCTATTGCTTGACATTTTGAGGTGACTTAGGGAAAATTATTTTCATCCAATCTATGGAGGTAAACAAAGTACACACTACCAGGTATGAAAGTTTTCGTCCAATTTGTGGTATGAAAGTTTTGTTTTATGGTATGAAAGCAAGCCACCAATCAAAGAAATTAAAAGAAATGGGCAATTTAAAAGAAACGAGTGATTAATGAGCAAGCTTTACCTTGAATGATTCTCTTTTTGGATTTAAAAGCCTATGAATCAATTGCTTCCTTGGGAGGGAATCTATAGTTTTGGGCCCAATTTTAGTTCACTCATCCTCATCTCAAAAGGCCTATCTCCTCATATTGTCTTGACCAACCTCTGTTCCCACAGGACCTAGCTATAGTGGGGCAGATGCAGTTTAACAATTTGTCTTGAAAGCACTAGACTACTTTTTTAGGAAAGAAGTGACAAAGTTTTCTTTGGAGAAAGGTATGGAAGGAAGGTTCGAGAAATTGAACCGGAATCCAAAATATTGGGATGGGATTGATAAGAAAATTGGGGCATTGGGGTTTCAAAAATGTGTTCACTACTCTCGGATGTGGAGGAAATAATGCAATGTCTACAATTTTACCCTCCTCCTTTGCAACCAAATGAGACTTGAACGATTCACCTGGAAACAAAACAATATTCACAACTCTTTCTTCACAATCCTTTCCATTTAATCCAAACAAAAATATTTGTGGGAACAAAACAAAAATTGTAACCTTACCTATGGTGTCGCAAACTAAATCAAATTTCTCATCTACTTTCTCGTAGCCAATCCCTCAAAGGGTGCCCTCCTCTCATCTCTTCCTTCACGTGGGAAGTTTTTTTTTCTTTTCTTTTGATTCATTATTTAGTGCTATAGTCAACATAGTTAGATCTGACTTTAGCATCAACTTTTAGCCCTAAATGTAATCTATTTTGGGTGTGAAAGGCGACACAAAGTGCACCTAATTTAGCACCTAGCAGTGCAAAATGATGTATTTTTCTTGGAAGTTGATAAATAAATTGATCCTAAATTGGCTTCATCTCCATATGTTCCAAGGGAGCAATCATGGTTCCCTATTTTATCTATTCCTTATCCCATGTCAATTTTGTGGGTGCAAAACTAATAGAGGTTAGATTTGTGAACTCAGAAATGACCCTTAAACTTTTAAATTTAAATTTAAATGGGTCCATGGTCAACCTATACAACTAGATGAGTCATCTAAAGTGTGAAATATTTCAAATTTCATGTTACAGATTTGTATAAAAGGAAAAACCCTAATTCATTACTATCATCTTAGATATAGGGATTATTGGGGAATTATGAAAAATCATCTATGAGAACTAAATCATTATCATGTGACATTGGAATTGCATCAAAATCCTATTTGTATTGCATGCTTCCCTATTGTCTTCAATCATTTATTTGTATCATTAAATTAGTAATAGGATTTTAACTAAAGGAGAAATATCCTAGCCTAAAAAATTTCTCAATAATGTCTATCGACATGACCCCTCTTAGACATAGGTTGTAGAAATCAAGATAATAAATTATAGGCATCCAATTCAGTGAAGATTAGATCTATAGTTAAGGTTTAGTTCTACATGTAGGTTCATATTTTTATGCACTAAGATCAATTCCATATCCATGGAAGTGTATTTGAATTGAGCATCATGAATTGTATAGTTTTGAGATAGTTTTTTATAGTCCTAGTTATTGTTGCACTAATAAATCACTTAGCAATGTCTAGCATAGTCATATCTTCATTTAACCTAGAGCTAAATACCATTATTTTTATTATTTAATTTTGAGCATTTATTTTAGTGGTGTTATTACTCTCAAATCTTTATCCTAGGCGGGTTATATTATTTATTCATTTTTATTTAATTAATTTACTTGGGATATTTATGTGAGGCATGTTATTTTTCCTTACATAAATTCATGAACCAAACATTCTTAAACACACTCAGGTTTCATCCTTAGAGTTTATCCTTCTAGATTAAGGTTATAAATCTAACATTTTTAAGTAGACATGATTCATTTTATACTTTATTAAGGCTTGGATGCACCCCTTATCTATGTTTCATTGCTATTATCTTGATTAGGTGTTGGGATTTTTTTGTGTAATCTCTTTGATCACATTAACCCACCCTTATTTAATGTATTATTGATAGATCATTCATCATGTATTATCATATATATTTATCTATTTCCTTTATCCATGCATATATTACATATTTTGACATGTTTTTACACTTTGTTAGATCTCATCATTCCATCCTTGATTAGATATCATCATTCCATCCTCAAGTAGGTTTCAATCAAGAATAAGGAATCCAATCTCTAGTTTTCAAAGAGAAAATATCTACGGTTTTAATGATTTTGTGGAAGAAGTGTAAGGTAGAGAACCAACTAAAATTATTAGTAATAGGATTTCTTTCATCTAGGATAACAAGGGACCATGGAAGGGATGCTCAACTAAAATTATTATTAATAGGTTTTATTTGTAGTTAGCGTGTAAATAAATGTCTTTTTGATGTGAATTTTTAGTCATCTTGTAATCATAATATTTTAGCTCTAGTTGTCAAGATTCCACGTGTAAACTTTTTGTGAAGAGAAAAATGTTGCAATGTCCTATTTTTTTTTCATAGTGTATCTTAATGAAAAGAAAGCGTATTAACAAGATAATTGCAACAATATTCTCTTGGTGCACAACTATTATGTGACTATTTTCATTGTCCTGTATTACAGGATCCAAAGGAGGCCATGGAGAGAGGATGTGGATGACATAGAACTACTAAATCATAGAGAGGAAAGTGGGTGGAAATAGATATGACAACATAATCTAAAGATACAATAGAGGTAAGAAGAGAAAACAACCTCAACCAAAGGATGAAGGTGTTTGTTCAAATTCACAAATGCTACAACATAGAGTAGATAAAGTCATTTTTTTGTCCATGAGGCCTTTGAGGTAAAACTTATTGGTTGAAAATGCACATGAATGGTGATTAAATGTGATTCTATGATCAAGGGAAAATTTTGAAAATTAGGATGGCCAAAACATGATATCAATATGTCAAATATATGACTAAAGTGAGGTTTTGTGTCAAATAGCATTTTTGTTGAAATGATATAATTGGTGTACTAAAAATTATTTACTATGTTGTGTATTATAGGGGCCAAATGAGGCCATGGCAATAGATTGTGTCATATCAAATGAGGACACAACGGATGAAGTAGGACATAACATACTCTGATTTTGACTTAACTGAGGAAAAAATGATCTGATGGCATTTTGTGATACATCTATCTTTTTTCATAGTATTATTGAAATTTATAATGTATTATCTAATCTTGAAATAAATTAATGCATGTTGTTGATTATTTTAGATGGAGATTGGAGCAAATACAAAGCCTGAGTGTTCAACTAGCAAAAGAACAAGATATGTATGTAGATGTGGACCTAACACTATTAAATCATGTAGAGGATATTAGGTGGAAGAGGATATGATAATAGATCCTACAGACACAACAAATGATTGCACTGAACAAGAGGTTGGTCATGACTATAGTACATGGGATGAATACTTTGAGAAAATTGTTGTTTGTGGATGTTTTGTATGTCATGGAAAGAAACAATTCAAATGAGTGATTGTACAAAGACATTACAAATATGATGAGCTTCTAGTCAGTAGTATTCTTACTACAATTGATTCAAATCCAATAGGAATTATGGTAATAAATTTTCCAATTTGATATAAATAACATGTATACTTCATATAAACATTGTTTTATATTATTTATATAACTAATTTTTTTCTTAATGGATACTTGTAGGATAAATTTCTTTGTTTAAAGTTTCCTAGATCACTGACTTATAGCCTAGAGGGCACTGATCATTGATTAGATGATACATCTAACAAAAATATGTACCAATAAACCAACTCGAAAGATGAGGAATGGATGAAAACAAGTAACAGAACAAGAACCAGTTTAAAGATGGGTAATTTCCTTAAAGAAAAAGGGAAGGTGGAATAGATACCCTATGAGAATGAATGTGATGGAGATGATGACTTTCCTCTGAGTTTGAGATCAGTTTACAAAGAGACATTTGATCATCGACTATATTGTGCTTGGCCTAGTGATCAACAACTACCTAGAGTGTACGAGGTGTTTCAATTTTGGGGATACAACTACATGATACAACCCTCCAATATTCATGGAGCGAATGTAGGTCTCTTTATTTTCCAAAATGTACATGTGTGGGATCTAAACATAGAAACAATTCAAAACAAACCACTAGGAGATTAATGCCATAGTATGGTCCATCATATTACAGTGGTGAATGGAGAAGTCTAGCAAAATATAAACCTAACATGTCAACATATGGTCTAAATTTGAATATGTATACACATTGTCTCCAATTAGAAAGTGGAAAAGAAATTAATAGAGGTCATATTATGTATATAGATGGATGTGCATACACACACAAAAATATTGTAGGATTTATAAATAGTAGTAAGGGAGGGGACCCTATTGTAAGACTGAATTGTCAATTTGTTGAGGTTATAAATGATAAAGATGGAGATATGGAAAGAGAGGTTGATAGATTGATAATGGTTGAGGCTATTATGGACCTTACCATTGGGGATGAGTTATTTATTGATTACCCCTTCTTAAAATGCACTCCTTTGTGAAAGAAAAGGGAAGAAAAAGGTCTCCCTAAGGATGTTCTGAAGGGAAAAAAACCAAAGAATAATAAATGAGTGTGGACTGATGTTTTATAAACTATGTTGTCAAAATTGTGTTCTATTTAAATTATTGTATTAAAAAGGAAGTCTATAAAATAATGTTCCATTATTCAATTAATGTATATATGTTCATACAATTTATATTTATATTTTTTAAGCCATATTTGATTATATTTATTTTAAATTGATACATTTATGATGTATCCAATTGTTTCCAAACATTAAATTATACTTGCATTTGTTGATAGGTGGAAGATGTTGATGAAACACATAGTAATACCCAAGATCCAACTGGGTTATTAAGATTTGGACAGGATGATCCAAACCATCCTTTGAAAAATACCAGGCTAAAAGGAGTACTTGATTGAAGAGAATACTACCAACTGAGAAATATGAAGAGTTGATGAGATCCGCATACACTGATAACATGAGACCTAGCCTTAATGATGATGATCATGATAGTGAAAATGCTGTTAATGAATAAGGATTGAATGAAATACTTACAAGTTTCTTTGGGGATGTAAACAATGATGACAATAATGACCATATGGTTGATAGTAATGATGATAGCATGGGTAATTACCATCAATGTAATGTTGATGATAACAACCTAAAAGACTCCATGAAGAAAGCAACGAAGACACCCATGTTCAAATCGAGTGCAAGTAGAACATAAAAACTAGAATCCAGATTAATATTATTAGAAATCAAGTCACTATTTGGTTGGTCAGACAAAGGATTCACTACCCTACTGAAGTGAGTTGAAATCTATTTCTTACTTTGCATTTTCAATTGGTGTACATAATTCGTAAACATTCATCAACTTCGTTTATATTTATTTAAGGGGATTTTTAAACCATATATTGTATATAAACAATCCTAGTATAGATCAACATATCAAACATGTTAATCATAAGTCATTCATTCAATTGATTTAATCCCTAGAAATCTTACAAGGTAGTAAAAACTAAAATATTCCCTGAAGAGAATGTGTTGCCATCAACTTGCAGAGAGGCGTGTATGTTGTTGGTTGACTTGGGGATTGAATATAAGAAAATTCATTCATGTAAAAATGATTGCATTTTATATAGAGATGAATATCAAAACAAGGTAGAATTCCCTATATGCAAAGAGAAGAGATATCGTACAGATGTACAAGGTCCTACAACTCCAAAGAAGGTTTTATGTCACATGCCAATTATACATAGACTTCAACAAATGTTTCATTGCAAGTCACTTGCAAAATTGATGGAATAGCATGAAAAGAACATGAGTAAAGATGGATTGATGTGAATTCTGGCTGACTCCATAGAAATGAAACACAAAGGAAAAATGGCCAAGAAAATTCAAAGATGAACCCCGCAGTATTAGGTTTGGTCTTGCAATTGATGGAATGTGCCCATTATCTTTCCTAAGCTCAAATAATAGTTTTTGGCCAGTCATATTGATAGTATACAATATTCCCCCATGGATGAGTGTTAGAAAGGATCACCTAATCTAGACTCTAATTGTTCCAGGAAAAAATAAAGTTAAAAACATGGATGTTTATCTTGTACCTTTTATTGATGAGATGCAACTATTATGGAAAGGCATAAGAATGTATGAAATATCACATCGTCCATCAAATAGGGCCTTCATGTTGTATGATGCATTATGTTGGACTATTCATGATTTCCCAGTACTTGGTGTTTGTTCTGGTAAGATAAAATATTTATGTATTTACGCTCATAATTTATTTTCATCCCAACTTTCAAACTTAGTTTTATACTATTTTTTGATGTTATAAACATTACTTATTGATTTACAAGGCTTCAAAAAAATGGGATATTTGCATATCCAAGATGTGTAGAACATTTCAAGGGCAGTATTCTAAAGATCTACATAAATTTATTTACGCAACAACAAGGTTTTTCTACCACTAGATCATAAGTTTAGAAATTGCCTGAAGAATCAATTTGATGGAAAAGTTGAAAATAGAGGCCCTCCTATGATTATGGGTCCAGGTGATTGGCTTAAGAAGTATGAAGATGTTGAATTGAAAGCTTGGGAGGATTTTTTTGATCAGGGTGGTTCAATTGAAGAACCAAAACAAGTTGTAGTTAATATGCCAAAAGGAATGAAAAGGAAATCCATATTTTATGAGCTCCCTTACTGGAAGGATCTATTAATATATCACCTATTAGATCCTATGCTGATCTTCAAAAATGTTCCAAGTTTTATATTTTGACATATATTATGCAAAGAGGACACCTTGTCTTCGAGGAGAGATATTTCTCTTTCGCGTACCAAAATTGATAGAAAAAATTTGTGGCCAAATAGGGAAAATGAAACATATGAAAAAGCTCCATGTTTTTTTTTTTTTAAAAGAGCTATCTACCTGTAGACATAGAAAATGTATTGATTGACATTCCACATCTGATCCTAACCACTAACACCATTTCATCTTATATCATCCCTCGGTCTAACCATTTAATCAAATACCTTTATTTGATTAAATTCATCAATGTTCCTCTCTTAATTAAATAAATCATTTATCTAATTAAGTCATCATTCCTTGTTAATTAAATCAATCAGTCTGATCTAATTATCCCTATTTAATTAAATAATCAATTTATTTGATTAAATCTTTAAATTCCATCCATTAAATTAAATAAATTAAAACCTTATTTAGTTTAATCTAACTTCATCTCCTTGGTTAAATAAAACAAAAATCTTTATTTAATTAATATTGAAATCATATTCTTCTCATATTTGATTTAAATCAATCCATAAATCTAAATCAATATGCCACATCATTTTGATCTCTCATTAAATTAATTAACCTTGATTAATTTAATCTCTTCTCATGTCCCATCCTCTAGCTTTCGTAACTTGCACATGAAAATAGATTTAATTCATTTATTAAATCTTTTTTTTCTCTCAAAAGGAATAATAAAGTAATATTCCCTCAAGTTTGAATTCAAATCCAAGTGGAATTTTTCCTTCCAACAAGGAATTTACTCCACCTAAAAGTCCTTTTGCCTTGAGCCAAGTGGCATTCAATGCATCTTCTTTCCCTCTTACATGTCATTTCAACAATTTAAAATTACAAATAAATGCATTTATTGACACATTCTTCAAAACTTGCACATCCTCCATCCATTCATATGTTGACAAGTGGCATCTTTCCATTTGTTGATTCTTAGTCCCAAATTGCTCCATTTTGAAAATCTCTTCAACTTGATATTCTATAAATAAGAGGCTAATCTCCTCATTTCATCATCCACAATTTGAGCAAAGTTATTATACCCAAATCCATAGCATTCTATCATCAAATTCATCCAAGCATAGTTAGGATTTTTGTAGATTTTCAATATGGAGCTCCATTGAAGTCATCACCATAAGCATGCACCTTTCATCAATCATCTTCATCACATCATTGGAGTTGGGAAAGGGCCAATTTTCACATCAAATTGGCAACAATTCCCTCAAGAGATTAAGAGTTTTCTTTGTGTTAGAATAGGATTTGATATCTTTTTTTTAAGTTTGTTGTGTTCTTCATTTCATTCCTTTTCTTTTGAATTCAAATGGGTTTCTAGAGGAATCATGGTTTTAATCTTGCATTTGATCTAATCTATTGATTGTTTGTTGTGTTTGTTCAGGTTGGGAATCTTGGTTCACATTTTGGTGCTAGAAGGAGGGCCCTCTTGAAAATCTAATCATGTTTTTGCACTAAAATTCATGTTTTCTTTGTTGTTTTTATGCCTACAGGAAACTCCACCGCTGGAAGCTCAGCATCGTTGTTTAGCACTACTGAAAACTCAGCGTCGCTATATTGAACCACTACAAATTTCAAACTGCGACGCTCCATACTTCCCGCCCATAATTCAAATTTTCAAACAACACTGCTGAATCTTTCCGGCTCACTGGAATCTTTTCAAAATCCAAACTGCACCATTGACCTAAACAACAACGCCTTCATGCTCACTGGTTTGGCTACAGAGCGACACTAACTGTTAAGTGGTGTTATACAACACTGTTGGTAATTTCAAAATGCAACACCTTCATGGATTGCACCGCTGGAGGGAAGTAGGAAGTGCAAATTTATTTATGACATGCGTTTTATCAATTTTTTGTTATTTGGTCTATTTTCTGCTTTCTTGGCCTCTATTTTTGTAGAACCTAACTGATTTTCTTGTAGGTTGGATTGATCAAAGGTGAAGAGGAAAAAAAGCATGATGACCTCATTTCATGATATCAAGTGTTTTTAAACACTCTAGTGTTTGTTCAACACTCTTAGAGGATTCATTATTCCTCTTAAGGAAAATTTTTCTATCTTTCATGCTTAGGACTTACTAGTTTCATTTTGGGCTCTAAAATGAACTCTTTAAATTCTTGTTACAAAAGGGAGCTTAAAATGAACTTTAGGACACAAACTCACTAGATTTTGTTTGGGGCTAATAATTGAACAAGGAAAATTCTCACACTTCATTTGGTGCTATAAAAAGGAGTCATTATTGCTTTGTTGGATTAAAAAGAACATGTGCTACTTTGTTTTGTGATTGCTTACTCAAACTAACACCATTGAAAAGATGTATGCACTTCTCTCGAGCCTCATGGAAATCTTGAGAATCAAAAGGATTTTTTATGGTGTTAGGTTGGGATAAAGTAATTACCTCCACACTTCATTTTGGGAACTAAAATTGAACAAAACATCTTGCAAGTGTGATCCAAACCTATCACGTGTATTCTCTCTTTGTTTCTCAACAAAGATTGATCGAGTTACAGATATGTTTGTTTGCTATTGTTTATCTTAGAGGGCCTGCCTTGGGGAAAAAATACTCACCCAAGGGAACGACTCAAATGGTAACACTCTAAAGCCAAGAGTATTTCCAGCTAGGATATAAAAGTGGGTACTGGAACAAAGGCCAATATCACACAATTGGCTATGAAAAGAAGGGAAGCAATGGTCTCTTGCCACGTTGGGTCAACTCCTACAAATGGAAAGTATGAATTAAAACCTTTGTTGTAGAAAGGACAAAATCCCTATCTATTTGTTGGTGCAAGAACGGTCATTCTGAAGTCGCCCCACACTTTTACAGTTTTTAGTAGAAATGGAAAGCATACCATGGGAGTTTCATGGGTACTGATGCTTGGCTGCTCTGAGAAGTGAGTGTCGTGGAGGGGAGCTAGTGGGTTCAATCATCTAACCATTCACTAAAAATAAGCGTAGCTGGACTTGTCCAAGTGGGGACTCAACAAATGTAGTCTTTCATATCCATTGGATTGTGATTGTTCTTGGTTACAAAAACACTTTGCTTGTTTGAAAACATTTGGAAACAAACATTTAACATAGTCATCAAAACTTCAAACCCTTTACGAATCAAATACAATTGACCAAATTCATGTGTTATTGCTTTCCCTTTGGATTTTATCCTTAGAGGTTTCTAAACACTTGGATTATATCTCAATTTGCTTACTAAAGTTAACAATAGGTAACCCTTGGCTCGATTTCATCAAAGTTCACATAACATACCTTGTGGAATGAGAAGAAGTTAAGACATTGGACATCTAGTTTGAAAACCAAAGAGTGTGTTTGTGATAAAACAAAATCATTAAGCAAAGATAACAAAATTGGCTCTCACACATGTGTTAGTTCCTCATGATTTCCAAGAAAGTCAAAATCCCAAAGAAAAAGTCCTTGAGAAAAAGTTCAAAATTTAGGAGTCACACTTGAAAGGTCATCAATAAATATATTAGGAAGTGCAATCAAAAGCAACATATCAAAATAAGCAAAAAATTCACAAGGTTCTATAGACTCATTCCTTTGAACAATCCAGAAATGTATACTCAATTTGAAGCACTTCTTGGCTAAGAGGTCCTTACAATTATTGTATGTTCTTCAATACCGAGGTCTAGTAAACAATTGTCTTTTTAGGTACATCCTAGGATCAAAATCAAACCTTTTCATCCATCCTTGAACATCAAACTAAAATCACCTCACCATCATCTTTTGAAAAATCTTGAAATTATCCTCCATGCTATAAAATAAAAATCATCAAATCCTTGAAGCAAAAATCCTTGAAATCTTTGAATCAAAACATCAAATCATCTTGGGCTAGGTATGTGTAGATGCATCCTTTTGCATATGCTTATTCAAATTATCAAACCATCTTGTTTAGCTAGGTATATGTAGATGCATCCTTCTTCATATTCCTTGTTAAATTATCATCTTTGAATAGGTGTGGGTAGATGCATCCTTCTCCCTACACATTCAAAATATCATCCTTTGAGAAAATCTACTCCCTAGATAATCATCCAACATCTTAGGGTCCATTTGTTCATAAATCCAAAAAATAGAGCAAACCCAAAATCAAATCAAGGTCAATTCAAAATTCAAAAACAAATCCAAAAGGTCCTAAAAAGTCTAGTATCCCCTCAATATTTCTCAAAAGTTCAAAAATCCACATCATCCCCATTATATCACCTTTGATCCTTAAAAAAATCCTAAATTTTCTCTTTTTGTGCCTAAGATTAGATCAATCCAAAGAATTAGAGATTCATATCCCATATTCTTGAAAATTGACCCCTATTTTATGGTGAAAACTAGATCACAACACAAGAGGAACATGGAACCCAACAAAGAAACATCCACTACAAGTGACCTAAGTCAAACAAATTCTAAAACAAATCCCGTTGAATCAAGTAGTCCTCTAATCAACTTTCCTTCATCATCACAAAACCCTCAAGAGGAAGGCCAAGTAGAGGATCTTACCTATAATCCCTTTGGAATGTCACACGAGGAAATCATTGAAATGATTCAAAATTCAGAGAACCATAAGATTATCAATATCATGATGAGACTCGACCCTTCACTATACATGCTTGAATTAGAAAAGAAAGGGGCTAAACTCCTTTCTGATTTCGATGTGATCACTATTGTGGAACCATATTTTGGGATCAAACCCCCAATTTCATCCACACTCCCCATCTCATCTACACCCCCATCCCAAAGTATCACTCAAAACATCTCACAAATCACATCATCCATTGCTCCAACTCAACCCAGTCTTAACAAGGGAAGTGCATTTCTCAATGCCTTACAAACACACCCCCTTGTCAATAATCAAGACTTGGATGCAAACACCATCTTGGGGAAAACCGTACCCAAAAATCTATTACATACATATGTCCCTCTAACTTTTCATGATCCCAATGATCCGTCATCATCATCCTTTCATGCAACACCCCAAACTTCTCTCCCCACAACCTCACAAGGAGAGGGTGACATGTTCGGACCAGGGGGCATTTTCGACACTACACCATCCCTCACATCTTCACCAATTCCACCATTACCATCATCATCCACACCACTTCTTGGCTTAGGGCTTCCTCCTTTACCAAGTATAAATCAAAATCAAACCAACATCTTGAACATCAATCAAAGCATCACGCCAAACTCCCAAAAATTTTCATCGACATCGCAAAAAAAGATGGAAACTACATAGGAAATCACCAAATCATAAACCATCCCTCAAAACATGTTCTCTCAAGGACCAACCACATTGATCGCACCATCTACCACTCAAACCCCAACCATCAACATGACAATGCCTCTCACCACCACAATGAGCACCATTCCAAATCCACCATCACCGCCACCACCACAAAGCTCCAATACATCAAGCCAATATAGTATTGTGTTGCAAGCCACTCAACAAGATGCCTATCAAAAGGCACTCATGTAAGTAAAAAAACAACAAGCTGTACAACTTGCTGCTCAACAAGCTGCGCAACTAGCTGCTTAGCAAGCCGCTGAAGCTATGCAAGTTGCTCAAGCTGCCCAAGCTGCATTATAAGCACAATAGGCTGATCAAGCCTAAATATTATTGCAACAGCAACAAGAACAAGTTGCACAAGCTCAAACGACACAAGTACAAGCTCAGGTCACACAAGCACAAGCTCAAGCTCAAGCTCAAGCTCAAGCTCAGGCTCAATCTTAGGCACAAGCTCAAGCGCACACTCAAGCTCAAGCCCAATATCGAGCGCAACAAGCACAATCACAAGCATAATATATTTCACAACAAAAAGCAACACAACAACAAGCATATCAGCAAGCACTAAAACAATATCAAGAATAACAAGAAGCAACCCAATTAGTAGCTCAAAAAAAAGAATTGTTGGCACAACAACAATAGTAGGCTCAACAACAGGAAATCCTAGCACAATAGCAACAAGACCAACAACAAGCATTGTTGATACAACAACAAGTACAAGCATACATGGCTTAATAGAATGTGAAAATACTACCAATCAATACATCAACCAATCCACCCATCCCATCAACAAGCGAATCACCTTAGAATACTTTCATCTCACCCCCTAATCGACAAAATGATGTCATAGAAAAAATAAAATTACTCTCACAGCAAGTGCTCGATCTTCAATCAGTGCAAACCACGAAAAACACCCAACAACTTGTGTCCTTATCCGTTCAAGAGGAGCCTTGTGATGAAACCATTCCCAAAGGGATTTGAGATCCCCAAATTCGATAAATATTGTGGGATGGGAAACCTTGAAGATGACATTAGGGAATTCCAGGTTCATTGCATGGATGTTGCATATGATGATACTTATCTAATGCAGCTATTTCCTAGGATTTTGGCTGGCCAGACCATGGAATGGTTCTCTCACCTACCTACATGCATCAAGACATTCCAAGAAATCATAGATGCATTCACCAAAAACTATGCATGCAATATTGCCATGGATGTTAGTCTATAGGAACTCTTAGCTCTGAAACAAGGGAAGAATGAATCATTTGCTTCATTTCTACAACGATGGCGATCCAAGGCCAATCGGAGCAAATGGGTCATGCCCGAGGAACAACAAGTGTGCACTATCATATCCAACCTTAATGGCCTCTTGGCTTTCCACCTCAAAGTCCAAGGGATCACCATGTACGACCATTTGATTTCCAAGGTGCTTAGCATCGAATGAGCCCTTATAACACAACTTGAAGGATCAACTTCATATCCTGAACAACAAAAAAATCACCCACCCACCAATTACAATGACAAACCTCGCACATGGGAAAGAAACAAAAATGTTACCAATGATCGTGTTGTTATGCCAAAGTTGTCATCAATACCCCTCAGCAAAAGACACCCACATCGTAACAACAAATCGAAAATCATCATCAAAACAACCATCCAGTAAACACAACACAACAGTCAAACAATCAAGTGATCAATAATGTCAATGATCAAAAGGGACCGCCCTAGCAAAACAAGAACTTCACCAAGTGGAAGTACACTGCCCTTGGGAAACCACTCGAAGTCATCATGAAGAAATTGATAAATGAAAACCTCATCAAGGCTCCCACCTATGAGAACTACCAAGAACCAGATGTTAAACCTCCTTGGTACAATGAAAATCAGCTTTGTGACTTCCAAAAAATCAAAGGGCACACCACTAACAATTGCATGAGATTAAAGAACCTAGTCCAAGATCTCATTGATCAAAAAATCATAAATATGGAACAACCAACAGGAAATCAAAATCTCAAAATATACATGAATCCGATGCCTAACCATAACAATAAAGGGAACAATAACACTGATAAGGGGAAAGGCACCTTCAAAAATGTGAATCATGTGTATGATCATGTCGTCACTTCCCTAGATGACTACGATGCTACCATCACCATCAAAGGAGCCCATACTGATTGTGGAGTCAACACAAGAGGTGGAAAAATTACCATTGCAAGATCATCTCAGCCAAACAGAGTACCAACACCCAACCCTAGATCTGTTCCCAGTGGTTATAATGTCCTTGATAACCTGAAAAGAACTCCAACACAAATATCCATCATGGAGTTATTAAAAATCTCATCCGCCCACAAGAAACTCCTTGAGGAAGCATTGGCTTCATCCACTGTCCCCGCAGATCTTGATGTGAAACAATTCCAAGCTATGGTCAGAAAAATCATCACCTCGAATCTCCTTACATTCTCTGACCAATATTTTTCTGCTCAACCATCTCATAACTGGGCACTCCATTTAGAGGTCCTAGTGCAAAAAAAAAAACTCAAGTGAGTCTTGGTGGATGAAGGTGCGGGCTTGAATATTTGTTCCCTCAAGCTCATTAAGAACCTAAACATCTAAGAGGATTCCATCTAAAAATGCAAAGGTATTACAATCGGAGCATATGATGATCAAGAAAGAGTGTCCCAAGACACAATCCAAATCCATATTCAAGTAGGGTCATCTATCATGGAAACAACCTATCAGGTCTTGGACCTTGACTTGCCTTATAACATTCTCCTTAGACATCCATGTATCCATGCAATGCAAGCAGTAGCATCAACCTTCCATCAATGTGTCAAATTCACATATGAAGGACAAGAGGTCTCCATCCATTTGAGATCCTAAACCATTCTCCTACTGCAAGAACCTTGAGGCAAAATACTACAAAATACCTCAAGTACCTAAAAATGATGAAGGCCCATCAACACCGTGCATTGATCCAGCCACTCTCGCCTTCACTTCTGCGATAGAGACACCCGCCATTCCCGCCATCCCCACCATCTCTGATATCAAAGTCATCATCTAGGACAATGGTTGCAGAAACTATATGATTCCCAAAAATTCCTTTGTTGTAGGAGAGTTACCACAATCTCCTAGATCACGAGGACATCTGCAATCAAATCAAGCCTCCACTTCCCAAACATCCCCTGAATATCCCAACTTCAGAAGTTGGGGGGATCTCAGTCGAGAAGTCATAGAGGAGGACCCATCTCATCTCCTATACCAAGATAATAGACCAACAACTAATCTATTAATGGATGATAGAAGCAAAGGTTTACAAATGATGCTCACAATGGGCTATGATAGAAACCAAAAATTAAGGAAAAACAATAATAGGCTTATAATACCCCTCATTCTTGAGACGTGAATGAGAAATCTTTGGCCTCGGATGTACCCCTATGAGTATAACCATACATGGATGAGGTCCCCCAGTTAAAGCAGTCAAGACTCCCCATGAACCAACACCAGCTGAACTTTGCTTACCTGTATCCACTGGCCGCATATTAGATAATTTCACTTTTGATATAACTGGCATCTATAGTAGCAGTGATGATAAGGATCCCATAACCAACGTACCCATGCTCTTTAAGAAGACCTCCCTTCTCATGATTAGTACCTTATCCTACGAGTCTAAAAATCAAAATCATGAAATTCGTCTAGTCTACCTAGAACTCATCGACTATGACCAATGAGGACCACCAATTCTTGACACATTAAAAAATGATGAGGCACTCTTAGAATTCATGGGACTACGGGATAATATTCCATGTGGGGATCACAAAGAAGGTTCATCATCGAGCTAGATACACAAGCCTATTATGGGGAAATGATTGAATCCCTCAGTCACAAAAGTGAGAAATTAAGAATAATATCTAAGTCCTTGAGTGAAAACCACACTGTGGCACTCTCTGACACAAAAAAAGTAAAAAGAAAGGATGCATCCAATGGTGAAAACCTCTCTGAGGTGCCTGAGGATGGAGGATTCAATCTTCCTTTTAGAGCTCTCCATCAGCAAAAATCAACAGTCCTAGCCAAAAAGTGTAATCCAGTCAACCTAGGAACATAGCAGACATCGCACATCACATTCTATGTGGAGTCATTACTATCAGAGGAAAAAGAGCCCCTAGTAGCCTTCTTGAGAGAAAGACAAATTAATTTTGCATGGAGCTATGCAGACATGCCTGGGCTTGACCCAGAGATTGTAGTTCATCACTTAGCAGTATATCCTGAAGCACAGCCTGTCTAACCAAAACTCAAGAAAATGCACCATCAGATTGCCTTGCTAGTCAAAATGGAACTAAAGAAGCTATTGGACACATGATTCATTTGACCAATATACTATCCAGAATGGGTGTCAAACCTGGTTCCTGTCTCAAAACCTGATAGGAGCATCAAAATCTGCATAGATTTTAGGGACTTGAACAAAGCATGTCTAAAAGATAATTTACCGTTGCCCAATACTGACATATTTATAAACATGATGGCGGGACACGAAATTCTTTCCCTAATGGATAGTTTCTCGGGATACAACCAGATAATGATTGCTAAAGAATATCAACACAAAACGACCTTCACTTGTCCATGGGGGACTTACTACTGGAATATGGTGCCATTCGACTTGAAGAATGCAGGAGCAACATACCAAAAATCCATGACGTTAATCTTCCATGACATAATCCATAAAAATGTCAAAGATTATGTTGATGACATACTATCCAAATCAAGAAAAAGGAGGGATCACATAGCAACCTTAAGTGCCATTTTTGACAAGCTGGAGGAATACAAAGTCTGATTAAATCCAAAGAAGTGCGTCTTCGACATACAATCAAGAAAGTTGCTAGAATAAATAGTGTCAATGAGAGGTATTGAGGTAGACTCGACCAAGGTAAAAGTAATCCTTGAGATGGAAGCACCCAAAAAATTAAAACAATTGAGAGGTCTCCAAGGCAGGCTTCAGTCCATTTGAAGGTTCATAGCACAACTGGTAGATAAAAAAAATCCATACTCTCACCTACTTCACAAGGGAGTAGCATAAAAATGGGATACCAAGTGTGAAGAAGCCTTCAATAAGATCAAATAATATCTACTTACACCATCGGTCCTCATGCCACCGATCCCAGGAAAGCCATTAATTCTCTATGTGTCAGCAACAACAACATCCCTTGGTGCTCTTCTAGCTCAGCATGGCAAAAATGGGCTAGAAAGGGCCATATATTACATCAGCCACACAATGGTTGGGCATGAGTTAAATTAATCATTCATTGAAAAATAATGTCTAGCAATAGTGTTTGCTTCACAAAAATTTAGACATTACATGCTGGCACACAAAATAAAACTCATCGCCAAAATTGACCCTCTTAAGTACTTACTATCAAAGGCAATGCTCAATGGAAGAATTTCCAAATGGGTCAAGATAATATCAGAGTATGACATTGAATATGTGGAGTGGAAAGAAATCAAATTCCAAGTCATAGTAGACCAACTTGCAGAAGCACCAATCTATTTAGAGAATCAACTTATATTAGAGTTTCCAGATGAATCCTTCTTCAACTTCAGCATAGCCAATCACTAGAAACTCTACTTTGATGGCTCATACACACCACATGGATAAGGATTTGGTGTTTTCTTCGTCACCCCATAGGGAGATTACATACCTAGATCCTATAAATTAGCATTCTCCTGCACCAACAATATTGCAGAATATGAGGCTTTAACCATAGGCCTTAGAATAGCAGTGCAGTGGCACATCATGACCCTTAGAGTATACAGAGACTCCCAGTTGATAATAAATCAAGTGAATGGTGAATACCAAAGTAAGGATGATAAGCTCACTCCATACAAGAAACTTGTGGAGACTCTCAAAGAACCCTTCATCGAGATCACATTCGAGCAAATTCCTAAAGTAAACAACAGAGCTGTAGACGCCATGGCAACAATTGGATCCTTACTGGAAATCCCTTGCAACGTCCTAAAACATGAATTCTTGGTAGAGAAGCTTCTCGTGCCTAAATTAGAGGTAACAGATTCAGAATGTGTGTGAAATCGTTAGTCTTGGAGATCCCTAGTACCATGACATTTATACCTACCTACGAATAGGTGTCTTACTTGTTGACTTACCCTCAAGCTTAAAAATAACTTTTGTTAAAAAATCCTCTAGGTTTGTCATCCTAGGAAATACCTTATACTGTGGAAGCATAGAGGGAATCTTATTATGTTTCCTTAATTCTAATGAAGGCTTGATTGCTTTAATTGAGGTGCATAATAGAATTTGTGGTTCACACTCGAGTGGAATGACCTAGGCCAAGAAACTATTGAGGATGGGGTATTATTGGCCCACTATGGAGAAAAATGCACACAACTATGTCAGAAGGTATCTATAATGTCAACAGTATGGGGACCTCATCCATACTCCAGCTCAAGAGCTCCATCATTTTGTTACACCATGGCCCTTCTCATAGTGGGCGATTGATCTCATCGAAAAAATCACTCCCACTTCATCTAATGGCCATAAGTTCATCATAACCGCCACTGAGTACTTTACCAAGTGGGTTGAAGCCATACCAATGACCTACATAATGGGGAAGCAGATATCAAAGTTCATCCCGAACTATCTCATATGTTGATATGGCATTCCCCAAGCTATTATCTCTGATAATGGGACACCATTCAAAAATCAGGATGCCTGTGACCTTTGCAAAAAATTAAAACTCCAACATCATTCTCCACCCCATATTATCCCCAAGGCAATGGCCAAGCAGAAGCCATCAATAAAACCATCCTAAAGATCCTTAAAAAAATAGTCAATGACATAGGTTGTGACTGGAATTTGTAGCTCAATCCTGCCCTTTGGGCTTATTGAACTAGTATCTACACACCCACTAGTGCCACCCCATTCTCCCTAGTCTACGAATCAGAAGCCATACTACCCATTGAGATAGAGCTCCCATCACTAAGAATATCATTGCAAAATCTTATCATAGATGAGGAATACCGAGTATCAAGATTGAATGAGCTGGAGCTACTGGATGAGCGGGTATAGATGCTTTAAATCATTTGCAAGTCTATCAGAACAGACTCAAGATGAGCTATAACAAAAAAGCAGAAGCAAAACTTTCCAAGTTGGAGAACTAGTACTAAAGGAGAATTAGAAGAACGTCCCAAATCCAAATAGCAAAGAAAAATTTGAAACCAATTGGTTGGGACCATTTATTATCACAACAAGCTATAAGTCAGGAGCATATTGGTTATCAACACCCAAAGGGAAACCTCTGCAGGAGCCCATGAATAGCTCCCATCTCAAAAGGTTTTATGCCTAATCTTTAAAGCTATAGAACCAAAAAATCCAAAAAATCAAAAAATGTCCTAAAAAAATGGTTACCTTGATGAAAACCTAGTAAATAGGCATCTTGGTGACAACAAAAAAATCAAAAAAGAAAAAAATCCAAAAAAATCAGAAAAAGGATTAAAAACAATAAAGAGAAAAATCGTCCTCTAGTGAAAACCACTTCGATGGCACTTTGGGCAAGTACCTTGGTGAAAACCTGGAAAACAGGCACCTTGTGTAAATAAACACTTTCCATCCACCAGGATCTTCACGGCTCATTCTTCATCATCCATTCATTACACATCCATCTTCCATCGCATTCCATATCTCCATCCATCATCCGCCTACATCTGCACCATAGCTCGGTCATGTGTTTGTATCATGATGCCTCTTAGTACTACTCGACCCATTCTCAAGGTTAGTTTGTCTTGCCTTTATCAAAGTAGTCTATTGCATCATGTTGGGGGCATGTTCTCATCAGATTGGATTCGTGTATATTCTTGAAGTCCTTAAAACAGAAAATCCAAAAACATCAGAAAATTAGAAAATCCAAAAACATTCATAAAACCAAGAAAATCCAAAAACATTCAAAACATATCAAAATCCCAAAAACAGGTCAAAAAGTCAGTCAAAAAGTCAAAAAACAGAGTCATCTTGTCGAACTACAGGTCTCTGAGCTTTGAACGTAGGCAAGGTTGATCTTTGATCATCCCCCGAGACATTTAAGTCGGTCCTTTAGGAGTCTATCATAATAAACTGGCATTTCATCATGTATATCTTCATCTGTAAATCGGTCAAGTCATTAGTCGAACTATGCCATCTCTATGTATATAACGTAGGCAAAGCTAATCTATTGATCAGCCCCTAAGGCCCCTAGGATAGGTCTTTAGGTTAGTCTCTTGTCAAAATCTCAAAAAACCCCAAAACACTTGAAAATCAAAAATCAAAACATTTATAAAATCTCGAAAATACCAAAAATAGCCTCAAAACATTTCAAAACTCCAAAAACATCCAAATATTTGAAAAAATCCATCTGTCTCATCTCATTTTCACCGGCAATAAATGCTGCTCATAATAAATGATTGTCATCCTCAACCTTTGGTAAAACAATTAGAAACAAGTTTAGTAGGTTAAAAGTGAAAAAAACAAAACATCAAAGTCTCAAGATCTAGGTTAGTACGTAAGCAAGTTGGTCAACTCTTTGTGTCAATAGCCTATCATCCAATCAGCCCCATATCAAATCATCTGATATCATCATGTCCTAGGATGCATCCTTCCTACAATGGACATCAACATTAGGCATCAACATAGTTTAGTCCTGGCTAGCGGTATTGAAAAACATTAGCTTGTTTTTTTACTATATCTTTATCTTTTGATTTATCTTATTGTGCTCATTCCAATGACCTCTCAATGATGTCCCCAACGAATGGATTTAGAGAGATAGGAATGGGGAAACAATTATTATCTTTTTATCTGTTGAGCTTGTTGGAATTTCTTGTAATATAACTTGGCACATACTTGTTTTATTTAGGTATGTACGAAGGGTGTTTTAGATATCTTGTTGACCACATAGGAAGGATTTTCTTCCTATGTTTTGGTCTAAGATGTGTGAAATACCTAAGGTGCATCCTAGTAAGGTTTTCGTATGTCAGAGGTGAACAAGGATATCCTATCTGACTGTCGATTCAAAGTCCATCACACTAGATACAATGTCATCCTGGTTCTTAATACCTTGATGCATCGTATTTATGTGTGTTATAAAAAATAAGATAATTGGCCCTTTGAAAATCCCAACTCCATGATAGATATTCATTATCATCATCATCTTGTGTCTTTTTGGAGCCTCTTCTTTCTTCCATTTCTTCTTTCTTTTCATGCTAACAAGGTACTATGACAATTAATCATTTATCACTAAGAATGCATTCATCTTGCATCCACAAATCGTCAACACAATGCATATCATATAGAAAACATTGATCATATCATACACATATAATATATATTTGTTATTCTAAGCATCTCATAATCATAACAGTACATACACATTTGCATATGAACATCTCTTACGTAATCACAAATAAAAATAAAAATCCATCACATCATTCATTGCATATAACCACCATCACATCACATAAATATGTCATTATAAAGTATAAGAATTTGCATCCATTTGCATAAAGCATACAAAAAATACATCATCATAAAAATGCATATCATCCATCATCCATCATCCATCCATATCATATAGAACATCTCATAAATCACAATCATTTTGTATAAATATTTCATAAGTCATCCCATATCATTATAAACATCCAGTGCATAATTAAACAAAGCATAATAGGTATATAATAATTATAAACAACCCATTGCATTAAGTGCATACATCCATCCATAATCATATAAAACATCTCATAAAAGCATTCATTATGCCATCACATATACATCATAGGGTCATTACTCACATATCATTTTGCATAACATATTATTTCATATGTAATATCACATCACATCATTATTATAACATCGTCATAAGTTCATATCATACATGGAAAATAACATATATTCATCATTGTGTAGCCACATATCGTGATCATTGCATTTGCATCATCATCACCATCATAACAGAAAAAGATATCAAAAAAGAAATCATTTCATAAATCATCACATTTGCATCAACATACATATCATATAGATTACACCATCATAAAAGCATACAAAAAAAGGTACTACAAGAGAAATGCACCATCATAAACATACATATCATCTATAATCCATCCATATCACATATCATATAAATCCATTATATCCATAATCGTCACAAAGGCATATCATATATCATCATTGGAAGCATAATATGGATCTATTAGTCACATAACCATCAAATAACACATATATCATCTGAAAGAAATGCATCCATACATAGAATATCCATCACATAATACCATAACATTATTGCATCACATATAGAAATAGAACTATCCATAATGCATAAAGAAAAGTTAGCACACAACACATCACATCAACATCATCATCTCATATATATCATCAAGTAACTGTCATAGTACAAAATAATAATTGGATCACTGTACATGTGTATGTCAATAAGTACAAAGGCCCATTGGGCTATCAAAAATGAGCCCATAAGGCACAAAAGAATAATATCTTGATAAAAAAGGAGGTCTAACCCTCCTATTTGTTACCCTCGCCTCTGTCACCATGACCCTCTATTGGTCTGTGGCTGGTCCTCTGTGAGTAATCTGGGGCCCGGGTCGCTCTAGGTATGACTTGATGATAAAGCAACCGATAGTAATTTGCCTCCCGGATGGCCTCCCTACATTAGCGAAGAGACACTATGTTGTGAGAGGAGGAAGCTTCCATGCTCTCCAGTTGTTGTCTGTGGCCCATCTCTACAACCGCCTATAGCTCTATGGCTTGCCTTTGTAAAATTGTCTATCTCTCTTCGCACGGGCTCGGTCCCTCTCTGTTGTCAAGGCCTGGACCTGGGCCTGCAACTGTAATATCAGGCCATCTCTTAGATCCGATTGACCCGCTGGCTATACTAGTGGAGGCTGCACATGAGGTTGGTCCTCACCCCTAGCTCGTGGTGGTGTAGTGACCTGATCCTGCTGCCCATCATGTCCACCATCCGACCCTTGATCCCGGTCCTACATGTGAACATCTGCAATGAGGCTGATCCACCTGAATCTGTGGTGGCTAGTCTTGAACCACCTGACCTGCTAGAGGACTGCCACCTCCTCATCCTTGGACTTCCCCCCTACCCCTAGCTCTCCATTGAGTAGAGGATGCACCTAGAACTGTCAAATGTAGAGGTGGTCGGAACCAATCTATGTATGACTGAGTCACTCCTGGATTTACGACTGCCTGATCATACACCTATGGGCAGGCCACCAACTACCTAAAACTATCCACTGCCTCAGAGGCAAGAATGTATCACCCCCAAACACCTTGCAATACTGTGTGAGAAAAAATGGCCACATAGTCATCGTCTGGTCTATCCTGAACCTCACCAAACTGGCACTGAACTCGTCCTGGCAGATACCTCTCAATCATAATGTGCTCCCATCCCTACATGAACCGGTCCTAGTAGGAAAAGAACAACTATTGTACATCATCAGCCCATCTGAGCCGACCAAGGTATTGGTGCCATGTGAACACCATCATCTCATCAATGACCATCCTCCAATGAGGGATCCCATGCTCGCCTATGTGTGTAAAGGACACACCGCCCCTATAATGCCAAACCACTGGATCATCGGGCCCGATTGGCACTAGAAAAACCCTTGGCTGAAGACTGAAGATATGCTCCCACACCCACACATGAAGGAGTTTGACACTGACACCAATTGCCCTGCCTTCAAAATATGCATACTCATGTAAATCCCTGTAGAGAGAGGCAAGAAGAACGAGACCCCATGCAAAAAAAATTGGCCTGTCATGAACCATCCGCTCCTAGCAAAGCCCCCAGCCAAGACTGAATTACCGACCTCATCAATCCAAAGTGACAAGACCTAAGATGATGGTAGCAATCACTAGTCAGAAGGGCGTCGTGAGCATCCTGTGGAACTCTAACTCTATCTGGCCCTCACAATATATAATGTCCTCTATAGCCAAGACTACATGGCAAGCATCTTGTCTTGCATCTATATCATGAATAACTCATTGACCATGTATCGACAATCTAAGGATGCACCACATGTCCTCTAAGGTGATGGTGGCCTCGCCAGTAGGAAGATGAAAGGACAACATCTCACTGTGCCATATCTCGGCAAGCCTAGACATCATGCCAAGATTAGTCCACACAGGTGTTGCATAGGCAATGTACCATAGCCCCATCTCATGGAATCGGTCCTGCTCCCTGTCAGTCAGATCTCGCAAGTAGCTGAATATCTCCCACGATCTGTGCTCACGAGAATAGAGCTCCCTCACCGCCTCCTACATCAGGAAAATTTATCCCGAGCATTCAAGAATCTAGCCCAGCATTGCAAACTATGAAGGAATCATAGTTTGAAATTTGCAAACTGTGACACTCATACCTTCAAATCCCAAATTGTGTCATGATGGTGCACTTTGCTTAAGCACCCCAAACCCTAATTCTAAAGTTTGTTGTGGCGTTGGAGTTAAGAATCCAGCACTCCATTTCATGAATGTGTCAGAGTTTGGAGTTTTTTCCCAAACTCCAAACTCCACCACGGTTGTCCATCTTGTGATAGCAATCCAGTTTAAAAGACCAAGTGGTCTAGTTTGAAATTTGAGCGGCGCTATATAGCACTGCTGCGAGAGACCTAGTTCTAAATGGAATAAATGAACACATAAAATGATAAACGAAGCTCAAGTAAGGATCACTTACTGGTGCCCCAATGTCAGGAGGTCACTGGTATGTCCATAATTGGTCAAAGATATGCAACAGGAGCTGTCATTGTGCCATCTCATCAAGGTATCAAAGCTCAAATCGCAAAATCTCTATAGGCTGTGTGAAAATGAATTGGAAGTGGCCTCCTAAGGCCTATTTAAGATTGTTTTTGACCTTGCTTAGCCATCTAGAAGAGGTCTAGGTCCTCTGAATCCATTTTTATTCATCTAAAGGTCGTTTTACCTCATTTTTCGCCCTCCTAGACCCTTTTTTGGACTTGTCGGCCACCTTGTATTTTTTTTTCGCAAGATCACCCAAAAAATCAAAAAATTTGTCTGATCTCTTGAGGGGGTAGTATATTAGCATAATTTTCTTCGCCAGGGAAATAGTGAGATAATTTTTAAAATCAGAAAAAATTTGGCTTTTGATTGAGACTGTTTATTCTTTGAACCAATGCAACGAGTGCAGTGCTTCAAAGAGGGGAAAAATGTAGACATAGAAAATGTATTGATTGACATTGCACATCTAATCTTGACCACTAACACCGTTTCATCCTAAATCATCCCTCGGTCTAACCATTTAATCGAATACTTTTATTTGATTAAATTCATCAATGTTCCTCTCTTAATTAAATAAATCATTTATCTAATTAAGTCATCCTTTCTTGTTAATTAAATCAATCATTCTGATCTAATTATCCCTATTTAATTAAATAATCAATTTTATTTGATTAAATCTTTAAAGTCCATCCATTAAACTAAATAAATTAAAACCCTATTTAGTTTAATCTAACTTCATCTCCTTGGTTAAAGAAAGCAAAAATCTTTATTTAATTAATCTTGAAATCATATTCTTCTCATATTTGATTTAAATCAATCCATAAATCTAAATCAATATGTCACATCATTTTGATCTCTCATTAAATTAATTAACCTTGATTAATTTAATCTCTTCTCATGTCCCATCCTCTAGCTTTTGCAACTTCCACATGAAAATAGATTTAATTGATTTATTAAATCTCTATTTTCTCTCAAAAGGCATAATAAAGGAATTTTCCCTCAAGTTTGAATTCAAATCCAAGTGGACTTTGTTCTTCCAACAAGACATTTACTCCACCTAAAAGTACTTTTTCCTTGAGCCAAGTGACATTCAATGCATCTTCTTCCGCTCTTACATGTCATTTCAACAATTTCAAATTTCAAATATATGCATTTATTGACACATTCGCCAAAACTTGCACATCCTCCATCCATTCACATGTTGACAAGTGGAATCTTTCCATTTGTTGATTCTTAGTCCCACATTGCTCCATTTTGGACATCTCTTCAACTTGATATTCTATAAATAAGAGGCTAATCTCCTCATTTCATCATCCACAATTTGAGAAAAGTTACTATACCCAAATCCATAGCAATCTATCATCAAATTCATCCAAGCATAGTTAGGATTTTTACAAATTTTCAATATGGAGCTCCATTGAAGTTGGGAAAGGACCAAGTTTCACATCAAATTGGCACCAATTCCCTCAAGAGATTAAGATTTTTCTTTGTGTTAGAATATGATTTGATATCTTTGTTTTAAGTTTGCTATGTTCTTCATTTAATTCCTTTTCTTTTGCATTCAAATGGGTTTCTTGAGGAATCATGGTTCTAATCTTGCATTTGATCTAATCTATTGATTGTTTGTTGTGTTTGTGCAAGTTGGGAATCTTGGTTCACACTACCAAATAAAAAATTTCATCTGTTCAATAGGGACACCTACTGGCTATGGATCATCATTAGATAAAGCTTTTACAGTTGATGGACATATCACAGGATTTAAAACACATGATTTTCACAATTTTATGAAGGTATTATATATCATCATTTAACATTTACTGGTAACATTGATTAAGTACTAAATATATTTATATATTTTGTTGTTTGAGAAAAAATTATTAATGACCTTTTCATAAATGTGTTTGATAGCATATCATTCCATTGGAAATTAGGGGGGATTCATGTGTTACAGTTGACTTAAGGAATTCCATAAGTCAATTGTCAGCATTTACAAGGTATGTGGTTATATGAAATGTTCATGTGTGAGAGAAATAGATATATTATATTGCATTTTAATTTTTGACTAAAGGTTAATACTAATTTACTATTCTTATATTAGGTGGGTGACCTCCAAGGAGATCCATGAATGTGAAGTGCCAAAATGGAAGAAGGAAAGTGTAGAAATTGTATGTTTATTTGAGAAGGAGCTCCCTACAAGTTTCATGGACCTACAAGTCCATTTACTTATACACCTAGTTGATGACATTGAATTGGCAAGTGTCGTATCAATGAGGTGGATGTTTTTCTTTGAGAGGTATATGAAAAATGTAAGAAGATATGTCTGACAAAAGGCACATCCAAAGGGTTGCATGGCTGAAGGGTGTGTATTGAATGAAGCATTTTTCTTCCTATGTGAATTATTTGGTAATGATTTTGAAGATGGGCCATACTTTTGGGATGAAGAACGAGCATCAAATATTATTGATGGAGATATAACACAATCTAATGGTGTTCAAGTAGAAATTAGTAAGTAAATTCATGATCAGTGTGGTTTTTTTTCTTGTAATCATTAATTTACTTTGTAATTTATTTGTCAAATTAATAGCATGACATT
>VDFB02058242.1:314589972-314619543 GCA_007258455.2 Sequoia sempervirens | reverse complement strand
TCTTCATCGCGTAAATTGGTCAAGTCATTAGTCAAACTCACGTGGTCTCTATATACTATATATAAACCATGAAGGCAAAGGCTAATCTATTGATCGGCGAGTAGAGACCCTAGGATAGAGTCTTTAGAGTTAGTCTCTTGTCAAAATCTCGAAAACCCAAAACGAAATCAGAAATCAAAACATTTATCAAATCTTGAAAATACCAAAAATAGCCTCAAAACATTTCAAAACTCCAAAAACATCCAAATATTTGAAAAAATCCATCCGTCTCATCTCATTTTCACCTACAATAAATGTTGCTCATAATAAATGATCGTCATCCTCAACCTTTGCTAAAACAATTAGAAACAAGTTTAGCGAGGGTTAAAAGTGAAAAACTCAAAACATCAAAATCTCAAAATCTAGGTTAGTATGTAAGCAAGTTGGTTAACTCTTTGTGTCAATAGCCTATCATCCAATCAGCCCCATATCAAATCATCTGATATCATCATGTCCTAGGATGCATCCTTCCTACAATGGACATCAACATTAGGCATCATCATAGTTTAGTCCTAGTTAGCAATATTAAAGAACATTAGCTTGTTTGTTTATTGTATCTTTGTCTTTTGATTTATCTTATTGTGCTCATTCCAAAGACCTCTCAATGATGTCCCCAACGAAGGGATTTAGAGAGATAGGAATGGGAAAAAATTATTATCTTCTTATCTGTTGAGCTTGTTGGACTTTCTTGTAATATAACTTGGCACATACTTGTTTTATTTAGGTATGTACGAAGGGTGTTTTAGATATCTTGTTGACCACATAGGAAGGCTTTTCTTCCTATGTTTTGGTCTAAGATATGTGAAATACCTAAAGTGCATCCTAGTAAGGTTTCTGTATGTCAGGTGTGAACAAGGATACTCCTATCTGACTGTCGATTCAAAGTCCATCACACTAGATACAATGGCATCCTGGTTCTTAATACCTTGATGCATCGTATTTATGTGTGTTATCAGAAATAAGATAATTGGCCCTTTGAGAATCCCAACTCCATGATAGATATTCATTATCATCATCATCTTGTGTCTTTTTGGAGCCTCTTCTTTCTTCCATTTCTTCTTTCTTTTCATGTTAACAAGGTACTATGATAGTTAATCATTTATCACTAAGAATGTATTCATCTTGCATCCACAAATCGTCAGCACAATGCATATCATATAGAAAACATTGATCATATCATACACATATAATATAGATTTGTTATTCTAAGCATCTGATAATCATAATAGTACATATACATTTGCATATGAACATCTCTTATGTAATCACAAAAAACATAAATAATCCATCACATCATCCATTGCATATAACCACCATCACATCACATAAATAGGTCATTATAAAGTATAAGAATTTGCATCCATTTGCATAAAGCATACAAAAAATACATCATCATAAAAATACATATCATCCATCATCCATCGATATCATATAGAAAATCTCATAAATCAGAATCATTTTGCATAAACATTTCATAAGTCATCCCATATCATTATAAACATCCAATGCATAATTAAACAAAGCATAATAGGTATATAAGAATTATAAACAACCCATTGCATTAAGTGCATACATCCATCCATAATCATATAAAAAATCTCATAAAAGCATTCATTATGCCATCACATATACATCATAGGGTCATTACTCACATCATTTTGCATATACATCATAAATCATCATCTCCACACCGTTTTGCATAACATATTATTTCATATGTAATATCACATCACATCATTAATATAACATCGTCATAAGTTCATATCATACATGGAAAATAGCATACATTCATCATTGCATAGCCACATATCGTGATCATTGCATTCGCATCATCATCACCATCATACTTGAAAGATATGGGCGTATGCGGGATCATGGTATGCCAAGCGAGGGCTTATAGAAAGTGGCAAAAAATTCAGAAAAATGGGTAAGAGCAACTTGGCGTAAATGTTGAATAGAGTTGTCTATATTATTTCCAAAGTATGTAAGAATTAGAATTTGTAGAAAATTGGTGCTAGTTTCTACAAAATACTAGGTTTATTTAAAATAAATAAAATCTATTTGGTTAAAATTTGAAAATTTCAATGCAATAGTACTTAAATTTCTGGGAAAAAATAAGTAGGTGTTTGTTTGACCACGCTAACCACAATAAAATGATAATACTCTTTTATAATATTTTATATATGAGTAGAGGACACATGTCCCAATGTGATGCATATTTTTTTGTAGAAATTTTGCTTTTTCCAAGTAAATAGTGGTATGAATTTTTATTACAACTTTTAGAAAATATAAAACTCATAAATAGAGCCACCTTAACTTGGTCAAAAATTCATGAAATTTAATTTTTCTTTTTTTAATCCTATAGTATGTAAACATAGAATGTAATGTATGTTTGGATTCAAAAAATAGTAATCTGGTTGAAAGTTATAGATGTTTTCAATGACCTATCAATCCCGAGGGACTTTTGAGTAAGTAATTCTAATAGAAAATGAATAATAATTATTTATTAAATTAAAATTAAATCACCGTTTATATTTTTGGAAAGTGAGAATCTCCTCCTAAAACCCTTTTAGTTTCATTAATTTTTGGGTGAAAAAAATTAAATGCGACCACATACCCTACAAATATTGCCACTTTTTGGCATCACGAGTGATCCACGCACATACTTATATCCAGAAAAAGAAATCATTTCATAAATCATCACATTTGCATCAACATACATATCATATAGATTACACCATCATAAAAGCATACACAAAAAGGTACTACAAGAGAAATGCACCATCATAAACATACATATCATCTATTATCCATCCATATCACATATTAGATAAATCCATTATATCCATAATCATCACAAATGCATATCATATATCATCATTGGAAGCATAATATGGATCTATTAGTCACATAACCATCAAATAACACATACATCATCAGAAAGAAATGCATCCATACATAGTATATCCATCACATAATACCATAACATTATTGCATCGCATATAGAAATAGAACTATCCATAATGCATAAAGAAAAGTTAGAACACGACACATCACATCAACATCATCATCTCATATATATCATCAAGTAATTGTCATAGTACAAAATAATAATTGGATCACTGTACATGTGTATGTCAATAAGTACAAAGGCCCATTGGGCTATCAAAAATGAGCCCATAAGGCACAAAAGAATAATATCTTGATAAAAAAGGTCTAACCCTCCTATTTGTTACCCTTGCCTCTGTCACCATGACCCTCTATTGGTCTATGGCTAGTCCTCTGTGAGTAATCTAGGGCCCAGTTTGCTCTAGGTACGACCTGATGATAAAACAACCGATAGTAATTTGCCTCTTGGATGGCCTCCCTGCATTAGCGAAGAGACACTATGTTGTGAGAGGAGGAAGCTGCCATGCTCTCCAGTTGCTATATGTGGCCCATCTCTGTGACTACCTGTAGCTCTACGGCTTGCCTTTATAAAATTGTCTATCTCTCTTCACACAGGCCCAGTCCCTCTCTGTTGTCAAGGCTTGGATCTGGGCTTGCAACTGTAATATCAGGCCATCACTCATATCTGGTTGACCCGCTGGCTATACTAGTGGAGGTTGCACGTGAGGTTGGTCATCACCCCTGGCTCGTGGTGGTGTAGTGACCTAATCTTGGAGCCCATCATGTCCACCATCCGGCCCTCGATCCCGGTCCTACATGTGAACATCCGCATGAGGCTGATCCACCTGAATCTATGGTGGCTAGTCTTGAACCACCTGACCTGCTAGAGGACTGCCACCTCCTCATCCTTGGCCTACCCCCCTCCCCCTGGCTCTCCATTGAGTAGAGGATGCACCTAGAACTATCAAATGTAGAGGTGGTCAGAACCAATCTATGTATGACTAAGTCACTCCTGGATTTGCGACCGCCTGATCATACACCTATGGGCAGGCCACCAACTACCTAAAACTGTCCACTACCTCAGAGGCAAGAATGTATCACCCCTAGACACCTTGCAATATTGTGTGAGAAAAAATGGCCATGTAGTCATCGTCTGGTCTATCCTGAACCTTGCCAAACTGGCACTGAACTTGTCTTGGCAGATACCTCTCAATCATAATGTGCTCCCATCCCTGCATGAACCGATCCTAGCAGGAAAAGAACAACTATTGTACATCATCAGCCCATCTGAGCTGACCAAGGTATGGGTGCCATGCGAACACCGTCATCTCATCAATGACCATCCTCTAATGAGGGATCCCGTGCTCGGCTATGTGTGTAAAGGACACACCGCCCCTATAATGCCAAACCACTAGATCATCGAGCCCGACTGGCACTAGAAAAACCCTTGGCCAAAGAATGAAGATATGCTCCCACACCCACACATGAAGGAGTTTGACACTGACACCAAGTGCCCTGCCGTCAAAATATGCATACTCATGTAAATCCTTGTAGAGAGAGGCAAGAAGAACGAGACCCCATGCAAAACAAATTGGCCTGTCACGAACCATCCGCTCCTAGCAAAGCCCCCAGCCAATACTGAAGTACCGACCTCATCAATCCAAAGTGACAAGACCTAAGATGATGGTAGCAATCACTAGTCAAAAGGGTGTCATGAGCATCCTATGGCACTCTAGCTCTATCTGGCCCTCACAATATATAATGTCCTCTATAGCCAGGACTACACGGCAAGCATCTTGTCCTACATCTATATCATGAATAACTCATCAACCATGTATCGACAATCTAAGGATGCACCACACGTCCTCTAAGGTGATGGTGGCCTCGCCAGTAGGAAGATGAAAGGACAACATCTTACTGTGCCATATCTCGACAAGCATAGACATCATGCCAAGATCAATCCACATAGGTGTTGTATAGGCAATGTACCATAGCCCCATCTCACAGAATCGGTCCTGCTCCCTATCAGTCAGATCTCGCAAGTAGCCAAATATCTCCCATGATCTGTGCTCACGAGAATAGAGCTCCCTTGCCACCTCCTACATCAGGAAAATTTATCTCAAGTGTTCAAGAATCTAGCCCAGCATTGCAAACTATGAAGGCATCATAGTTTGAAATTTGCAAACTGTGACACTGGTACCTTCAAATCCCAAATTGTGTCACGACGGTGCACTTTGCTTAAGCACCCCAAACCCTAATTCTAAAGTTCGTTGTGGCATTGGAGTTAAGAATCCAACACCCCATTTCATGAATGTGTCAGAGTTTGGAGTTTTTTCCCAAACTCCAAACTCCACCACGGTGGTCCATCTTGTGATAGCGGTCTAATTTAAAAGACCAAGTGGTCCAGTTTGAAATTTGAGTGGTGCTATATAGCACTGCTGTGAGAGACCTAGTTCTAAATGGAATAAATGAACACATAAAATGATAAACGAAGCTCAAGTAAGGATCACTTACTGGTGCCCCAATGCTGGGAGGTCACTGGGATGTCCATACTTGGTCAAAGATATGCAACGGGAGCTGTCATTGTGCCATCTCATCAAGGTATCAAAGCTCAAATCGCAAAATCTCTATAGGCTATGTGTGAAAATGAATTGGAAGTGGCCTCCTAAGGCCTATTTAAGATTTTTTTATCCTGTTTAGCCATCTAGAAGAGGTCTAGGTCCTCTGAATCCATTTTTATTCATCTAAAGGTCGTTTTACCTCATTTTTTGCCCTCCTAGACCCTTTTTTGGACTTGTCGGCCACCTTGTCTTTTTTTTCGCGAGATCACCAAAAAAATAAAAAAAAATTGTCTGATCTCTCAAGGGGGTAGTATATTAGCATAATTTCCTTCTCCAGGGCAATAGTGAGATAATTTTTAAAATCAGAAAATTTTTTGCTTTTGATTGAGACTGTTTATTCTTTGAACCAATGCAATGAGTGCACTGCTTCAAAGAGGGGAAAAATGTAGACATAGAAAATGTACTGATTGACATTGCACATCTGATCTCAACCACTAACACCATTTCATCCTAAATCATCCCTCGGTCTAACCATTTAAAATAATACCTTTATTTGATTAAATTCATCAATGTTCCTCTCTTAATTAAATAAATTATTTATCTAATTAAGTCATCCTTTCTTGTTAATTAAATCAATTGAAGTATGATCTAATTATCCTATTTAATTAAATAATCAATTTATTTGATTAAATCTTTAAGTCCATCCATTAAATTAAATAGAATTAAAACCTTATTTAGTTTAATCCTTCATCCTTGGTTAAAGAAGAAAAATCTTTATTTAATTAATCTTGAAATCATATTCTTCTCATATTTGATTTAAATCAATCCATAAATCTAAATCAATATGTCACATCATTTTGATCTCTCATTAAATTAATTAACCTTGATTAATTTAATCTCTTCTCATGTCCCATCCTCTAGCTTTTGCAACTTCCACATGAAAATAGATTTAATTGATTTATTAAATCTCTATTTTCTCTCAAAAGGCATAATAAAGGAATTTTCCCTCAAGTTTGAATTCAAATCCAAGTGGACTTTGTTCTTCCAACAAGACATTTACTCCACCTAAAAGTACTTTTTCCTTGAGCCAAGTGACATTCAATGCATCTTCTTCCGCTCTTACATGTCATTTCAACAATTTCAAATTTCAAATATATGCATTTATTGACACATTCGCCAAAACTTGCACATCCTCCATCCATTCACATGTTGACAAGTGGAATCTTTCCATTTGTTGATTCTTAGTCCCACATTGCTCCATTTTGGACATCTCTTCAACTTGATATTCTATAAATAAGAGGCTAATCTCCTCATTTCATCATCCACAATTTGAGAAAAGTTACTATACCCAAATCCATAGCAATCTATCATCAAATTCATCCAAGCATAGTTAGGATTTTTACAAATTTTCAATATGGAGCTCCATTGAAGTTGGGAAAGGACCAAGTTTCACATCAAATTGGCACCAATTCCCTCAAGAGATTAAGATTTTTCTTTGTGTTAGAATATGATTTGATATCTTTGTTTTAAGTTTGCTATGTTCTTCATTTAATTCCTTTTCTTTTGCATTCAAATGGGTTTCTTGAGGAATCATGGTTCTAATCTTGCATTTGATCTAATCTATTGATTGTTTGTTGTGTTTGTGCAAGTTGGGAATCTTGGTTCACACTACCAAATAAAAAATTTCATCTGTTCAATAGGGACACCTACTGGCTATGGATCATCATTAGATAAAGCTTTTACAGTTGATGGACATATCACAGGATTTAAAACACATGATTTTCACAATTTTATGAAGGTATTATATATCATCATTTAACATTTACTGGTAACATTGATTAAGTACTAAATATATTTATATATTTTGTTGTTTGAGAAAAAATTATTAATGACCTTTTCATAAATGTGTTTGATAGCATATCATTCCATTGGAAATTAGGGGGGATTCATGTGTTACAGTTGACTTAAGGAATTCCATAAGTCAATTGTCAGCATTTACAAGGTATGTGGTTATATGAAATGTTCATGTGTGAGAGAAATAGATATATTATATTGCATTTTAATTTTTGACTAAAGGTTAATACTAATTTACTATTCTTATATTAGGTGGGTGACCTCCAAGGAGATCCATGAATGTGAAGTGCCAAAATGGAAGAAGGAAAGTGTAGAAATTGTATGTTTATTTGAGAAGGAGCTCCCTACAAGTTTCATGGACCTACAAGTCCATTTACTTATACACCTAGTTGATGACATTGAATTGGCAAGTGTCGTATCAATGAGGTGGATGTTTTTCTTTGAGAGGTATATGAAAAATGTAAGAAGATATGTCTGACAAAAGGCACATCCAAAGGGTTGCATGGCTGAAGGGTGTGTATTGAATGAAGCATTTTTCTTCCTATGTGAATTATTTGGTAATGATTTTGAAGATGGGCCATACTTTTGGGATGAAGAACGAGCATCAAATATTATTGATGGAGATATAACACAATCTAATGGTGTTCAAGTAGAAATTAGTAAGTAAATTCATGATCAGTGTGGTTTTTTTTCTTGTAATCATTAATTTACTTTGTAATTTATTTGTCAAATTAATAGCATGACATTTGGAGTTTGAAATAAACATGTTGACATGTAATAGGTGTAGACGAAAGTGCTATACTTGAAAAGTTCATTTTGTAATGGACATGGAATTTATGAACAAATGGATTGATTTGCGTGATAAAAAGAGAGAAGTGTTAGAAGCAAGGAGACAGTTTAAGAGATCAAAACCAAGGAATACTCTACTTCCCACTAATCCACTTGGGGAATGGGGAAAAGATTGCACACTAGAATGGGTTACTAAACAAATTCAAAATCAAATAGAAGATGCTAGTATAGATTCAAAAATAACAAAAGATGAAATCAACATGTCTAGAGGATGTGAAAGAAGGGTACAATTGGAATTTTACAAAATGTTGTTTCCTTACAGTTTTGACACTATTAACTATTTTAATATTCATCATTATATTTATTTTCACTGAAATAAATGGTCTTTCATAGGCGAGGAAGTATCCAACAATGTGGGAATATGGTCGACATTATCGTGTAGAAAGTGTAGATGTAAAGAGATGATCCTTTGATTGTGGTATCATGGTTGACTTCAAGCAATCCAGTCGATCAAGCTCAAAAGATAAGAATATAATTGAAGGGAATCTATAATATGTTGGGAAAATACAAGAAATTATTGAGTTATATTACCGCTCTTTTAAATGTTGTATTTTTAAGTGTAGATGGTATGAAGCATTTGATAGGACACAAAGACATGATACCCATAGTGGATTATTTTCTATAGATTCCTCATGGTTCCTCCTGAAGGATAAGGAGCCTTATGTTCTACCAATTCATTGTGAGCAGGTATTTCTTTAACTCAAACAAGAAGCGATAGTGATCATTAATCTATTAATTCATAGTTAATTGTGAATATATACATGTGTTTATTAATCAATAAATTTTTTATAACATATGTCTAATATATGTGTGTCATTCATGTGCAGGTATTTTTCTATGAAGATATTTTGGACCTGAAATGGATACTTGTCGTACATTATGATCCAAGATTAAGGTATGTATTTGACGATGCATTAGTGGATAATGAGCAAAACAATGATGGCTATAAAAATGAGAGAGAGGGATTAGAGAACATTGAGGAAATTGACATCCATGAAGATGTTTATGTTTAGGCACAAGAAGACAACAATCCAAAGTTAGATGATGTTATGAAAGAAAACAATATGGATGGTATATAAAATGATGATCCAAATACATTTGGTAACAATGTAGATGGTCTACAGTTAAAGTTCAATGATGATGAAGATGATGCAGGTCAAGATGAGGATGATGATAATATTAAATACTTGAAAGAACGTATGAACATTGATAATGATACATTGGATGACATTGTAGTAGACAATAATGTTAATGACTAAGACTTCTAAATTTTTAGAATTATTTGCAATCCATGTTTAAAAAAGGATGACTCTTATGGCCTAAACTTTGAAATGATTCAGTAATATTACTTGTGTCGATACAAATTACCTATTACAATATCCTTAAATTTTTCAATCTTTGGTATGAATTGTTGGCATAAAAAAATAGGATCACTTGGATGCTTCTTCCATTCATTTTGCATCAACACATGTTCATGAAGACACAAAAGTTAATAAAATATTAATGCACATAACTCACAATTATTTAAATAAGCAACTTTGTTAGCTTTATTATTTTTAAATAGTTTCCATTTTTATGTTGAACATAATTTTAAACATGTAATTGAAAACATCCATAGTAAATGCTTTACTGTATGAACATATTCATTAACATAAGCATAGTATTGAGGCTCAATAACTGATATTCATTTAAATATAATAAGAAATAAGTATGGAAAACATAAGAAAAATACAGAATGACAACACAGTCATGGATAATCTCTGATAATAAGATGTTATATTTCATTCATAAGCTCAAAAGTTACACTAACAGAGTTTTGGTACACCCTTCCACTCATACCTTTATTATTTTTTATCAAAGTTTATATAGATATTACATAATATGTATCAACCATAATCCCTAAGCCATCAACCATTAAACTACCTAACCCCTTAGCCCCAAATACCTTATCTTTTCACCCTTAATCCCTTAAACCCTAACTCAAAATCTCTTAACCCTTAATCCCTACTAGATCTATGGTATAGCTATGTATGCTTTATCGTCTTATTGTTTAGCCTTACCACACTCCTTTGAATCACCTAGTTATGTGGGATGGTGGTAGGTATCGCATTACCCCATTGCCTTATAATTCTCCCCATGGGGTGGCAGTGAGTATCGCTCTACCACATAAGCTATATAATCTCTTGGCGATATGGCGGTAAAGACTTATTTCTTAACTTAGAATTTTTCATCCCACACTACCTTTATTTTGATGTTGTGGTACTGTGGTAAAGGAGAAATTTGATTTGTTTATGATTATCTGGAGGAATAAATGGGTATATACAAAGGGAAAGCTAGTGATAGTATGGATCTTGTCACACAAATTGTTTGATTTCCTATTAAATACAATGATAAGATTAGGTTGAAGGATCAGGTTATAGGTTTGAGGGTATATGGTTGAAGGATCAAGTTGAGGTTCCAATGTATAGGGTAGAGGGTATAGGGGTTGAGGGTTTAGGGTTTAAGGGTTGAGGGTTTAATGTATAGGGTAGAGGGTAGAGGGTTTAAGGGTTTAGGATTTAAGGGTTGAGATTTAAGGTTGAGGGTAGAGGATTGAGGCCAATATAGGGTTGAGGGTTTAAGGGTTGAGGTATTAAGGGTTGAGGGTTGCGGGATTATGGTAGAGAGTTTACTTGGGTTTAAGGGTTTAAGGGTTGAGGGTTGAGGGTAGAGGGTAGAGGCCATTTTAATGGTTTAGGGTTGAGTGTTTAAGGGTTTAAGGGTTGATGCTTTAGGGTTGAGGGGTTAGGAATGTAGAGAGGGAGGGATGGATGGAGTGAGAGATGGAGGGAGAAGTGACATAGAGAGAAGGAGAGAAGCAGAGGGAGGGACAAATATATATGAGGGTTGAGGATCCAATGTATAGGGTAGAGGGTTGATAATTGAGGACCTATAGGGTTGATGGTTAAGGGTATTGACTTGAGGGTATAGGGTTGGCAGAGGGATTAGGGTAAGAAAGGTTTAAGGGTTTAGGGTTGATGGTTAAGGGTTGAGGGTAGGGCATTTAGGGTATAGGTTTGAGGGTATATGGTTGAAGGATTAGGGTTGAGGGTCCAATGTATAGGATAGAGGGTATAGGGGTTGAGGGTTTAGGGTTTAAGGTTGAGGGTTGAGGGTTGAGGGATTAGGGTTGAGGGTTGAGGGTTGAGGGATCTTTTGATGCAAGTGAAATGTAGGCAAGCAATTAAAGGCCAGTGAATATTGGGGAAGGATTTTTTGTTTTAACACCCCTAATCCCTTAACCCTTAATCCTTGCTAGATCAAAAAAATTAGGCACTCCAAATTAAGTGCTAAATTAGGCACCGGAGCGTGCTCTAAATCATGCACTAAAATTAGATGCTAATGCCAAGACAAAAATCAACATGGTAAACTTAGTGCTAAACTCGTGCTAAAATCAGTGCTAAAGTCTACACTCAAACGTGACACTAAACTCAACTCCGATTTAGGGTGCTAATTTATGCCTATATTTTAGCACTCTACTTTTTATCAATGCAATAAACACAGTACAATATAATCAGCCCTAATAAATAGTAATCAATTTTTCAAAAAATTGGATAAAAATATATTAAAATAGTGGGTGGAAGAAAAAAATAGTGCAAAAAAGGAAGCTAATCATAGGGATTTGTTGTAGTGAATTACAAGTTCTTTCCTTCCAACTTGCCAGAATCTTTGGTTTGGTCAACTTCTAAGGATGGTATGTACTCTGTTAAGATTGGTTACAATCTTTTTTCATAACTTTGATCCTCAGTTTGATTGGATGTGGCTCTGGAAAAGGAATTCCCTCCGTAAAGTCAATTCTTTTGGTAGACAGTTTATCATAAAAGGATCCTCACACATGATAACCTGCAAAAGAAAGGATTATAACTTGGTAATTTTTGTTTCTTGTGTGAGAATGAATCTGAGTCTATTGCCCACCTACTCTTTCATTGTTCCTACTCTTGGAAGGTTAGGAAAAAAATATAGTCTATATTTAATGTCTATTGGGTCTGGCAGAAGTATGTTCATTGCATTCTAGAAAGTTGGTGTCCCTTAGTGTCTCACCCTTTGATTGTGGAGATTTGGTAGAAATCTAAGTTTTTTACTGGGTGGGAACTTTGGAAGGAGAACAATAACAAGGTCTTCAAAGATAAAAATCCCCCGTGGTCAATGGAGGCCAATAGTATCTCCAGTTAGATTGTGGAAATTATTTCAGTCACCTCCTGAAAGCCTAAAAGAAATCCTAATAATCAGGAAGTCTCTATTGCGGCAACCTAGAACCTATATGAGGCTCTCAATTCTCTCAGCTCTCTCATTCCCTTGGACAAGAGTAATACTCCCTGATCCCCTTGACCCTGGTTGGCTGAAGCTTAACTTTGATGGCTTTTCCAAACCTAACCCTAGTTGGTCGGGTTGGGGTGGGGTTATCTAGGATCACAAAGGAAATTTAATATTGTCTTATGTGGTCAACTTGGGGGTGCAGTCATCTAGATTCATTAAGGTGGCAATGACTTTCCATTGCATATAAATTGCAATGTAGGTTGGGTTGTCCAACTTAATCATCAAGGGAGATTCTCAAAACACAATTTTCATGCTGACCGAGAAGGCCTCTCCTTACTAGGCCCTCTAGGACCTCGTGTCTTCAGCTCACAATATTATGATTAATCTTAGAAATTGTAGTACTGTTTATGTGTTTCAAAATGATAATAAAGTTTTTGACGCACCAAAAAATCTTGGCACCATCACACCAAATTTAGTAATATGGGATAATATCCTCAATATCCCTGATCATGTGTGAGACTTAATTTACCATGATGTTAAAGTACTACCAATTGGATATTGTGCTAGATACAATGTCAGTTCTCGTTGATATTTTCCACACTTTTCATTTATGGAATATTAACCCTTTCATGGCACCTTTTTAAAAAAAATTTAACTGATGGCTTTGGTTTTTATCTAGTCCTTTCTATAGTCCATGTGGCCCTATTTTGAAGGTTGATTTTTTTGTGATGGGAGGTGATCTAGTTAAATGAGATCCTACAAGTTGTGAGGTATGGAAACAAGAAAAGGAAGTTTGGACCATCAGGGGGGAAATATGGCCTCATTTTTGGAAGGGATGTAGGGGCATGACCCCAAGATTTTGGTGGCATCCACTACCTCCTGGGACAATGGCACTGTCACTATTGGTGAGACCTCATTCATGGTGACTACTGATTTAATTGTAGAGGTGATGGGGCTACCTTTGGAGGGAGTGTGCATCCCTCTTAAATCCAAAGGCCACTATCAAAAGGATATGTAACGATTCTTGAAAGATGGTGAGAAGGTGAATAGGCTTGAGAATGGCTTTAATCATGTGGACCTACCTGGTGTTTGGAGAAAGGTTGTTGAGGTCCTTATGAGGTATGTTACACTTGACGGGAGATTCCATCACTTTCATGCTCATTTGTTTCCAATTATTAATCACATCTAGTATAATGTTAAAATTAATTTTTCCTTTTGTCTTTTGTCCTCACTTGAGAAAACTATCAATAATTTTTAGGGTAAAAATAAGAATTTACCCATTCATCAAGATCTTATTTATCATCTCTGCAAGCACTATGCCGCTATTTTACCCTCCCCTACCACTGTTAGAAAGAACACATTGATTATTCATGACCCCACCGAACCCTCATAGACCCTAGCCCCTCCATTACCCTTGATGAAACCTCGTACCATTTGGTGCAGCTCTTGGGCCCATGGTAAAGCCCTTGCTAATGAGGATTCCCCCTACCCCATCAATTGCATTCCCCTATTGGAACCCATGCCTATTACTTCTAGTTTAGATGAATCAAACAAATTAGATGAAGATGTGTCATGGAACCCCACCCTTGCAAACTCTCTTATGAACTCCCCTACCCATGCAGAGGTCTCTGATGTCCCTACAACCCATCGATTTTAAACCAAAACCTCTGAAATTCCCCCAACCTCTACATTAACTTGAAAGGGACATGCACCAAACCTAGGGTGGGTTTTAACTTTAGCACTTCTAGTGACCCCCTCTACAAAAGATATTAATGAAATCTCAAAGATGATTAATGTCCAAAATGATATTATGAAGTGGCTATTGGGTTGGCTAGATATAGAAAAATAGAGAATCAATACGCTAGAAAGTAAAGTTCTTTAGTAGTAGGTACTGTGGCCAAGTGAGGTGGAGGAAAAAGTGCAATGGGATCTAATTACCTCTCTGGCCAATTCTTTTGAGATACGAGCCAATTGGGAGGAGTTGAAAGAGTTGAGAGCCATTGTTGGTACGAAGGATGATTAAAGGAATTTGCAAATGCATATTGAGGCTCTTCATAAGAATTAGGAGAAAACCACTCAATGCCTCAAGGTAATCACTAACTACAACAAAGAGACCATGAAGAACACTACCCCCACCATTCAAATGTTTTAATAGGAATTAAGGAAGAACCAGGGTAAAAGGGTGGTTGATGATGGTAGGGATGATAGTCATGCATAGAATAAGAAAGGTAAAATGGTTGAAACCTTGACCAAGGATGCCACGATGGATACTCTGACCATTCAAAAGGCCCCCCTAACTTTTGAAGAGAATCTCCAATTATTATCTTAGGAATGAAATACTATTAGTGGTATCAATTTTTTGGGAGACCTGTAGGTGTCTGGTGGTCTTGTGTTGGTCTCTATTCTATGCATTTTCTTTGTTTTATTTATTGGTAAGATTGATTAAGTTTAATTTTTTATTTTATAATTGGTTGGGTGTATCACTCCTCGTGAACTCCTCATTTCCCTCTATGGTTGTTTTGTAATGGGTACTGGCCCTTCCAGTCTTAATTTAATCAAAACATTTGTAACCCTTGCTTCTAGTAGAATATCCAAGGAAGATACCTTCATCAAACATTACGCCAAACTTTCCTAAGTTTTCTTATTCTCTTTTGATATAAAATTTGCTTCCAAATACTCTAAAGTACTTTATAGTAGGAATACTTCCATACCATAACTCATAGGGAGTCTTTGTGCTATTATATTTAGCTTGTACTCTATTAAGTATGTAAACAATAGTATGAATTTCTTCTCTCCAGTAGACTTTTGATAGATTTTCCTCTTTCATCATAGTCTTGGAAGCTTCTTGAATTGTCTATTTTTTCCTTTCAACAACTCCATTTTTCTAAGGAGTTCAAGGGGTAGACAAATGCCTCTTTATTCCATGAAATTAACAAAACATGTTGAAGTCATTGGAGTTGAATTCACCACCTCTATCAAACCTCAAACATTTTATTTTTAGATCCATTTCATTTTCAACCATAGCTTTAAATACCTTGAATTTATCTAGTGCATCATATTTTTTCCCTAAGTAAGCCATGTCATTCTAGAATAATCATTAATCAAAAGCATAAAATACCTATCACCTTGTAGACTTCTCACCCTTGTAGGAACACAAAGATTTGTATGTACTAATTCTAGTAGTCTAGTGGTAGATTGTTCATTTCCCTTGAAACTACTCCTTGTTTGTTTTCCAAATTGACAACTCTCACAAACAACATTCATAGGCTTTGTGATTCTTGGTAGATCTCTTATTGCATGAACTGAACTAATTCTTACCAAATTATCAAAATTCATGTGACAAATCCTTTGGTTCCATAACCAACTGTCACTAATCTAAGACATAAAGCAATGTCCATCTGCACCCTTAAGTTGATAAATGTTTCCATTTATCCTTTTACCAAAAGAAATCACAGTTTCAAACTCTTTTTTGATCTCACATGCTTTATCCTTAAACACAATATTATATCCCTTGCTACACATTTGTCCCAATGCTCAAAAGGTTATGCCTTAAACCCTTAACATATTAAACATTATCAGTGTTATGCTTGCCATCAAAACTAATTGAACCTATTCCACAAATCTCAGATCCTGAATCATCTCCAAATTTAACTAGTCCTCCATCATATTTTTCAAGTTTAAAAAATTACTTTTGTCTCCAGTCATGTGATTAGAGAAGCTACTATCAACAATCCAGTAATTCTTATCTTCTTTAATATGAAAATAAAATACCAAAGTACCTTCACACATCTTTTAGAATTAGTAGAACTAGATTCATCTTTTATAGTCAAGAACAAGAATTCATTGACATCAAAGTATCCATAATCAAATTCATGGACATAAATACTAGCATCTTATCTACATAGTAAGCTTTCTTAATCATATTTCCTTTATTCTCCTTATTCCTATTGTTTACAACTCTTTTTGGACATCTAGGAGCATAATGACCTATATGACCATAGCTAAAAAATTTGAAAGGTAGTTTACCTTTGTACTTACCAACGCCCTTCTTCATTCTTCTTAAAAAGTTAGCTTCTACATCATCAAGATATTCCTTATCAAGAATATTCAACCTTTTTGATATTCCAGTCTTGAAATCAGTCTCTACATTTATACCATTTTTCAAGCCCCTTTTTCTCATTTCAAAAGAAATTAGTGTACCAATCATCTGATCTCCAATAAGTATCAAGATCTATGATTTCCTCAATAGCAGATACCTTTTCACTATAAGAATTAGGAATATATCAAAGAACATTCTTTACCACTTTAGATTCTTTGACTTGTGCACCAAGACCTCTCATTGCACTCACCAGCTCATCAAATCTTTACATGTATATTTTGATTGTTTCATCTCCAGACATATGCAAGGTCTCAAATTTTTCCTTTAAATTCTATAGCTTTGCTTATTTGAATTTTTCATTGTATAAGAGTGAGTTTGCACCCCATGTGCAAATCCCATTTTTTCCTTTACCCACCTTAGAAAACCAAGTTTGGAGGCTTAATTCCACCTAATCCTGTTGCTTGCATCCCACTTGGTGCCTGTTTTGAGCGTCGGTGGAGGAGTTTCTATTGGGGATGCCTGTGCGGTGCACATACATCTGTGTGGCGCACTTATGTCCCTGGAAGATTCATGTGGCTGAACCTACAAAGCCATTACTCTTCTCATTGGAGGTGAAGTTGTAATACCCCCTTCAGCTGATTGACTCGAATATGGTCATTTCTCTCATTCCTTCTTAAAATTCATTCTTCCAACATCCATTCTGACCCTTCACAACTTCAAGCTTCCATTCTCACACTCTTTTGCATCCACCTCAAACATTCAAGCAACATTCTTGCACCTCATTACAACCAAAGCAACACTACATCACTTTGGTAGAGAAATTTTGGGACCACACCATTGCAGTAGAGGCTCAAGTACTCTCATATTCTCCCCCAAGCAGCCTTGAGCTCTCTTGGTGGAGGTGGTAAGCTTCCCTCTCCTCTCCTTTATCACTTGGTTGAGTTAGCACTTTACTATTTTGTAGTGATTTTGTGCTCTTTATTACATTACTCTCTTTATCTTGTTTTTCTTGGCTATCTGTAGAGGTGGAAACACCTAAATGAGGGTCTGACTGAGGCAGGCCCCTATATAGCCACCCAACATTCTCCTCTATTTCTGTCTATAGGAGCACATGCTTCGTGAAGGATCAACTGGTGAACGAATTCCTTGGTGAAATCCTTCTTACTCTTCTCACTCTTCCATTCTTGCTTTATAACATTAGGGAATATTTCATTTATTTACTCATATCATTTTGGCCCTTTAGTTAGTAAGCTAGGCCGTTAGCTTGTTTTCCTTAGTTTGACCATGTCTTTACTGTTTTCTAGTCGTATAGACACCAACACACTTTAGAGACGCCAGCGCGTCGTACTGTCATCCTGAGACCATGCTTACATCCTTGGATAGAGATCTCCTAGATGCATAGTGTTAGACTTGAAAACCAACTCGCCTAGCCCCTTCCTTCATTTTGGGTCTGCAGAGTGACTGAGAGACCTCATGGTCCTCATTACTCTTGCCTCACATTTCCTAAACACTGCACTTAGATGAGGTAAGTTAGGGAATCCTCTCACATCTTGACTCTCCATGACCTAGGGTCTTGCACGTAGTGGTCCCCCTCTCTTACATTCATCTCTTTCATAAATTCTTTCTAGCTTATCCCAAACCTCTTTTGAAATATTCAAACTCATAACTTTTACTAATTCAATATTTGAAAGACTATTCACAATAATAAATCTTTCCTTAACATTGATCTGGTGCGCCTTGATCTCCACATTTGTACTTAGACCATTTTGGCATGCAAAATATCGATTCTTTACTACCATTCAATTTAATATCCATGAGCCACTAGATATCTGTCCATCTTTGACTTCCAAAATGTATAATTTGTGCCATTGAATCTAGGGAATTCCAAAGAAACATTGTTTTCCATCCTGGATCCATCTCAAGCGGTTAAGCTCTTGACCAAGGAACCTTACTTTGATACCAATTATTGAATGAACAAGACAAATGAGAGGGGGGTGAATTGGTTGTATCTAATCAAAACATCAAAACCCTCAATAATAATTAGATCCACATGTATTCATTAAACTCTTATTCTATAATAATATTTAAGAATGAAAAGAAAATAACAATGAACTAAAATAACAACACCATACACAAGAGAACACTAGATTTATGTGGGAAACAAAATGAGGGAAAAAACATGGTGAGGTTTAGCTCACAATATAAGCAATAGAAAAAATTAGTACAAGGGCTCACTACCAAAATAGGACACACTATCCAAAATGGCTCACAACTAGGGCTCACTACAACAAAAAGAATTACAAGAATATAGAAGAGAAATGTTACACAAAGTATACTTCTCAATGCAACAAATAATCCACCACAATCGCTCACACACTTTCACATCCTTGTATAAAATATTTCAAATACCTTCAGCTCACTGCCTTCAAGAACCCTAACATTGAAATTCATATTTCTCTGCTCAAATTAGTATTGATCTGCTCAGATTCCCATCACACACATCACTCAAATTGATCTTTTATCTATCTTGTTTCTCTCTTGCATCTCACAACATCATTACACTTATTTATATCAACCTCATCCTTAAAATGCTTCTCTAAGGTCAAAAACTATCCATTACATTTACAAATTCAATTGAGGTCGGCACTTAAATGTTCCCACGGTGGATAAGAATCAAGGTGACCTACATAAATCCTTAATTAGGACCTAAATAGATCCAAACATACCTCAACATGATTTCAGAAGCCTCACATGTAGTGTTAACAGAAGTTCGGCCAATACTAGTGCTAAACACCATAATCATTAAGTACATGCTTCTTTGAATCAATCTGAAAGTTTTGGACAAAAAAATTCACTTGAACATGATCTAGAAAAATATTTGAACTACCTAAGATACATCAACCATTTCACCCAAACTTTCATCATACAAATACTTCAGCTCAGGATAATTTGTAAACCTTATACACACACTGACATATGAAACTCGCTTTCTACTATACCAAATCAAGTCAAATATTGAATATCAAAAGATACAAACAATATAAGTAACTTACCAAATTTTCACAACTTGAAGCCAAACAACAAAGAAACACAAAGAAAATACATTTCTCCCAGGCCACAAGAAACATCACTAAAAACCTAGTTCACACACTGGTGAAAATATCTCACACTATACAACAATCCAGAAACCCAAATTTTGAATGTACGAACCTCTAACAACCTTGAATAGCCTATCAAATATACATAGATATAGCATGAACACAAAAGAAATGTGGAGCACAATATCAGAGCACATTCTGAACACTTGCACAACATTGTTTACCCTCTTTATCAAATTTTCTCAAAAGCACTTGGAAACCAAGTAGCCAAGACATCATCTCAGCTCATTACTTCATTCCAACTCATCTTCAAACACTGCTCTCCTTATACTCACAAAAATTCCTCAATATCATAAGTAACCTGCAACAACATGTTCTCTTTTTCACAAATTTCTCAATATCCTCAACAACTTCATCATGCATCAACTTCCTTAACACATAGTTGACATCAATGAAAACACTAGTCAATAGACTTCCTATTGACATCAATGAAAACATCTTCATAGTTGCAACAAAACATATTTGTGTTGTGTCATTAATTCATATTGATTATTGAGGATATATCATTAAATCACGCTTCAATATTTTAAGAGAGAAAGAATTAAAATCAACATAAAATTTGAAGTAGGCTACCTACACATCTACACATGTTGTGCATTATCATTATCTCAAAGACATGATATTATTTTTTGTAGGTTTTTACCTAGGATAAATTGACCCTAGAAATCCAACAATCTCACCTAAATCATTTGTAAAATGAACAATCTTTACAAACATATCAAAGATAAGGATATTAGGATAAACTAATATATTGAATTATACATCTTGTCAATCCATTTACATGGGTTTTCTAACTCATTACTATGCATTAAATCATTTGTATGATACTCAAGTTCAATTCTAGAGGATTCCAATTTGACTTGTAGAGATTTCTAATACTATATTGAACCTAAAACCTTCTTCAAAATATGAGTATATTAAATTATATGCCATGGTGATTGGATTCTATTAAAAAACTAAGGAAAATCCTTGACACCCTTCATCCTTCAAAGTTTTTAAAAACTCCTTCTCCCCTACTACCATGAAACTAGAATGAACTTGCTTATCAAACTCTTCATCTTGAAGGGGTGTCAAGGTGTATGAGGTACCATCTTTATCTATCACATATACATTCTTGTGGACATCCTGCTTGGTATTTTTGTCATACAGCCAGGGACTTCCTAGTAAGAAGTGACAAACATCCATGGGGATGATGTCACAAAGGATTTTTTCCTTATAACCCCCAATATTGAACTCTACCCATGACTGCTCATTTACCAAGACTTGTTGACCCTTATTTAGCCATGACACTTTGTAGGGTGTGGGATGAGAAATTATTTTCAAATTAAATTTATCAACCATTTCTAAAGACACCAAGTTATCAGTAGAACCTGAATCTACCACTACTTTGCATACCTTTCCATGTGACTTGCATGTAGTCCTGAACAAGGATTTCCTTTGTGGAGACTCTTTGGTTGTAGGCACCTTCATAAGTGTTCTCCTCATCATAAAGTATTCACCTACCTCAAAGGAAGCATGCTGAGATGGTGAATTTACACTTTCAACATCCTCTTCATGCACAATTTGAGTCCTTCACTAGCCACTATGAGAGCTTGATGCTTGTTTGTCCAGGAAATTCCAAGTTGGGTGTCGAAATTTATTGCAATTGTAACATCTACATGAAAAGGTATTGGATCCTCTCCCTTGTCTACTGAACCTTCCTCTATTACCAAATATCCTTCCTCTGAAGTTACCTCTACCACTTGACTCTCCACTTTGCTCTTGATGGTTGTTTGCTTCACCTTGTTGATTTTGTGACTTCCCTCTTGCACCAAAGGTGCCTTTACCTCTGAAATTCTTCACTCTTCCTCTTCCTTACTACTCTTGTCTTCTTTTGATTCTTTCCTCTTCCTTGACTACCAATTGGAAACACTCCTCAACTTTCTTAGGAGTTGTAAGGCCAATCTCATCTTGTATATTGAGCCTAAGCCCATTCAAGTATCTTGCCACCTTCTCTACTTCATCTTTTATATGTTTAGCCCTTATTCTTAGTTTATGGAATTCCTCAGTATAGGTCATCACATCTAACTCCCTTTGCTTCAATTTTTGCAACTTTCTAAAGGTTTGTATTGCATAATCTACAGGCAAGAATTGTGTCTTCACTTTGGCTACCATCTAGTCCCATGAGTTTATCTTTGCCTTTCCATTCTTGACTCTTTCTCCTTGAACATAGCTCCACCATGTTATGAAAGTTCCCTTCAATTTGGTTTTTGCAAACTTCACCTTCTTATCCTCTTGCACCTCTTCAAATTTAAATAAGTTGTCCAAAGCATCTATCCAAGCCAAAAATTCTTCATTTTCCATCTTTCCACCATACATAGGTACTTCCACTTTCAATTTTGGAGTACCATTACCCTTGATAGCCTTTAAGATCCTGACCATCCTCATTCCTTCAGGGTCCAATTCTTCTTCTTGATGGACTCCTACTAGAGGGTTCTCACTGTCACCCTCATCCTCCTTGTCACTTTGGTCACCACTGACCATACCTCTTCTTTAATTCTTCTCCAAGGATACTATTCTGGAAAAGGTTGCTTCTTGAGACTCCTTATAGATCCTCTTGTTTTGGAGAAACTTCTCTTTCAGTTCTTTAACCTCTTTGACCTTTGGATTATTCTTTGGAGGCATCTTGCTTATGCCTAGTCTCATTCACTTTCCCACTTTCAATCAAAACCTATGCTATGATACCACTTGATGGAGAGTAGGGATGGAATTGTCTCATCCAACACAATTTCATGCAATTCAAAAAATTCTCAAGCCCCAAGACCCCAACAAATAGAGGTTTGCATAATATCACTTGTTTCAAGAACTAGGTCTCCAAACCTAGATTTTTATGTACATCTTTTAGAGAAGGCCATTTCAACACTAGACCAATAACTTTTTACACACCCAATAGGCTTGAATTCAACATACCTCATTGTTGGTTATGGTTTTTTTGGACCAATTTTCTCCAATTATGTCTACTATGGAAAAACAAGGCCAATTAGGCCACTTTTCCAAAGCACCTACAAGGAAATCAATCTCTAAACAATAAAACTCTTCACCAACAATTTTCACCAGTCACATATGGTCCAATTCAACAATTTTTATCATCCACTAATCTCTAGAAATTGCTGTCCTACAACTTCTCTACCTTACCTAAGCCTAACACATGAAGATGTTAGGCTAGGGCTTGGAAAAAAACCCTTCAAACTCCATCCCCTACTCCAAAAGACAACAAAAAACACTAAAAGAAAATAAAAACCCTCCATTCCACTAATTTTGGCCCAATTTTAATAGTGGAGTGGATTGATATTCAAATTTTCTTGCTACAAACACTTGAAACTAGGGTTTTTAGATGGTCTGCACTAAAACTACTCAAAATCACTTAATTCTATATGAAATTCAATGAAATTTGGACCAAATTGTAGGTGATTCAATGTTCCAAAAAATTACATGAGTTTTAGAACATGAAGCAACTGTACATGGCCATAGAAGACTCGTAAACTTTAGAAAACACAACAAAATTGTAGAAAATAGAGTAAATTCTTATTGTTTTTTCCTCCAAAAGCTTCAAAAACCATGCCTTGATGTTTGCGATGCTATTTTAAACATTTTTCAATTTTTCCCCAATGGTTCAAAACTAAATTTCAAAAGGGTGGCCATTCAACTTCTTCACAATACAAAAATTGTCAAGTTGCTAAGCAACTTTTACAAAACAAACCAAATGAACCCTACATGACACAAAAGCATAAAATATGGTCTTTATTAGACCTTAGTACATCAACCAATGAAAAAACAAACAAAAAATATAAACTAAGCACCTATTGACATCAATTGAGCAAAAAATGACCATGGTGTCCCTACACCAAGCCTTCAGGAATTTCTGGACATGAATCTATAGCTCTCGATCTACACTCCTCTTCTTTCTAGGTGTCCGAATCTGATTTTGCACAAATCAGGTTGTAAAGGATCTCCAAGCTTCTCTTAGGGATTTGTTGACTTGAATGACTTTGATGAAATAATGACACCTTTTAACACCTTTCTCTTTAATGAATCTACATACAAGACCTGCAAAACACACATGCAAGGAGGGGAAAAAGGGTTAAGGGTTAGAGAATATGGGTTTTCCTTGGTCAAACCCTTGAAAATGAAAAGAAATAAAGAGAGAATAATGAATCAACAACATGCAATGTTACAACTCACCAAACCCTTGATGTAGAAATATGAAGATATGCAAGTAGATGCTCCAATGAATGTAGACTTGATAATACTTGGAATGCTTGAGAATGATTAACTAGGGTACTAAGAAAATTGATGCAATACAAGGTGGAGAAACTCACTATTCAACACCAAAAACTATGACTCAAGCAATGAAATCAACCTTTGATCAACAAAACACCCAACTTCCCTTAGAACACCACTAAAGGTTTCTAGCCTTCAAATTCATCAAATGGAGATATCTTTTAGAAAAGTCTATACAATGGCCAACCAAAAAACAATTTAGCTTCCCCACAGACCCAACACAATTGTACCAAGAGATTAAAATTTATTTCTTCACAACATTATTGAGAACCAATAACCTGCCCCTATGCTAGGGCTACTAGATTAGCCCTATTTTACAAATGCAGCATATTCAAAACACTTTGTTTCCACAAAAAAATCATAAATAGTCACTAATTGTCTATCAAAACACCCAATTTCACAACCATTTCCTAGATTCAAGACTCTTTCCATGCTGATCCCAAAAACCCTCCCTTTTCATCCAAAACACTAGGGTTGTAATGTAAATCCATATACTCAAGTTTATATAACACAACTAATGCATCAAAAATCATTTTTACACCCTGCACAAACTCATACTACTCATATAAAGACAATTCCATTAGCTATTTATCAAAACCATACTATAGTAACTCCCTTTCACATGAAAAATGACTTTTCCTAGCCCTGGGGCATCATTCCAATTGAACAACTCATGCCTTTTTCCCCACAAAATAGTGTAGACACCCAACCTACCATTATATCATGCCTTTCCACTGATAAAAAAACCATAACAGAAGGTGCGAAGGATTTTTACATTATTTATTCTTCAAATAGGGGCTTTATAGGTTTTTACTAGTCAGTTTCAGGAAAGGTGAGAAATCTCCCTCAAAACTTAATGTGAGAATCCAAAACTTGATTAAAAAAGATTTTAAAACATTCTTCTCTTGAATTCTAAGAATTTAAAAAACATATTAGTGACTATACGCGTTGTACAAATCTTAAGAAGTTTTGAAAAATAGAGAAATTGCAACAAATGGACATTATTTTGATGTGAAATCTCAATAGCATTATTCAATAACCCTTTAGTTCAAGCCTTGGAGGATTTATAAAGCAATTACAATGGATTTAAAAATTCCCCCAATGTTCCAAACTAACTTTTGAAATGTTTAACCCTTCATATTCCCTAAACTACATTTTAACAACTTTTGATTGACACCTTTATTTGCACTTTTGTAATTTTTGACTCCTAAATTGACACTAATGACTTATGAACCCCAAGAATATATTTCAAATGGTCCTTTTGGACCTTATTTAACATAATTAAACTCAAAACATCCCTAGAATCATCTATGACTCTTCATCAAATGATGAAATTTTGAAGATAAGGTGTAGGTGCTCCTGCACCAAAAATTAGGAGATTAGAAGATGCAAAATGAGGTGAAAACCCTTATTTATTCTTGATTTACAAAATTTCTTGAAAATAACATATCATGTGCTGACCTCAAGGTTAAGAGAATAATATCTTAGGAATTTAAAATAATTTGAATTTTAGTCTATTTGACCAAGCCACCCTAGGTGGTGGCTACCTGGTCCTAGTAGGGCAATTTTACCGTCGTGAAAAATTAAAAGTGTATTTAATGATGTTTAATGGGATTATTAACCAAAACACACTTAAGTAGGGACAAAAAGTGCATTAAGGGGCCATTTAAACATAAGAAAGAGTTAAATTATTGATGAAAAGCCTAGGAAAGCATGAAAGTTTGTTACAACTCTTTACAACACTTTGAAATAAGGATTGGTAAGTAATAAAAGGAGGTTATTTAGGTGAATTATAATAAAATGGTACTAGAAAATTTTGGAAGTGGGTTACAAAACTTCACAACACTTTTACAAGACATCATGGAATTCTTAATGATTCACAAGGGTCCAAGACTAATTGAATGTGTTGACCACATTACAACATTAAATCTAGGAAAAACTAATTAACATCCATAAGAAAGACTTTCAAATAATTGCCTTTTCTAATTTGAGTCCATCATCATCCTAGAATTAGTCGATTAACTTTGGCATTAGGTTTGTACTGATAAATTTGCATTCTAGTGTTTAAAATTTCATTACTGAAAAGTAAGAATATAGATTGCATTTCATATCTCAAATCATTAAAAAATTTCTGTAATTTTGTATTTTGTATCTAGGTTTGCATCATACAAAGACAGAAACACATCAAATCAACCAAAAAATCTTTAAAATTTAGATAAAAGTCTCTTTCTAGGGACTAATTCGCCACCTGGGCGACTCTAGCCCTCTCCACCCCAAAACCACTCCTTTATAGATTAAAACCTATTTTTGGGCTTATTTGCTTCCTTACCTATCTCGTATTAGTTGGGTTGAGTTTCTATAATATGCATTTTTAATAGATCTAGCTTAAATTAGCTCATTTCATGCTATTTATTTCAAATTTCTGCGTCAAACATTTCATCTTTCGGCTGTTGCATAATGTATTAGAAAATTGGCCTTTGTTTCATATTTGAAAAATTGCTTTAAATATTTCATTTAAGTCATTGCATTACACTTTTCCATGATAAATGTTTTATTTAGAAACATGTGGCTTTTATTTGGTTAAAATGGAATGTATAAATACAACATCCCTCTTATGAATTCAATTTTGATTATGTACAACAATGAGGTCATTGAGAAACATGTTAATCATCAAACCCTTGACACAATCCTTACTATTACATTACCCATTGGTGATAATGGTAGTGTAGACAATCATAACAATCATACTTGGTTATTCTCCCAATACCTCTCCTATTAGTGATGAAGGTATCTTGGCGAAGGAAGCTACAAGCACTGAGGGTCTTGATTGTCCCTCCCCTCATTCCCCTTTGCAAGATATTGGAAAACAAGAACATGAGATCATAAAAACCTTCTAAAGATCACCTTACCTAGTCTCCCTAACCATAACAATCGAAATTTTCCTTCTAATATCCCTCCTTGATGCAAAGGGGATAGGATGGCATTAGCAAAGATACCTATTAATAGTCATGAGAGTCTTGACCCTCCCTTCCCTAATGCTCCTACAATTTGGGAAGATCTATTTGGTAAACATGAAAATCATAGTTGTGCTTCTCTTAATGCCTCCTCTACTTGTGATGAAGTTTCTTTACAAAATTTCACAATGGATGAACATATTACAAGCACTCCTACTAGGGTAGATAATATGGAACAAGAGAATGATACCTTCAAGAAAAAGGACCATCAAATAGATCCTCCTTCTAACATCCCCACTCTTGCTAAACAAGACACTCCAACCATTGATAACTCCCTTAATTGTGATGAAGCTATTTTGGAAGAACCAAGGCTTACTTGTTAAGAAAAAATGCCTTCTAGTTCTCCTAACAACTCTCCTCCTAGGGAGGATACCATGGTGCAAGAAAAGGATACCAATGACAAAATTGATATTATTCCCTTAGATGAAGATGATATAGTATCATTAGACTCTTCTTCACCAAGGGACATTAATATTATTCTACCTCAACTCATCCTTTATCCACCTTCACACAAGCAACAAACTCAAAACAAACCCAAACTCATCCTTTACCCACCTAAGAACAATGTTTCACAACAACTGAGTCATAATACCATTGCTCATACATATCCCACTAGAAACAATCTGCAACCACAACAACCCACCCCACACACCATTACCTTTTCCCAATCCCATCTTGCCTAGTCCTCCTTGATTAACTCCTAAGGAGTATGATCTTGTTGAACAACTAAAGAATACTCCTTCTGACATATCATTGTGGGACCTTATTCAAGCATCGCCTCACTATCATAACATGATTCAAAATGCCTTGCAACACATTCCTATCTTTTCTAATATGCAACCAAATGACATAGCAGACATGATTCAAGGAATAAACATTGACATTGTTTTCCACCAAAGTGAACTCCCTTTGAAATGCAAAACAAATGATTCTTTCATGATCATAGCTCAATAGAAATGAAAAGGGAGCAAAAGAACTCTTGTTAATACCAACTCTTCCTTAATGTAGTGTGAGCCTTCTGCATAGGCTTGGCATTGATAAATCAAACATTCAACCTAATTCTTCATCTCTTAAAGGATTTGACAATGTCAAAAAGAAATCGCTTGGGATGATCAATTTACCTCTTACAGTTGGAAAGGCCACATTGGATACACCAATCCATGTTATGCCTCATGAACCTTCATGTAATCTTCTCTTAGGCAGACCATGGATTCATGCAATGAATGGGGTGCCTTCTACTCTTCATCGTAAAATGAAATGCATCCACAACAAAAAATTATACACACTTGATGTTGATCTTGAGCCTTATAGTATCTTAAAACTTGGTGGAACCTTCAAATTTTACAAATTTGAAGTGCCCATATTGAAAATTTTATCTCTACTCTCAAAAGTGCACTTGAAAAATCTGCCAGAGTGGCCTACTTTGGAGGGTCATAATTTGGAGCGTGTTGATTTTCAAGCCAAACCCCTTGGTAGAAAAAATCATGTGACATATATGAACATTCATGTCAATTTTCAGCTCCCCATGATGAGTTTTGACAATATCTTGAAAGGCAAAGCTGGAGGGTTTTGGCATTGTTTTGTTGTTTGAGAACTTTTAGTTCTATGAAGTGGCCTCTAGTTCGAGTTTATATTTCACAAATGGATGATTGTCATGATGAATGGATTGGCGCCCTCCATTCTCCCCACACTCATATGCTCCCCTATTGAGTTTCAGAGCCTCAGGATCTGATTTTTCTATTTTTTTGAGATCAAAAGTAGATGCAGTTTGTTTAGTTTTACATTTGCATTTCTGATAGTGTTTCAAGGTGGTCAACTTTGACCCCCAATATCTCACAAAGATTAATGATTGAAGAGAGCCCCTTTTGCGCACATACTCAATGTACCTAAATGAGCTTATGTTTCCAGTGGCAACCCCCTAGAATTTGTTTTGATATTTTTTCAAATATGGTGACTTTGAGAGCCTTGATTGGTTATGAACATGTATAGTTGCAAAAATGTATGATTGAGCAACTTTTTTGATTAATATCTTTCACCTCGGGATCCCTTTTTCCAAACCATATTTTTCACTCCATTCTTGGGTCAAATTTCTACATGCTTGCTTAGTTTCAGGCTCCCAAGATAAGCTCTGATAGGTTAGTTAATCATTTTTTGATAGCAACAAGGCCAAAAATGGTGTTTTAGAAAGTGTCAAATTTTGCAAATCTAAGAACAACCCATTTATTATTTTGGTTTGAAACCTCTACAAAGCCATTTTCATCGAGAATAGAGGTCATTTGATATTATTTTAGTGAACTTTTTGCTGCAATGAACACGCCCTTGTTTTCAGCTATAAAAAGGAGGTACTGGAATTTTAAAGATGTAAAATTTGAGGTAATAGGTTTTCTCTAAATAATTTATTATGATCACACACAAAAATTGATGACTCTAGGTGTCCCTATTTGTTCGCAGTGAATTTTCTCCAAATGGCTTGCAGGCATAATTAGAAGTCA